>HE668978.1:92630-267840 GCA_000313835.2 Heliconius melpomene melpomene | reverse complement strand
CTGGCGGAGATGGCGATCCAGCAAGGCAAGGTGGATGGCCCAGGGCGACGGTAGAGGGCG
The DNA here is from genome assembly GCA_000313835.2 of Heliconius melpomene melpomene. Lineage (NCBI taxonomy): Eukaryota > Metazoa > Arthropoda > Insecta > Lepidoptera > Nymphalidae > Heliconius > Heliconius melpomene. The sequence continues at coordinate 267,780 of HE668978.1, read as the reverse complement.
CGTGCAGTTACCGTCGGTCAGACACTGCATCCAATCGTTCCTCTGATTGTAGCGGTACTCCGTTCCATTGGAAGAAGGAGCGGGCGGACGAGAGAGTGCGTCTGTGTTTGCGCACACACTTACGTACTATAACATATTCCCACGCAGATGACACCTGGCAATAATTCGGACAATGAGCAAAGTCCTACGGCGATGGAGACTGGTGGTGGGGTACTGATCTGGTGAGTTTGGTCCCTAGCTGGATCTCTGCACGTAGGCGGTTAAGCGGTGATGGTCGTTTCATGACTTGACTGAGACGGAAGTCTGGTTCGGCAGCTCGCCCATTGACAAAGCAGCCCTATTTAGGGATCGCACTGCTTTCCCCAATCCGGGGAGGAGCCTAGAAAAGGTGGCCTAAACAACGTTCGTCTCACTTTTTCCCGGTCGGCTAACCGCTGTCGCCCGGTCACCACCTTAATGCGGTCGAAAGAAACACAAGTATACGAAACCTTTTACTATAGCTGCTTGGAATGTAAGAACTTTGCTAGACAACGAGAACAACTTGTGTCCCGAGCGAAAAACAGCGCTCATTGCGCGTGAACTGTCCCGCTATAACATCGATATCGCTGCAATTAGTGAAACGCATCTAGCAGACAGTGGCGAGCTCTGTGAGAGACTCGGTGGGTTTACATACTACTGGATAGGTAAACCAGCAACAGAGCGATCCGCTAGTGGTGTAGATTTTGCCATAAAAAATGAGATAGCTAGATCCCTAATTGAACCTCCAAAAGGCATCAGTGATAGAATCATGACTCTGAGACTCTACGTAAGACCTGGTAAATACCTGCATTTCATTAGCATTTACGCTCCTACCTTGACCTCATCAGATGAAGATAAGTTCAAATTCTATGGAGACCTTCGTACAGTTCTATTCAACCTACCACAGCGGGATAAGATTGTTCTTCTCGGAGATTTCAACGCGCGTGTTGGGACGGATCACATAGCTTGGAGAAACGTACTGGGCAAGCACGGTATCGGAAAGTGCAACACCAATGGTACTGCATTATTGACTGTATGTGCGGAATTTGAGCTTAGTATCACAAATACGTTCTTCAGGCTACCTGATAAATACAAAACATCTTGGATGCATCCGCGCTCTGGCCATTGGCATCTTCTTGACTACATCATAGTTCGAAGGCGTGACCTGAAGGATGTACTTATCACAAGAGCGATGCGTGGTGCCCAGGGTTGGACAGATCACCGTCTCATTCGATCCAAAATGGGGCTTAACTACAAGCCTCCGCGCAGAGCAGAACATAAAACTCCAGCGAAACTACCTTTTACAAAGTTAGTAAACGACGAGGAAACTCGGCTCCTCCTTGACGCAGAATTTGATTATGCTATGTCCAGTGCTGATGGTGACTCAACCATTGATGTCAAATGGCGTTTGTACGCGGAGACCCTACATGAAATATCACAAAGAGTTATTGCTAAATTGCAGAAGAAGCACCAAGATTGGTTCGATAATTCTAATGAAGAGATACTAAAACTTGTTGAGAACTTCAGAACTACTTTGAGAAGCACTGTTGACTCTGGACAACGAAAATCTATGCAGCGGGAACTTAAAATAAAAGTGCGCCAATTAAAAGATAACTGGTGGATCAGAAAATCCGAAGAATTACAGTGGCTGGCAGATACCAACCATACTGCTAAATTCTTCGAGGGACTTAAGAGCGTTTTTGGTCCTCGGACTAGGAAGACAGCCCCAGTATACTCGCGAGATAAGACCAAGAGGCTGACTGATCCCGCAGAAGTTCTCCTTCGTTGGGCTGAATATTTTGATGAAGTGCTCAATCCCGGTAGTCAAGGAGTGGATCTACAATATATCGATGCCCTTGAAAACCTGCCTGTCGCGTCTGAGTTGGACGAGCCACCGTCACTTGCAGAATTTGTTTCCGCTATAGATGGTTTGAAAAACAGCAAGTCACCAGGTGCAGATAGTCTTCCTTCAGAAGTTTTCAAATACGGAGGACCAAACATTAAATCTAGACTGTTTGCCCTCATTCAACAAATTTGGGCTGATGAGCTTGTTCCACAAAACTGGAAGGATGCTACTATTGTTAAGCTTTACAAAGGCAAAGGGGACCTCTCAGATTGCAGCTCATTTAGAGGAATCGCTTTGCTTTCAGGGGCTGGCAAGATCCTGGCGCATATCATCAACAAGCGCCTGTGTACGCTAGCTGAAAACTTCCTTCCCGACACCCAGTATGGTTTCAGGCCAAATCGAGGGACGGTTGATGCCATCTTTGTTGTCAAACAATTACAAGAAAAAAACCTTGAGCAACACCGTGACCTCTACATGTGTTTTGTGGACCTGGAAAAGGCCTTTGATCGCGTACCAAGATCTGCCCTCTGGATAGTACTCGAGAAATATGGCTGTCCTGTGAAGTTCGTAAATTTAGTGCGTCAATTCCATGAAGGCATGATGGCCCGCGTACGCCACGGAAACGACTTTACAGAACAGTTTAATGTAACAAGCGGAGTGAAACAAGGCTCCAACCTTATTTGTTATATACTTTGCTGCAGTTATGAAGGATGCCCTTAGGAACTGCAATGATGGTGTTTCGCTAAATGTTCGTATGGACAAGAATGTACTTGACCTTACCCGTTTCAGAGCAAAACATAAAATCCAGCGGACATCTGTACTGGAAATTCTTTATGCAGACGATGTTGTTACCGTTTTCTATTCTTGACAAGTCTCCTACGCTGTACTCAAATTCTTCTGAGCATATTTTTATTGAAGTGTTTTTCGGCACTTTAAAGTTATTACTGGGTGTATTCTACAGTCCTTCAATGCACATTAATTATTTTGAAACCTTTGAAGCTCTGTTGACAAGTATGTTCCAAATGTCCATCATACTATTATAATGGGAGATTTCAACACATGTTTAATAAGAAATGACTCGCGAGCTAATCGACTTAGAAATATTATTAATAGTGCTAACCTCAATCTTCTATCCACTAACGCTACCCACTTTTTTCCTAACACCACTCCATCCCAATTAGATTTAATGATCGTTTCTTCGCGTGAACGAGTTGCTGCTTATGGCCAGCTATGCGCTGAAGCGTTCTCGTATCATGATCTTGTATACATGACATATAAAATTCGTACACCAAAAATTAAACCGACTATTATCATGCGCAGGACCTTTAAAAACTTCAATAACGCAGCCTTCTTGCAAGATCTAAATCATATAGATTGGGATAGTGTATTAAGTGCTCCGACCATTAACGAAAAAATTAACGTATTTAACTTCCTCTTAATTGAGCTCTTCGACGTGTACGCTCCACTTCGACCCATAAAACTTAAGCACCTTCCTGCTCCGTGGTTAACGGATGATATTAAGAAACTTATGGCAAAGCGCAACTCTGCTAAGTCAAAGTACAAAAGAAATCCTACCGAAGATAACTTTAATAGGTTCAAAAAACTACGGAACAGATGTAGTAAAATTTGTAGGGATGCACAACGCACTTTTATTCATAATTCCATCGAAAATAGCAATTCAGCTAGAGTTTGGAAATTTCTGGACTCGATGGGCATTGGAGGCCTTCGAAAAACTACTACGTTAAGCGATAGAACGGATCTGGACGAAATTAATAAACACTTTACACATGTCAGACTATTAAATCACAATACTAAAATAAAAACCATTAAATCTATTCCTCTTACTTCCTTTACATCTCCTTTCTATTTCACTTCTGTTTCTCCTGACGATGTGAAGAAACATATACTCGCCATTAAATCTGATGCCACTGGTAGCGATCAAGTCAGCCGAAGGATGATTACTTTAAGTATTAATTTTGTACTTCCTGTCCTCTGTCACATTTTCAACCATTCCCTTTCCTCAAATACTTTCCCTGATTCCTGGTGTCAGGCGATAGTTATTCCCATACCTAAAGTATCTAATCCTTCCTCATTTACAGACTATCGTCCGATCTCTATCCTCCCGTTCCTTTCCAAAGTACTAGAACGTATAGTCCACCAACAGCTCTTGTCCTTCCTGATCAAAAATCACATCCTATCTCCCTTCCAGTCTGGATTCCGCCCTGGACACAGCACTGTCACGGCATTAAATAAGGTCAACGACGATATTAGATACGGAATTGATAATCAACAAATCACTATTCTTACCCTTCTGGACTTTTCAAACGCTTTTAATACTGTCGATTTTGAGATTCTCTTAGCTATCCTAAAATCTATTAATATTTCCTCAGAAGCTATTGAATGGTTTCACGCCTATCTACATGGACGGGAGCAATACATTAGGCTAAATGATAAGCAGTCGTCTGTGTGCAGTATTTATGCTGGTGTTCCTCAGGGTGGAGTACTTTCTCCTCTACTATTTTCCATCTTCATCAATTCCGTTACTAAGCTTTTATCCTTACCGTTTCACCTATACGCTGATGACTTGCAGATTTACACGACCACCAAGGTAGATGACATTGCTAAGGCTATTAGTCAAGTTAATTCCAACCTGCAAACCATTAATACCTGGAGCAAATCATATGATTTGTCTGTAAATCCTAAAAAGTCTCAAGTGTGTATTCTTGGCAGTTCTAAGCAACTTACCAAAATCGATCTCCCTCTCCTTCCACCTATAATCTTCGACACCTGTAAATTGGAGTATTGCAACACCGTAAAAAATCTAGGTATCAAGGTGGACAGCACTCTTTCATGGACACCTCAAGTATCTGAGCTAAGCAGCAAGCTGTACTGTGCTATGGGTAGGCTGAAAAGATGGAAACATCTATTACCGATAAAAACTAAATAACCCTAGCACACTCACTCTTACTACCCATCCTAGACTATGCAGACACTTGCTACCTGGATTTATCGCAGCAATTACTCAATAAATTAGAGCGCCTACAAAATCTTGTCATAAGATTTATCTTTGCACTGAGGAAATTTGATCATATCAGTGAGCATCGATCGAGGCTCGGATGGCTTCCTATCAAAGAACGTCGGAATGTTCATACTCTAACTCTTCTCTACTCTATCCTCTTCCATCCTGAAACTCCAACTTACCTTAAAGAACGCTTTACCTTTCTCGGCTCTGAATCCCGTCTTGCCCCAACTCTCCGATCCCAAAGTGATAATGTCCTGGAAATACCTTTGTGTCGTACCCGTTGCTACAGTGAGTCATTCACTGTCCAAGCTGCGAAGCTATGGAATACCTTACCGCGAGCTATAAGGCAGTCTAAATCTTTAAATATATTTAAATATAAAGTTAAAAATTACTATCTTAGTATGTAGTATTTTTATATATTTCGACGTAATTGTCATGTATCTATGCACTTATCTATTTATTTATTTATTTTTATTATGTATGTGTATTCTATGTAGTTTATGAGATAGTATTTATGCAGGTGTATAAATATATATATGATTGATCGCGCCATGCCCTGTCTTTTTAATTGATTCTTCTAAGATTAGGTTGCCTGGAAGAGATCACTTTTAGTGATAAGGCCGCCCTTTCACATTTATTTTTTGTACGTTTTTTTTTTTGTTTTTGTTAAATGTTTAATATGGTGTGAAATAAAGAGTTTTTATGTTATGTTATGTTATGTTATGTTTGCCTTATGGCTGACAGTATGGAGAATCTGCAAAGATACGTCGACTATCTAGACGACTCCTGTCGAAAATTCGGCCTTGTAATCAGCGCGTCAAAAACTCAGATTCTGAAACAGCCTGTAAGGGGAAAATCTGCTAGTGACACTGCTTTCTACTTGGGTGGGAAAAAACTAGTCGAAGTCAATACTTTCCGGTATTTAGGGAGTCTAGTTCGTAACGACAATCGTCTCGAGTCTGATATATCTGCGCGAATCGCCAAAGCCGCTGCTGCTTTTGGTAAACTGAACCAAAGAGTATGGAAGTCTCACGACCTAAAGCTTCACACAAAACTTGCCGTCTATAGAGCAATCATAATACCTCTGCTTCTGTATGCCTCGGAAACCTGGTTTCTGTACAAGAGTGACATCAGGCGTCTTGACGTCTTTCACATGAAGTGTCTTCGCACCATCCTTCGTTTGAAATGGCAGGATCGTGTCTCTAACTCTGAAGTTCTTCGTCGGACGAAAATTGCCGGTATGGAGAGTCTGCTAACGAAGTGTCAACTACGCTGGTCTGGACACCTTGTGCGTATGGACTCCTCAAGGTTGCCAAAGTCAGTCTTTTATTCAGAGCTTAGCTCAGGAAAGCGCAAAACCGGAGGACAATTTCTACGCTACAAGGATGTTCTGAAGCGCCACCTAACATCCTGTGGAATATCTTGCGATTCTTGGGAGGAGCTTGCTACTCGGAGACCGGAGTGGCGAGATGCTGTCAAAACGGGTATTATTAATTTTGAGCGCGCTCGCATCGAACATCTTGATGCCAAACGCCAGCTTCTGAAAACTCGACCCAAGCCCTCCTATAACTACACTTATAATGATAATGGGCAGCTTCACTGCTCTATCTGTGACCGAATCTTTAAAAATAAATTTGGCTTTGCAAGTCACATTCGCGCTCACGAACGTCGAAATAGAAATTAGTCGAAATATAACAGTGTGTCGCCGTCGACGGATACGTCTGGGAGGACATCATCATCATCATCATCATCTATCAATCACAGAGTAACAGAAGAGTTTTATATGTATAGATTATTATTATATAACAGATAAAAAATTAAGAGAAACTAGTGAAAGTACTTTATTGGATCTCCATAAAAATATATTACGCAATTCGTTTATATGAATGATGACTTGACGACAATTGTAATGCAACATATGAGGAAAGTGACGATTAAATTATTGTTATGTTTGGAAGTTTTGGCTTTTAAAATACGTATAAGAATAAATTACTAAATGTAAAATGTATATAATTTAAACGATTATTATTATTGATATTTCACTTTTTTTGGTAACCGAGGCTGTTATGGTGGTTGTGAGTTTGATTCTCATTCAATTATCATATTAAATATTCATATATGACAATTATGATTATTAATAGTACTTATAATAAATAACTAATCTGTTACAGATAGAACGTGAAGTGATACTATCGTCGGGTGACAAAAGCTCCAAGGTGCCTATTTTACAGGATGCCAGGAAGAGAGGAAGACTTGGAGCTGTGGCACCTGATACTCCACCGAAAGCTCTTTCTGCTTGGACTCATGCTGAGGTAAGTTAGAAATATATAATGTTTTTTTTTTACTTTCACGCGTTTTTACGCATATATTAGGGTAAGCAGAAGGAATCTATTTAATAGTAGATCCTCTTGTAGGCCTCCGTTCTCTATTTTGAGCCCGAAGTCATGATATTGAATGTTATGTGGTGGAACTCAACGCCGCACATTATCTTACTATTTAGGAAATAAAAGTGACACGACAGTTGTGGGTTCAATTCCCACTCGAGAGAATAAATTATTTATAGCAATATCCTATCTTCTCTTTTCTTTGGTAATAACCTATTATAACCTTTATTATTTTCAAATCATCTTTATACAAATTCGACAAAGTCAAAGTAAATGAAAGTTGTAAAGGCTGTTCCAGTAATTATCATATGAACAACGTGTGGTAGAAAAGAAAATGCGAGGCAATTATGGCTTGTTTTTGTTATTTCATTGTTTATAATGAAACGTTTCGTAACCTCACTCCGCCTTTCTAGTGTCTACATATTATGTATGTACCTCAACTATAGATTGAGATCCCAGGGCCCCCAGACCTACGTTATTATAGCAAATCTGAAATATAGGAGATAATTGAAAAAACTATACCAAAGCTTGTAGAAATATGAAACAGAAGTAGCTTTTACTATTAAAAGCTTCACTGCCCATACCTCAGCTAATGCGTGAGTATAAGTCGTGGGGCAAAGAACTTATCGTTATGCCTCGCTTGTCACCTCGCTCGTTAAGCAGGAAGGACGGACAAATCAACATATTCTCATATACATATATATGCATATTAACTTTTGGTTCTTGAGGAATGTAATTATTTAGTTTGGTTTTTGTATTATTAATAATATTCTTCAAGGTCGTTGAGGAGCTGAATGTAGAGTATGTTTTAGGGTACATATTTCTTTCTATACTCTTCACATATATTATACATACTGAGGCCAATCATAGCGTAAAAACAACATATATTGTGATATTTATCAGAATACCTATATGTTTGTATGCAACGAATGTGAATTCTGTTCCCACTTGGAGACATTTTTATATTTAACATATTAGTCAGAAGTGCGGTGTTAGGTTCTGACAAGCGGCACCAAATGAATTCCTTTTATGAATGTGTATTGTTCAAATTCATTCTCATTTATTCATTTCCATGATGAATAAAATTCGCTGTTAGTACGCAAATATTTATTGAAAATTGAAAATACCGAGGAGAATGGCACAATCAATGAAGTCGCTAAACATCTAAGAAAAAAATATTTAAAACATCAAAGTAGCAATATCCAGGCCAAATATACATATTATAGCCATATCTATATATCGGTTTCCTAACAAACAGTTCTAACTAAATATTCAACGCTAGAGAGTCATCAATAAAGTCTTAAATAGGCATATTTTAGATATCCTTTGTTATATCGTGATTCAATTGTTAAACATTCTGCGCACGCGCCGCCGGCCTCTTACAGCGAAGAGAACGGTTCCAAGCGCGTGCGCGCGTCCTACCACGATTGTGTAACTAATATATTAATGTTAAACACTGTTTTGTATGAAATATACTTAAATATAATTATAATTATACAGGGAGGTGGCGCAGAGGTACAAGGGTGGATAAAGATGTGGTTGCGATCCCCACTTGAGGGAATGTATTATTATTTATTAATATTTTCAAGTTTTTCGCTCTAACACTAAGGCTAGCGTTGAGTTCCGCCACTTACTCGTAACACGCAAAGCCTCGAAAAATTGACAGAAAGTGTGGAACGAAGTGTCTTAACCCCAGATTTTCTGTGCTTTCCTGCCGTGTTCGGGATACAGCGTGAAGATGTTTTGTTTATTTTTTGAATTATAAAACCTGATTAAATGAAATATAAAGTGTGAATGGAAATAAATAAATGGAAATTTTAGAAATATATATTTTGTGAATTCCGTCAACTGACAAAGCATAAAAGGTCATTCAATCATTAAGTGATCTTTCATTTTCTTCTCTTTACTTTCATAAAGAAAACACGTGCTTGTGATGTAAAGGAAAAATTAAACTATAGTAACATATAAAAATTAAAGCCACTATTTTAAATCGAAAATTTTTTTTTATTATACTTTTTGCTAAGATTATTAAATTAATGAAGTTAAAAACAAAAATAATAGAATATAAAACAAGAACGTTATGGAAGTGAAAGTAAGCTAATCCGGATCGAATCTGTAATATTGATGCGCGATCATCATTGACTGATCGAGATTAAGATACGTAACTTACTTTCCTGTTTTTCGAACTGTAAGGAAGAATACAGAAAAAAAATATTAAATATGACAAAACTATGTTAGCAGCTTAATATTTTTCTCGCATAGCAGGGTAGGTCTCTACCTACTCCTCTGATTAATAGTGTTAGGACACTCTGTTCCGCGTGCATTGCCCAGTTTTATAGACATTGAGTGTTCGGTGGCGAAACTCAACACCGCGCTTTGTCTGGTCTAAGCTCCCATTTTTTAACATGAAAAAGTATTCAAAAATTTTAAAAAAACCTTTTAAATTTAGTTCATGCAATGTATGTATTATAGGGGAACGGAATGTCTTAACACTAGGTTCCCTCTGCCTAACCTGCTAAATGCAGGAAAAAGCGTGAAGTTTTTTTTTTATTTGTATGCAGTATTGATTATACCCGAACACTTAACTAAATCGAAAGCAAGAAACTTATATCTCTATTAAATAGTAAATGGATTTATAGTACAACGGTACTCAAATTAGATTCGGCGTAGCGAGCCGGCACGCGCCTCCGCTACGATGCACTAGTGCTACCTCAGTGCGGGCGACAAACGAACGCATTCACTCTATATATAAATATTCATAAATTGTTTATTATTAATTCATATAAATATATGTAATAATTGAAAAATAGTGTATTTGCTAGTGTCTATTTTATTATAAGTGTTCAATGTGATATGAAAAACGTGAAAGAATAAAAAAATAAAATGGTGGAGTTTTCCGTTGAAAATGTAGGTAATTTTATTTTTATAATCTATAAAAATTGAATACTTGGTTTATTTATTAATTAAATACAGTTATATTTATATTACGTCCTTTATTATATAACTCTGCCTAAGGTCTAAATTTGTCAAATTTAATTGAACATGAGGGATTAAGTTCATATATTCCCTACATTCTAAATTCGTATATTTATGCAATATTAAAAAAATAATTAATGTATTTGTCTAAGCTTATTTTAAAAACGGGGGAACTGATAGTAACAGAACTTTCACGAAAAGTTTAAGAATTTTGAAAGCATATTTTAGTATTATTTATAATTCTCACGTTTTCTCAAAAATAAAAAATAAGAGAAATTAGCTAGATTCCACACTCATTTAATGAATTTAATGTATGTATGTATGTATATTATGACATTAGTATGAAAGGCCGTATTTACTTTGCATTAGGACGGGACCTGCACCTTAATTATATCATATAACTGTTTTCCTTCGACTACATTGTAGCTTTTACAGGAAGATCTCCTTGAATAAATTATTTTCATTTTCTTGCTCTGGTAACAAGTCAAGGTGCGGCGTTAAGTTCCGGTAATCAACACGCAATATCTCGATAATTAGAACGGGCTGTCTTATTTCATGGTGTCCCCTGCCTACTCCCTAATATAACATTCGGAGCTTTTAATTAATTACAATTTAGAACTATTAATTGAAAAAAATAATCGAAATATTTTCTTAAGAAAATTTCGAATATAAATAGCTTTTAGCAAAGTTTAATAATATTCGACATATTCGAAATAAAATAATTGTACTATTTTAATCAAAAATAACTTTAGCTCACTTTTCCTTCTTAATCCATCACATTTATTTTAACAAATTAAGTATTCTATATTAAAAATGAGTGCATGTTGAAGCACCATAAAGCATCCACCACAATCTTAAAGTAATAATTAAACCTGTTATACAGAAGATTATAGAGCTATCTAGATCGGTACATATCAGAAAAATCTGTGCATTTTATATGAATTATGTAATAATGCAATATAATAATTACATGCACTAACGTTCTCACGCAATGGTCTTGACTTCGATTTCCACTTGAGTTAATAAATCTTTTAAGTTTTATTCTGGGTTTTGGTTATATAAAATTCGGCGTTGGACTCAGCCAGAGTAATGCCCTGCTATATCATGGTAGGCGGAGGGAACCTTTTCCGCCGGATTCTGGAGATATTGCGAGTTGAATTTCTCAATTCAACTCATGTTTTGTCTCGTTACCAGAGCGAGACTGTCCTCAGACGATATCAACGATATTATATTATATAAAAAATGTTTTGAAACAAAGTCTGGAGAGTCAGCTTGTATAAATTACAGTTCACTGCCTTTTCATACTTTAACAATACATTGTTCTGACGTTCCCACTGCGCGTAACACATTCTTCATTCAACCGTCCTGGGTTCTATTCCCATGTTACAAAGAGTTGTTCTTAAAAAGCGCTTACTTTTTAATGATTCCTTACTTGTGTTTTATTAAAAAATATGTTAGTACCTTACATAGAAATTATTTATTATTTAATATTTTAAAAAAGATTAATTGCTGATTTGTATATCATACATTCATTTTTTATGGGTATAAATCAACCGTGTTGTGGTGGGACTGTGGGACTCGCGATGTCTGACAATACTATCTCTAGTAGAATTTTAATTGAAAAATATGGCGAATAAAGTTCTTCTGAAATTGAATCTCTGTAAAAAATTTAGGGTTCCCAAAAAATAATAACATGTCATAACTATACATTTCAGCTTTATAGTTAAACGGTTTTTTTTCAAATATTATTTCAGAACCAACAGGCGGGGCCATCTGGGGATTTCAGACAATATGAACAAAATTACGGATATGCAATGCATCAAAACCAAAATCCAAATCAAGGGGCTGTTGCGAGGAATATACAGAATTATGACTCTCCAAAACCACCTATTCCAGCTAAAAACACTTACAAACCTGAACAAAACAATTCCCACGTGACAGTGACAGTAGAAACTGGAAAAGATAGTACTCGAGATGCACCAAAAAGTAACAAATCTGTTAGCAAAACTTATCACACTCTTAAAGATATGATATCCAGCAGATTCAAGAATAAAGATGGCAATGAAGAAAAAGCAGAAGAAGCAAGACTTAATAATATAGAAGAGAGGAAAAGGCCGGAGCCCGAACAGGTGACTCCTAGAGAAACACCACGTAAAGTGGAACAAGGGATATACGGACGACCGATGCCACAAAACCGACCGGATATGCAGTACGGACATGCGATGGCTAACAACATGGCATATCCTAGTCCTTCGCCACATAGGTCAGTAGAACATATCATCATGCAACTATAGCTATGTTTTTCTTTCCTTTGCCAGTAATATTAACTTAGTTAAGACGCATCGGAAATGAAGTGAATGAATGGAATGAATTATTTTCATTGCCTCGCCCTGGTGAAGACAAAGTGTTGCGCTGAGTTCCGCCACTCAACAGGAAATGTCTCAAAAATTGGGCCGAAAATGATGAATGAAATATCTCATCACATGGTTTCCACTGCCTCATCTGCTATTAGGCTTCTTTTTATTTCTTCCAGTTTCCGTTAGAAACTTGAAAAGATACCATAACGTACACACGTAACACTGTTACAAGGCTCGTTAAAGTAAGTAATTTACGAGTTACTAATTGTAACACTTGCTAAATAACTGCTCTTTAGCATTGAATAAGATTGCCCTCCTTCCTTGAGAAACACGCGATGTACAGAAAATTATTATCTCTCTCATAGTAGATCTTGATTTTTATGTAAGCTGTTTTGTTTCCTTGTTGTATACAAAATTTATTTTATGAGTACTTATTGTTTATGAAATCTATTTGTCTCACAATTTGAATCCTTTATATTTTCTCATTATTTTTGAATATTCTGTTTGGAGACAAACAGTGTGCTGGGTAATTTATACATGAGGCTATTTTCCAAGTATGTTTGGACTATTTTAAATTATATTGTGTTTACGGTCTGATATCTTGAATATCTGATAGTAGATATCTATCTACTATCAGATATTCAAGATATACGATCATTACGAGTTATTTCACTGAATTCTTTGAATTCTGAACCAAGAAAAATAACTTTTTTCATTATTTAAATAATGAAAAAAGTTTCTGTGATGTGTTTACAACACGACGGCTAGGGATTCGATTCCGAATCAATCCTATTTATTGTATATTTTGATTTCTGCCTATCCTACCATATGCGATATACATTGTGATAAATTAAATTTATATAAAAATGTGTTTTCTCTACAGACAACTAATGCAACAACAACAACAAATAGTGCAACAACAAATGATGCTAAATCAACAAGCCAGGTCCCAAGAAATGCTGGCGACGAGGCCTCAAGCGTTAGGAGCTGATGCCCTTTATCAACAATATGGACCTCCCGGAAGGAGGAGTGCAGTGTATCAACGAGACCTGGATGTTAGGTCCATGGCGAACTTTACCTCCTTGAAGACTGGACCTCAGCCGCAGGTAATTACTATAATCGAGTATTTAGCCTTCTAGGCTAGTGTGATGGAGTGTCGATGAAGTTGATGCAATGTTGAAATATTGGACTTGGCTCTCTATTAATTATACATGTATGATTTTAATAGGATCATAAGTATCATTGTAAATTAATGAGAAAATCATAAAAATTGTACAATTATACATTTAGTGTGGGAATTTAACTCGTGACCTCTGTCTTAATAGGCATTACCTATTACTTAAAAATATTGCAATATATATAATGTAGTAATTAAACAAACTAATAATTCCATGTGCAATAGTAATTAACGCAAGATCTTTGATTAAAGCATACACGTTTTGTTTTTTGCTCGTACTTGACTTCTGTCATTAGAAGATATTATATTTTTCTACCTTCTATTTACTATTTAATGTTTTTTGTAACTTTTCGAATCTCCTGCATTTTGTATTGAGTAGAAATCGAACCTATGGCAATGACAAGGACATTTTTGCCTTTTAAATGAAACACAAGTTCCTTGACACAGTCTTGATTGCAAAACTTTACAATCCAAAACTCTTGGAGCAGCATCAAAAAATTACAGCAGTAATTCTCGCCTTTCTTACGACCGTTTCTCAGTTCAACAAAGCACAATGACTTCTCAACAATTAGACTTTCCCACGGAGTACAATTAAAATAACAAGTACTCTACTATGAGATATCGCTGTGCTAAGTTTTACTTCGTTATTGTCTGTATGAATTTATTGGACTATTCTTGATTACAGAATTTAGTGTTAAGACACTGCGCGTTAGGTTGCGGAATTCAATGGCGCGCTTTTTCGTTACCACAGCCAGTAAATAACATTATTACATTTCCCTGAGTTGGACTCGAACCCACAACCATCGCGTCTACAAACAGACGCTGTGCAGCTGCGACCTTGTATTTCTTGATTCTGTATATGAAATTGTTATTTTGAAGAGTTTCTGTAATGTGCTACTTCTCACCTAGCAATACTCCTATGTTTATGTCGTTTATTATTATAATTCTATATGACACGACGCGTGTTATCTGCTTGTAATTGAAAATTCATTATTTTAAAATTATATTAAGTTGATTAAAGACAATTTAATTTACTCAATTATACTCACATGCAAATAGTATGTGAGTATAATTAAAACTACTCCTAATTATAAGTATAAATTTACGTACTCCAAATTAGAAGTAATTTCAATATCATATACTTTTATTTTGAGGTCGTTGTGCCGCCGAGGTACTAGCGTGTGACTGTTTTGGGTTCGATCCCAACTCAGGAGAACGTATTACACAGTTTATTAATATATTAATTTCTTCATTCTGATAATAAGAGCGAATTATCAAGGCGCGCAATAGCACGATGTTAAGTTTCGCCACTCCAAACTTAATGCCAAAAAAATCAGCGTAAATGAGTAACGAAGTGTTTCAACACGAAGTATCTTAACCCTCATATATGTGTGAAGCTGAAAAAAACATTTGTTTGCACTTACTTTTAATATTTTTTACCTAGTATTATATTCTGTGAATCATCACGTTTAATGTTCAAGCGTATCCTAAGTCGAATTTTATTTTATTAGTCATAAAAATCCAAATACGTTTTATGTGCGTATATCGTGACCAATGATTGTTGAAGACTGCCTTATATGAACCCAATGGCTATTAAAGAATCAAGTATTTTGTGAGGGATTTAAAAAAACTTGGAAAAATAATAGTACTTATATTGAATTATTAACTGTTACAGTTCGACAACAACTCCCACTCGAGGCTAGATCTTCGAAGCCCTCAGCAATTAGAAAGAGAGATAATACGACAGCGAGGCTTAGTTGAGGGGAGGAGAGCAGCATCACATCCACATCTATTAGATGAACCACAACATAGACAAGAAGTCACAACTCCTCAAATACACGACCGATCCTGGAGAAATTCCCATGGTAACCTATTAGACAGTATACAAAATGAAAGTCCAAGAAACGAAGAACGAAGAGAAGAATCTGACGATGGAGGCTTTAGAGTAAGACTAGCGGCTCAAGGAAGATCAAGCTTCGAAGACAGAGCTCGAACGAGTGGTAGGTCAGTTGATTCTCAAAGGCACGATCGTCATGAAATGTACAGACGAACACCAGACAGTCATAAAGAATCGAGAAGAACTCCTGATTCTATAGGAAAAAGGCAAGAACCATCAACGTCTGGCGGTGAAGTATTAGATAGAAATGATGACATTGTAAGCCAAAAGTCCGTGGATAGTGTATATAATTCAACCGCCAAAGCTGAAGCTTACAACCCGCAGCCATCTTCCTCGAGACAAACACCAAATAGAATAGAAGACTTAAAAGCGAGTGGCAAAAAGGCTAGTGGATCTGGAGCTAGTTCAGGTACTAAAAAGTATATTTTAAATCATTTTATTTCTTTTGTTATTCATTCTTGCAGATGACACAATTAAAAATATATATTCGTTACATCTCTTATAATTCTTCATTTAATAAATAGATTTTCTTGTCTGATGCTCATTACATTAAGATACTTTGGTGAATATTCTGGCATAAGAAATAAATTATAACTTTTCAGATTATGACAAAAATGGTGGCCAATCATCAAATGTGGATTCAGGAAGGGGTAGCGTAGCATATTCCAGCGGACGGAGACCAGATGCAAGCTTACATGATACCTCAGCTGACTCAGATGCTGTTGGGTCCAGAGTTCAGCCTCAACCAGGAACCAGCCAACAGAACCCTGGGCCTCGTAAGACTTAATTTACTTCTACATATTTCTTCAAGATTTTCATTTTAAATCTATATATATATAAAATCGAAAGGTCACTCACTCATCACGAAATCTCAGAAACTACATGTGCTAGAAATTTTAAATTTTGAGTAGTGTGAGAGCGGGCCGCTAGTAATATTATAAAACAATAGTTTATTGAAAAGATTATATATGCCTATAGATTTGTTTGACATTATTTTCAGCTGTAGAAAACGAATGGGCGGACCTAGTGGAATGTGAGTTACGGCAAATATTAGAACCAAAGTTATCTAGCATGCGTCTGGATAGTTCTGAGAGCTCAGACGGATCCATGACACCTCCACTCCCACCACAGTCGCCGTCTTCCGACCTACATAAGAGAAACAGGTTGGTCATCTACGCTTATATTATAAAACTGAAAAGTTTTTTGGTTGAATGCACTCATTAGCTACTTGCTCGAATATTTTTTTTTTTTTGTGTTGGTTAGTCTATTTGCCGATGAAGACTTTCGACTTTAGAATTAACTCTCGCATTTAGAAAAATTGTCACATTTGTGGAAACTCGTTCATTCTCTTTGTTATAAATCATCTGTACTCGTATATTCAAAGCAAAATTTCTTGAGTACTTATTACGAAACTCTATAATTTTCTAAGAAATATCAGATTGACACTGTCTTTAACTGATAATTAATTTAGACATTTTGCTTACAGTCTTCCAGGGAGATCGTCAGAGTATCCAGACGAGAGGCGTCGTGGGCGCGAGTCCCCTCGTTGGCACTCACATAAGAAACACTCTTCGAAACGCGACCACCATTACAAAAAACATCGTAAGTTGTCTTTTTACGCATTATAATTTATTATTTTTTAATTATTTTCATTTCTTGGTAACAAGACAATGCGCTTTGCCTCGTGTGCTCCTGCCGACTATACTACCTCTAATTACTACCAAATATATTATAATAATATATAATAATATATAATAATAATAAGCTTTATTTCAATTCCATACAGTGATACATTTATAATTATAAAAAATTTAATCATTGATATATATTTAGATTTAATAAGTTTTGTTATTATTTAATTTATAGATTATATTTATATTTATATTTCATGTCATTTTAAATTATTAATTATTTTAATTGTTTGTTAATTGTATGGACCCCTTTCGGGTAAAAAGCCTCCCCCAAGGAATGCCACGACTCTCTATCCTTAGCTGTGTCCAGCCAACTTCCGCCCGCCATCGCTACTATTTCGTCTACCCATCTGGTTTTTGGTCGACCTCTTGCTCTGGAACCTCTTGGCCCTGACCACCTTACTGACCTTAGGGTCCATCTGTCATCTTGGTATCGAGCTAAGTGGCCCGCCCACTTCCATTTTGCCTTCAGCGAAAAAGTCAAGGCATCGCATACTTTTGTCTTTTTTCGGATGTCAACGTTTTTAATTTTGTCTTTTAATTTTAAACCTAGGCAACTTCTCTCCATTCTTCTCTGGGTAGTCTGAATTTTATTCCTGGTTTTGAGATCATAGGTCCAAGTTTGACACCCTCACACATACAGCAATATTACCATGCCTCACCTATGAGGTGAGGCATGGTAATATTGCTGTATCCATCACTATTTTCTTGGTCGACAGAGGAAGTTGAGATTTGAGTATTTCTTTATGGTTCCAGAACTTATTCCAGGTAATTGCTACTCGTCGGTTTATTTCTTGACTGTTTCTTTCTTTACTCAAAGACATCTGTTTGCCTAGGTATACATAGTTTTTTACAAACTCGAGAGGAGTAGTATTTACTAAAATGGGGGTTTCACTGCGGTTCGTCATAACTTTTGTTTTTTCCAGGTTCATGTCTAATCCAACTTCCATGCTGGCCTGGTTTAAGTCGTTAACCATTTTATTTAATTGACAAGGGGTTTCTGAGAATAAAATTATGTCGTCAGCAAATCTAAGATGACTTAAGAAGTGCCCGTTCATATTAATGCCTTGATTAAGCCATTGTAATTTTCCCATTACGAGTTGCAAAACTGCTATAAACAGTTTTGGGGAAATTGGATCTCCTTGCCGGACTCGTCTCTTTATGTTAATTGCTTCTCCCACTCTATCTAGTCTAACTCTACTTGTGGTGTTATTGTAAATGTATTTTAGAATATTAATATATTTTTCTTTTATTTTAAGTGCTTTCAGCGACTCCCTGATGCTTTCGTGTGAAACCAAATATATTAACCTTGCTAAATACTTTACTTGACTTCCAGTACTAGCTCTAGACACTGACATGACATCAACAACAACACGAAGCCTCGATCTGTCTTCCCTGTTAGAAGGCCGCAGTGACAGTGACGCGTCAAACGACGCGCGCGCCATACGCAGGCAACTCCGGGGGCTGGAGACCATGTATGCTGAGGTGTTGCAGCTGCTTGGTGTGAGGAAACCTGGTGCTAGGGCTCCCACTTGGGATCCTAGGTCTGTGGAATTATATATATAGCTTATTCTCACTAGATTTCACCCGATTTAGCTTATTTTAAATCATTGTCTAATTTAAAATAAAAATATTGTGTAGTAATATTTGCATGACAGTGGAATTAATTTTCATCCTGTTTAGTAGACTGCTTTAACATAATTTGCTGTGTGGAATTTTTTCACTCTCAACTCATAAATGTTATTATAAAATATGTACTTTTTATAATACGTACGAGACTTCGAGTAGGGGTCATATATATTATCTTTTAAATCGATTCGAAATATAAGAAAAAATAAAAGAAATCTTGATTACTTTAGAAATATGAAAATAAAAGAAATATTGTTTAAAATACCAATATTTTATTATATCCTTATTTTAGTTATAATACACGTAACTGAAAATTGGAAATTGGACTTGAAATGGTTACAGGAGGCCCCTGTAACCATTTCAATATTTACACGAAATTTCAATACTTATATCAATAGTACCCGCAGTTTCTAATTCCGAAACAATTTCCATATCAAAGTTACAAAAATATAAATATTTTGACTGTCAATCCATTGTTCTTCCAGGTTATCATCCAAACGGCGCTACGGCAGTATGTCGTCTCTACCGTCCAGCTCGGTGAGCAGTCGTCCTCGTGATAAGCGACGTAGTTCCACGGAACATAGAAAGAAACATGACTTAAAGGTATTTTAATACATTTTTTGTTCTTGTTTAAACGAAGCTGAGAACAAACCGCTTTTATTGTGTTATATAGATACATCACAGAACTTAAACTTTATTTACTGGCAATAAATTTAAAACGAATATAAAAGTTTTACCATATCCAAGTGAAAATGGATAACTTAATGCTCTAAGTATTTCAATGTCTTAATAAAGGAATGCAAGTTCATATCTTTCATATATATGATATTTCATATCATAAGTTCATTGAAAATAAAATCATAAACCAAAATTATATTTCATATTCTCATTTCTTCGCTCAGGCAAAGCGCGGCATTGAATTCCGCCACTCAACACGCAATACCTCCAGAATTTGTCTGAAAGTAGAGAACGAAATGTCTTAACACCAAGCCTACCCCGCTACATGTGGGATTCAACTTAAAGCTAAAAAAAATCATTTATATCCATTTATTCTCATACAGGGTGTCAACAAGCGTTTCCAACGTCTAGAAGCCCACGTGGTGACTCTAGCACGGTCCGTGGCGCATTTGTCCAGCGAGATGAGGACGCACCACCTTGTGATGCAAGAGATGGATGCCATACGAGCAGAGTTAGCAGCTCTAAGGCATATGTATAGGTAGTGTAGATAAATAATTATTTAGTTAATTAAATTAACATTAGAAGTCTGGTATAGGAGCTTAAAAGTGATTGATACTGATCGCGAGGGTTTCATGGTTCATTCTCAACAGCAGAAATAAAAAACTTGAATATTAATATGTTCCTAACTAAATATTTTCAGATCCCAACAATACATAAGATCGGGTCACCAGCGACACCTCGACCCCTACTCCTTCAGTAACCCCGACAGAGTGAAGAGACTCACCAAGTTCTTTGGAGACGAACCACCGCTCATGAGACTGTTCTTGAAGAAATTGGGTTATGAGGTATATTATTTTTTAGTTTAAAAAATCTATTCATTTTGATCTCGGAACCTTAAAAAGAAATCATTTTAACTGTCTTCCGCGCGTATAGAAGGGTAGGCTGAGGAGACCCACTCTTCGTTCCTCATGTTTCGAACAATTTTCGAGAATTTGCGTATTGAATGGCGGAACTCAACGCCGCGCTTTATGTTGTTGCCAGAGCGACGTAATGAAATTATTAAATAATTAATTCATTGAATCGAACCCACAACTATAGCGCTTACAGTCACACCCTTTGCCGCTGCGCACAGCCTCATTCTAAAAGTTGTACCTATTGTCTATATATATAAAATTGAAAGGTCACTCACTCATCACGAAATCTCAGAAACTACATGTGCTAGGAATCTGAAATTTTGCATAGGAGTTATTTATAGGACGTAGGTGCTCGCTAAGATGGGAATTTGCAATATTCGACTTCTAAGGGGTTGTTTTTGGGGTTGAAAGTTTGTATGAAACTTCGTTACTACAAATGCTAGGAGTCTCAAATTTTGCATAGACGTCACTAGGACGTAGTCATGGAGACAGAAAATAATAATAACATAGTTCACGCGGGTGAAACCGCGAGCGGGCCGCTAGTTTTAAATATACATATTTCATTTTCCTTTACAGAAATACGCAGCACTCCTAGAAAAAGAAAAAGTTGGTGCCGCAGAACTGCCATACGTTGGAGAAGACAAGCTAAGAGCTCTCGGAGTACCCCTCGGACCCAGGATGAGGATTCTGAAGGAGGCTGGTCTGCATCAGGATCTGCATGTTAGGGATGACCATAATACCACCACGACTACCTTAGCTATTGTATGAAAATAGGTTTTAAATGGGACTTTTATTGAATGTTATGTATGTGTTATATAAGTTTATGGCAACTTTCTTTAAGGTATATAACAAATACAAATCGCGACGGTTTTGGGTTCGATTCCAAACGGAGAATAGTTTATTTTCATTTCTTCGCTCTGGTAAGACAAAGTAAGCTGATGAGTTCCTTCATTCAACCCGTCGTCTCCATAATTAGACAGAGACTCTGCTTAAATAGAAACAATATTGTAATAAAGTTTTGGTCAATATCACTTTCAAATATTTAAATGTATGTTATAATATAAGAACTAGGTAAATATATATTTTTAAGTATATACATATATTACTTCAGCTATATATCTACGATTTTATTTTAAAAAAAATATCATTTGGTCGGTATTTGAAAATCAGAAAGTTTGAAAACATTTTATTTTTATTGTAATGTGTAATACAAATATTTTAAGTAATAGACATATATGTTAAAATGTAAGAACATATGTATGAAAAAAATGAATAGCCCATAATGTACGCTTTAACTATATTTATTTAAATATCAACTTATCACTTTATTATAGTTTATTACTCTTTGGCTATCTGATATTAATAAATACGTTTAAACAATACATAGAAAACATTATAAAATTATTTTTGGATTTAATTATTAATTTTACTGTTTCGCGATATGATCATTCTTTAAAAAACAAAATCTTCATAAGTACAGCTGACAAGACGTAGAAGAAAATTGAACCTTTAACCTCAATTGGGCTTAACATTTAGATAAATATAGACACGAATTCATGTTTTAATACATTAAAATTGTATATATTGGTTAATCCATTGTTTTTACAACATTTCCTTATAATAGAAACTAAATAAAAACTGAATTTCTTAATGTAGTGTATTGAAAAGCACATTAAAATCAGTTTTGTATTTTAAAAGATCTGTGAAAGAATCTTAATTTAAATACTTAAAAACTTTATTTTATAGGTGCCTTTTCTAAAAAAAGTATTTTTCTCTAATAGTGGAATAGCACTTTGAAAAAATATTTTTTATACATATTTACTTCAACTCCTATATAAGAAACACAAATGTATGCCAAAGACACAAAATCGGCATGTCTTGATGTAATGTAAATAATTATGTTAATACAAATATTTAAACGTAACAACGATGACGCAACGAACATTTATAGTTCTAGTATTTTTTTTTATTCCTATTTTTGGAATATTTTTTGTAAATAAACTTTTTTTTTATATGTAAATAGTTGTTTTTACTTACTCTTATATATCGTTGAGTTTCGCCACTTTTTATGCAAGGCCGCCAGAATACGGAAATAAATTTTGAACGGAAGTCTCTTAATGGAAACGTAGTGTCTTAACACTAGGTTTCCAGGTTCCCTCTGCCAATCCCGCTATGTGCGGGATATAGTGTGAAGTTAAAAAAATACCTTTTGATGGTTGATATACTTCACTAAGTGACAAGAGCATTTAGTTCTCTCTGCTATTCTCCTATATTTGTACATAAAAAAACGACAATTATAATATATAGTATTTAAAACGAAAAAAAGTTAATTTTAAAGAGTGTATGTAACATACAATGACCTCTATGTAGAGATGTGGCCAGTGGTAGCGGATATTGGTGATGATACGATAATGCGATTAATTTAAGGATAATGCTCGTATGAAGATTAAATATTGAGACCGTCTTGGCGCAGTGGGATATCATATCACCGTAAACACGACGGTTATAGGTTCATAACGAATTATTTTCACTTTCTTGCTCTGGTAACAAGAAAAACGAGTTAAGTTCCGCTAAGCTAAAAAAATATAGTATTTTTTTTGAACCACCATATTTATTGGGAATCAAACTCACTACCTATAATAGATATTTTAAAAAACTCTACAATGCGGCTGAATTATGTTGTTATATATAAAGATATAATTGTACTATCCGTGTTTGTTTAAAGTATTTTTGTTTGATAAAAATATCAGCCCGACCTTTTTAAGGGGTCACTTATGTTGTTGTGGACAATTTATATAACTTTTATTTGCTCTATTCAAATTAATACTTTTATGTCTTAACACTAAGCTCCCTCTGTCTCTCTGCCATATGCGGAATACAGCGTGATGTTTAAAAAAGAACAAACTAAAGTTTCATTATAAAAAAACTAAATCTTATTTTAACTGTGTACCTACACTAAATACGATTAAGTAAATGTACTGAACAAATATTTGCTTTAATTAAAAATTCATTAAACTAACAGACAAACCCACTTATATATTAGTTAATATTTTCGTTAATATATTTGATAGTAATTAAGCCATCTCCGGGTCGCAGTTAAGAGCTATTAGTTCAACGTTAACTCAGTACGTGAGTGGAAGCTTTAGTGATCACTCACTATGTCTGTGAAACACTGTATTGTATTTTTGGCCCTGATCGCAGCCAGTTTGGCAGATTTAGCGTCATTTCAAAAATGTGCTGAATGTAAGTAGCTATATTTTTTATTAATAATTCTTATCTTAAGTATATAAAAATATTAATATAATATAGAGTCCAGTCGTATCACAGAGACACAAGAATGCGGCTAAACGCGACAGGTTGTAAGTTTGATTCCTACTCGAGGTAATGAAATATTGAATATTTAGAGCGCGGCGTTGAGTTCCGCCATTCAACAATATCTCCACATTTCAGCGATGTACTAGCCTACTATGCTATGTACCTTAAACATTGCATTGCGTTTAATCTAAAAAAAGAAATAAAAAGAAAAGGCCGACACAGAATTTTTTTTTAGTTTCACACTGCATCCCGCATAAACTCATAATAGATATAGAAGACAAAAGAAGAATTCAATTTCATAACATAATAGCTAAAGAAGTTCATCCGGTAGAATTACCAAAATGAGATGTAACTAGTATGAACCAGCTAAACAAATCCCAGATATAAACAAGTCAACGTACCAATATGTATATGTTTTTTTTATTTTCTTCCCACTGTATTCCGTATGTGCCGGGGTCTTCAGATAGAGCCTGTAG
Organism: Heliconius melpomene melpomene; assembly: GCA_000313835.2. Lineage (NCBI taxonomy): Eukaryota > Metazoa > Arthropoda > Insecta > Lepidoptera > Nymphalidae > Heliconius > Heliconius melpomene. The sequence goes on along the minus strand of HE668978.1, from coordinate 243,400 downwards.
AGTTAGTACACTCCGTAGTGTTGAGACACTTCGTTCCCCACTTCCCTCCAATGTGCGATAGCATTTCAAGAGATTGCGTGTTGAGTGAGAGTTGTATAATATACGAGTACACATATAAATTTGAAATTGCTGTTTAAAGTATAAGAAATATGGATAAGACCAACTGTGAGAAGGAGGATGGGGTGCAAAATTAAAAAATTGAAAGAGAGTAACCAATTCCTATTAGTTAGTCCTGTCAACTTGCCAATTACAACTATTTTTTAACCGACTTCTGTAAGAAAAGGAGGTTATCAATTCGACTGTATTTTTTTTTTATGTTTAACTTTTCTGACTGGATGAACCGATTTTAAAATTTTTTTTATTCGAAAGATGAAGCTTCTCGAATGGTCCCATTTGGTCCATGTCTGACAATGGTATCTATGAGAAAATCACATCCCATCAAAAACATAAATGTAAAATGAAAGCCAAGTTCTGTAATAAAACATATGCTTTCAGCGATAAAAGAAGTGAGATGTAAATGTATGCCAAGTTCAATGGTCAGTCCTGAAATTTATTTTTTAACAATATAAAATATTTTATAACAACTGAAAATGCCTATTCTTCTTACAACTTGGAGACTTTATTTATGTGTAATATCTGACTTGGCTAGTTTTCAAATTAATTTACATCGATATAAATGAATGTATTCAAATTCTATTCTATTCAGATTCTATTGTAAATTCATATATTATTATACTGTAATAGTTACAAGCAAAAACTTTTTCAATTGATGTCAGAGGTGAGATTCCTGATCGTTGCATTTCTTTTCAACCAACCTCAAAAAAGAGGATGTTCTCATTTTCAACCAACATCAAAAAAGGGAGATTCTCAATTCGTCCGAATACTTTTTATGTATGTTCTTGTCAATATACCAAAATGTAACTTTGCACAAATGAAGTTTTACATAGAACAATCACAACCACTACCACGACCATCACCACTCGTTCAAGAAGCATCATTTTAAGATCTACACATCACTTAAAATCGTAAAATAAATTAATTTTTAACAAAAACAAAAACCGACTTCTAACAACGAACTAAAAAGTGAAAAATAATTATACAAAGATTTTATAATTTTGAAGTCGGTGCCAAGCTAATGCTACAACACCCTTACTACAATATCTAATTACTAAGCCTGTTTGTTTTACTTCGAAGTCGGTTTTTTTACTTCGAAGTCGGTTTTTTTTTGTTAAAAATTATTTGTAGAAACATTTAATATAGGCACACTTTTTTAAAAAATTTAATTAAATTATTGATTATTTTTTTTTAATACAAACTAATGTCAATTGTCCTAACGATATCAGGAGCAGAACATCTCTTAGGTAGCGTCAGTAATTCGTAACATACTAACATACAAGGTATATACATATATATTTGATTATATTAAAATTTAAACATATAAAAAAATATTTACTTACCATTGTTTTTATCGAATAAATAAATACGAATCAATAATTAAATAATTGTAGAAACATTGAAAAATTATAAAATAAAATAATGTGTCACTAATAATTCTTTTTTCATAGCAAGACAATAATCAAAAATAATTCTTCTATCAAGTGTTTGGCGTTTTCACAAGCCAGTATTAAAATTAACAACAAATGGAATCCAATTTCATATTGCAATAAGAAAACTATTTAGGAAAAGTAATTAAAATAAATTAAAATTGGATAAAAAATACTTTAGTAATAATAATTTTATTATTTTATTTAAAAAAATCATTTTATAACAAAAAAAATTACCTTGTCCATAACTCACAAATGCAGAGAAACTCTAAACTGACTTTGATTCGTACGTTATAATTAAAATTACATAGTGTAAAATCAAACTAATTTTATCCACGGAATTTAGTTACGTCATTGAAAACGTTAATATGCGTAAAAATTAATCAGCATTAATAGAATGTGTTACACCTAACACTTTACTTACATACACTTCAATTAAACTGTGTATTTTGAAATTTACGACTTCTCATTTTCAATCTTTCGTAATCTAGATTAGAAATAAAATCCTGCAAAAAAATTAAGTACATAAATCATTTTATATGACGCAAACATGTTTTTACACTAAACAGGCGTACCGAATGAATTACACAGCATCGATCGAAATGGGTAAAAAGTTTAAATACATTGTACGATTGTGCTAGTACGCGCTTTATTATAAACGTTTCAACATAATTAGGTACAAATATGCTCAAATTAATTTCCATCAATAATGAATAATAGTGTTGTATTAATACATGTGCTAATTGCCTCAAGCTTATCACATCCAATTGATGTGAGTATTACATTCTATTATATTATTAAATTCTAGTTGCATATTCATATTGCATAGTGTCAATACACTCCGTTCTAAGCTTTTCGAATTCCGCCTAAATTTAAGGTATTTCGTGGCTGGGAATCACCAACGTACTTATCAAACTGATTTTTCTAAAAGGGCAGAAAGTGACGTCTTCTAGAGTCTTCTTTATGCTTTTTAAACGATTTTTATTAGAAATACATCTTGGAAACTTATTTTTTATTGACTTTTGTTTCAAAAGATATCCTGTTTCCACGGGATGTGAGTAGAGTTTTTTCTAGTAATATATGGTGGATATATTATCTTACACAGTTTCAGTTCGTTTTATTGCTGATCTAATACAAACAATAAAAGATTGTCTAATTTTTTTTCTTGGTTCTAGAAGGTAAGCCTTGCTAGCGATATAAGTGTGTCCAAAGTCGGAGATGACTCTCAGGTTTTCAGACCACCAGGCCACGTAGCCGTTAACGCTGACGAAGAAAATGGCTTAGTTTCAAAAACTGTTGATAGTATAATTAGCGGTAGTGAAATAATTAAAATAAATAACATTGATAAGATAGTTGATGATAATAAACATTATTCAAAAGCACTGGAAGAAAGAGAAAAACAAGGAATAGAAAGTAAATCTATAGAATCAACAAATGAACCAATGAATGAAAATTTTATGAGCAACTTAGAGCCTGAAAATAAAGTAGGTACACAATCTTTACACTTAGAAGAGAAGAAAGCAATTGGCATTGAAAGTGTAACCGCAGTTATAGAAGACGACAGTACTGAATATTTAGAAAATCCAACTGATTCTTCAATAGAAACTAAAAACGCACCAGAAGAAGAATCTAGAAATACAAAGCCTGAATCAGTTAAGCCAAGTGATGAGTCAAACGAGTCATGGGATGTGCTTGATGATTTAATACCAACTAGGAGAATGATGTCAGACTTGGAAAATCAAAAAGGAAAAAAAATGTCTGAAATAATTCCAGGCAGAGTAGATTCAAGAACAGTAAAGCCTCTAGAAGGTAGGCAAAGTAATTCCGCCCGAAATGAACAAGTTAAAGCTAGGAAAGGTGAGGAAGTAAAAACAATTTTTGTTTATTTATTATAATAACATTTAAATTTTACAAATATAGGCATTATATGTATATTAAAACACTTTATTATCCTATCCTATATCTTATAAAACAAAGTCGCTTTTCGTGTCTGTCTGAACTTTCTAACTCTTCTTCTTCTAAACCACCCAACGGATTTTAATGCGGTTTTCACCATTAGGTCGAGTATTTCTCAGGGAAGGTTTATATATAGTTTATTATTTGTACATTGTTATGTAAATTAACATAAATACGACAAATGTGTATAAAGTCCTACCCGTTGAGACACTTTCGCGCATGCGCTGCTTTAATGGTAAGTACTACATGAAAAAATGTACTGGAGTATTGTTCCTATAAGATCTTTGTAGATTTTTTGTAGATCTTATATAGATATATAAGATCTACAAAAAAGTCCGCGACGGCATATTCGTTTCTTTTAAGAATAACGTGTAGTGATCATTTTTTTGTCTAAATATAATAATTTCAATATATTTTTTATTGTGAGTCATATTTTTCCATAATGGTATTAATCCTTATACTTTAAAATGCTTTATTAATTTTCTACATTAAACGAAGATAAAATTTGCTTTTTACATTATTTCGAAATTGCGAATAGTTTTACAGAAAAACGCATTTAATTGTTGACACATCCCGCCGTTGACACATCAGCTGTATGTTACTCAAGTTTCACTTAGCCCTTACTCTCAGCATATAAATAAGTTTATTAGTTACGTTGGCCATTTAATGTAGATCAAAACTGTCATTTACTGATTTTCATTTTAATAAGTACTTTAGAATTTGTTACAATATCATAAAATCCTTGCTGCGAAACGGCTCGCCACTCGCCATGCGTCCGCCGCGCCCGCCTGCCTTACACGCATCGGTGGTTCAGTGGTAGAATGCTCGCCTTCCGCCCGGCCCGGGCTCCGGCCCGGGTTGGATTCCCGGCCGATGCATTCTATTTAATTTTCCTCACAAGCAGCCACGTAGTGCTTGCTTTTCGTCAGGGACAGAATACCCTCTTCAGCAATAACCACAAGCTCGAAAAAAAAAACCCGCCTGTCTCTATAGCAACGAAGATTTAGATGCATTTGCACGTATTGGATAATTAGAGTTGAATGTATTATTTCAGCGCGATATATTTGGTTTCATATTTTTTATAGTAGTTATTAGTAGGTAGGTTTTTGTTTATAATTTCTTTCTTTTAAAAATAGTCATTTAACTATCTAAAAATAGTCATTTAAATATATTTTAATAAGTACTTGAAAAGATTAGTAGCACAGATTTAAAATTACGATACCTACTAAAAAATCCTTGCTGTGTAAAACAATTGGAAAATCCTTATTGAAACTACGAAAATGCGGGTTGCATTAGGGTTTAATTAATTTTCATATTTTCTTAGGTGCTTTGCAAACATACATTATATGAATAATCCAGTAGTAAAAGCGGGCGAAGCCGCAAGGGGGTCGCTAGTTGTATATATATTGTATTAAATGTTGTTATATATATTGTATTAAAAGAGCATAATTTTTCAGGAAATGATGATATTCAAATTATACGTCAACCAAACATTTCTAAGGATCCCACAAAAGGTCCGCTGTATCAACCAGAAGGACTTCGTAGCTACTTTGTAAATTCAGCTAAAACAAATGCAATACAAAATGAAGGAAGTTCAACATATAGAATAGTAGAAAATTCACCTGCACCTGCAAGAAGAAATTTTGGGCCTATACAAACACCATTAAATTATAAAGGGCACATGCATATGGATGATTATATTCCTGTACAATTTCCCTTAATTCCTTCTTACTTTTCACCGTTATTACAATATCCGATAAATAAATCTGCTTATATCCTATCAAAATTGTTTGATGCGTCTGGACAGCCTATAAGAAATGGACGCCGGATGAACAAGAATTCCGCCGGTTTAGCTACACCTAAGTAAGTATAATACACTCTATGATTTTTTTTTTTTTTTCATCTTCACAAATCACGTTGTATCCCGCACATAGGAGGGTAGGCAGAATAAACCTAGGCACCTAGTATTAAGATACTCCGTTCCCTCTTTTCCGCCAAATTCTGGAAGCATTGAGTGTTGACTGGAGAAAAGAAGAAGAAGAAAGAGAAAGGAAGGAAATATTAATTATATAATAACTGCTTAATTAGTTGAAATTTAATTAGTAATAATGTCTTTGTTTTGCAGATTCTTAAATATCAATCTATCTAAATTGGCCTCATCCTGTGGAGTTACACGCGCTTGTGCATTGTTTACAATATAGTTTGTATTTTGTTTATTTAAATTTAAATTTGTTTATTTATTTTTGTATTTAAAGAGAAAATAATAAATAATTATAATATTGTAATTAATAACTTAGAGAGAGGATAAAAGTGCAAAATATGTTAGAATGTGACTTTATTCACGGTATGAAGTTAGAGTTTGATAATAAACTATTAAAATTATGCAATGCGTTTATGTGAAAATTCCGTTCAACTGAATTAAGATAAATACTCTTATTTATCTTAATTCATTCCTTTTAAATATAATAATGTAAGTATTACCCAGCATTTTATGGTCCTTGCCATACGATGTTTGTTTTTGCCTATATAAACAAATTAAAAAAATATCTAAAAATAAATAATTAATATATAACAATAATATATAATGTGTATTGTATTGTGATTGTTGTAATTGTGTATTTCTTATACGTTTTTGTTAAAAGTTGAATTCCATTTGTATCTTTTTATTACATATTTATCGTTTTCGCACGATACGTCAACTTTCATGCTGACATTGACAATGAAGAAATTAAATTTCGTTATAATTTTGTTTTGATATTGTTAATTTTCTATCATTTTACCATTTCTATCCTAAAAAACATTATTACATACAAATCACTACATTAGAAGTTTGTAATTGAACAAGCATAATTTAAACTATCATTAATACAATTGCTGCCAGCTTACTGAATTTGTTCAAACTTGGCATAGTTTGAGCTATAAATTGTATTTAAAAGAAATCTACCTATTTATAAATATAAAAGTACATTTTATATTATGGGTAAAAGATATTATTGCGACTTTTGTGATAAAACTATGGTGTCTTCAATATCAATTATAAGAACACATATGAAAGGTGTTCCCCATCAAAAACTGGTTAATGAGCATTATCAACAATATAAAGGTACAATTTTACTTATAGTTTTATTTCTGTGTATAACTTTATTATTTAATGTCAATATAGTAAATAAGTCAATTATAAAAAAGACGAAATCATAATTCTATAATCATTAAATGATACAACAAGTAGACACATTAAGAAAATAAAGTAAAAGGGTCATAAATCCATTTAAATAAAATTAAAAAGTCAAATAAGTAATAAAATAATATCTTTTTATAGATCCTGAAACAGTATTAAAAGAGGAAAGCATCAAGAAACCATGTAGCAAATTTGCGAGGGGACAGTGCAATTTTGGTAGTATTTGTAGATATTCACATTATACACCATATGAGCTAAATGAGATAAGATTAAAAGGTATAAAATATATTTAAAAATTATCTAGCTGTTAAAAAAAGATGCTAGCCTTTTAAATTTATAATAATATTTTCATATTTTAGAAACCAGGCACACAAGTATGCAACTGTTAATATAATGTTTGTTGGTTCAACCTCCACTCTAGGCAATGAAAATAAACTAAAGAAATGGCAGCATTGAGTTAATTTGCTTTAGGTTCTATTTGATAGATGTATGCCCCCAAAAATAGATATGGTCATATATATATACAGACAGCGATTGGTTACAATTTTATTATATGCATAGATGAATAAATGTAACATATAAAAAGTGGAAATCAAACCCACAATTGTCAAAGTGCCAGGACAACTGCCATAATTAACACCATATTACCTATTTTTTTAGTTGCTGCAAAAAGTAATAAGAAAACAGATCCTCAAACTTTATTTGAGAAAAATAATGAAGAACAAATTAAATCAAATAATACAGATAAAAAATATACCACAATGTTAGATGAAAATGGTGTAACACATGTTTTTCCTTGGACTTATAATGATTTATATGATAATTATGATAATTTACCTCCAAGTATGAAAAGATTGAAAAGCACTGACTTTATTGATCTAAGTATTTCTACATGGGGCTGAATTTTAATATGTAAGTTATTCTTTATATAAAATTTTTATTATGTGTAATAATTAATAACTTAGTAAGGCAGTGACATTGAAATACAACAAAGAGGAGACAACAGAAATGAAAATAAAATTTATTGAATTTTCTAATAAAATTATTTGAAAACATAACTGATAAAGGGAATTAAAGCATTATTTAGTCCTCAATATCATATTTATTTTATTAGTTATTTATTTTATTTAGTTGTATGAAATTTTATAGCCTTCTCAACCATTTTGGTCTTGTACTTCTTGAAACTATTTTCTTTGCAGGTAGTAGATATTTATAGGTTGGATAATTTATAAATCTAAATTCTGGACATAAAGCACAATGGTAAGATTTAATCTGTAACAAATAAACCATAAAGTAAGCAATTCAGCCATACAGATTCTAGTAATGGCGCGGGGGCACAAACGCGTCGCTAATTGCGATATGTTGTGGGTTCCATTCATTTTAATGTCGAGGCAAAGGGCCTACGAATTTCGCCACAAGCAATGCCATGGAGGCATTCGGTGAAAAATGGGGAGTGTCTTAACACTACATACCGTGCCACATGTGGTATACAGAGTGAAAATTAAAAAAAAAAGAAATATAACTCAATTTTACAATTTATAATTGAGTTATGGGTAAATTTTTGAAATGGAATGTTTCTTGAAATTTTCAATAGGCAGTTAGTCTCTGACGGAACACCTGACAGTTATTGTTTTGAACCTCACTGAGGAATAAAGATAAGGAATAATATATAATAGGTACAAACCTTATTTATACATTGTAATGTAATAAACATAAAAATGAACATAAGCATTTTATTTTCGATCTTAAAGAATTCCATTTTACTACTGCCTCAACGAAACTATAAAAAATATTATTTGCTTTAACAAAATTCAATTTTTAAACCTGATAGAAAAAATACTTTATTATAGCACTTGTTATATATTTGACTATTTAATATGATGTTTTTTATAGCTCACGCTCTATCTCGCACATAGCGGGTAGCCAGAGGGAACCTAGGGTTATGACACTCCATACCCGTTAAGACGCTTCCGTTCCCCGACATCCACAAAATTCTCGAGGTATTGAACCCAGAAAAATATTTGCTAAGTTTATGGCTAACTAAACAGATGACCCGTTTTACTTAAAAAATATTTACTTATTTATTATTTTACGATTTTATTTATTTTTGAGCAATTTTCAATATTTGATAAATAAATCTGAAATAACATTTTTTCATTTTAATATCGTATTAAAATTACGGATAATTTGAACTGCAACATCTGTCAAGAGTGTTTGGCCCATAGTAATAGGTACTCTCATCAGCTTAAATTGCAATTTTTATAGAACATTAAAAAAGTAGTACTTAATTAACTTCAATAGCAATTACTTAATTAGAACTTTACATACTTATGTCATAAAGTGAGATCAATTGCAGTTAATATATTAGTGATTTATGAAAAGAAGAATAAAAAATCTCTAAGCGCCATAATTAAAGAACAGAACAGAAGAAGAATGAAAGAAAATGTACATAAACAATTTCTTATATTATTTTTACAGGTAAATAGTTGTATTATTATTGTCTATAAATTTAGAGTCTTGCCAGTAAAACTTGTTTGTAACGTTCTGTCAAAAAAAATATTCAGTAAGGAAGTAAGGCTCAATGTTATTCTAAAATATATTTGATGAAAGTAGAAGTTAAATGGTTTAAGCGGAGAGTCCTTATTTTCCTCTGCCTTCCCTGCTAGGCGAAAAAAATTGAACATCTTTGCTTTTATTATCTTGCTATTTTAAATTACAGATATTCTTAATTTGTGAGGGTACAAGTCGACACGCCATTCTTCGGACCTTAAAAGATACATTATTCCAACTTGGCGATGCGGACGCTAAATATCAAAAAACTATAGATAAATACAATACCTTCAAAGCTCAAAATGAATTAAATAATGACAGAATATTAATGGTTATTCCTATAGACGATTATATTAAGCAAAATCAGAAAATAGCACGTGTCAATTACGATACAAAAGCAGTCATTGTCCAACGAGAACATGAAGCTAGGATGAAAGAAATAATAGATTTTATGAAAGATCATATGATGACTACGAAATATTTACACGATGAAGTACGAAGAATCAAAAGAACTAGACAAGTGAAAGATCCTCTAAGAGAAATGGTTAGTTATTTAGAAAAACCGGAATGGGATTCTATAAAACAAAGGTTTTTGAACTTATTTACTTATATTCAGAAGCATCACCGTCATTATGAACAGCCGAATATTTGGGATCAAAAAATGAATGATATGGTCATAAATGTCATAAAAGATCCGTTCAACGATGGTGTTATAAACTGATTTATAGTTTCCGTTTTCCTAATAAATATCTTTAAAGTCAAGCTTGTTAGGTACTTTCTTTTTCAATTTAACACCGCATTTAGCAGTGCAGAGAGGATCTAGCATTACATATTACCGTTCTTCCGTTTCGTATATTATATGATAAATAAGTAGGTAAGTATAGAGTTTATTACATTTGCAAACTAGTGTACTTTCATGATGAACGCAGTACTCGATATAGATCTCACATTCTTTTGTCGTTAAGAACGACGCATTTACATTTAACTTGGCTCTCATTTTATATTTATGTTTTTGATGGGATAGGATTACTTTTTGTAAGCTCGTTACCAAAGCGAGGGCCTTATTTTCTTAACAACAATAACGTAATACAATAAACAATTATTTGTAGGTATTGTAATAGGACAAAATATTTTAATTACAATTTATGTTAATCAGCATTGTATTTATTAATAACATAAAGTAAAACGGGTGATCTTCTCTTCAATACAGATACGAGTTCGTATAATTTTGATCCTGGTTCGATATCAACTGTCACCTTTTCCTGTAATAAATATTATCTAACATAAGAAATAAAAAAGTTGAGGCAATCGTGGAGCAGTGTGAGATGGCTAAAATGGTGACGCGGGGGTAATGGGTTTGTAACATCTCAGAGCTATTTTGATTTCCTAGCGACTTACGCTATTTAACATACAATGTTCCAATTTCGAGCGAAAAGTGAGGAATGAAATGTCTTTACAAAATGTCTTAACACTAGGTTTTCCAGGTTACAGGTTGCAGTGCAGGATACATGTTTAAGCTAAAAAAATATATTAACACCTAATGGGCAGATGGAATTTTTTAGTAATTTATTTTCTTTTTTTTTATCTTTGATTGGTGATTTTATTGCACTAATACATCAAAAAAGAGGTGTGAAAATATACGTACCAGCTTATTCGAACTTTTACTTGAAGTTCTTAATAATGTTTTTTTATCAACGTCTTCTTTCCATACGCCATTCCAGAAATTCTATGAAATGTAAAATATTATATCAGTCACTTAACGGTTATAATTATAGACAAAAAAAGATATCCTCCTAATGCGTTACAGATAATATATATGTTTATAACAGAAGAAATGGATAATATGATGCCAGTCGTAGCGCAGGAGCAGAAGTGCGTGACTGTAAACTGGTTGTGGGTGTTCGATTCAAACTCGAGGTATTGAATTATTAATATTCTCATTTCGTTTTGGTGCGCGGCGTTGAGTTCGACGGAAAGTGGTTAGCGCAGTGTTCTGACACTGGGCTCCTTCTACCTACTGAGCGGTGCGTGAAGCTGAAAAAAAAATGAAAATATTTCACGTACACCTGTTCTTAAGATATTCTTTGTAATAACATCTTCACTTGGATTTTTGGGCTTCGTCCCTTCTAAAATAGCTGACTGTTTAGCTACTGCTAGAACAAATTCTGGTGGTGCCTATGAAATAAAAAAAAACTGTTAATACATATTTACGTAATTTCAGTTTTTTAGTGCAAGCTTTTAAAAAATAGGTGCTAGGTACATATAGATGAAAGTAAATATCCAAAATTACCTTCAAAGGAGTCAAATGGTTAACGTAATGTTTCGTCACTTGCAGCTGTTCCTGGTAATTTTATAGAAATTTAAAATTATAGATAATTTTTCATATAAAAAGTAAGTAGTAAGTAGTACTAGTAAGTAGTAGTGAGGCCAGTTGTTGCGAAGGGGTACAAGGCGTGACTGTAAAATCGACTGGTTACGGATTCGATCCCCACTCGAGGAAAGGAAGTATTTATTTAAATTTATATTTTCATTCCTTCGCTCTGGTTTCGAGGCAAAGCACGGCGTTAAGTTCCGCCATTGAACACGCAATGCTTCCAGAATTCGGCGGAAAGTGGGAAACGGAGAGTCTTCACAAAGATTTTTTGACCTCTACTATGAGCGATCCTCTAGACAGTAGCAGTCCTGTGTACTCAGAGTACAAAATATGGATTATATGTGAAGACTATAATTAGAAAACATAAATATTTGTAGTAAAATACCTTTACATCTCTGTCCAATTTCATTTCAGCGGGATCTACGGTATTGTTTTTCTTTAAAAAAAAACATTATTTTCAAGTTTCTAGTGCTAAGTAAATGTTAAAATTATTTTAAATTTTATTATAAATATCACTTAAAAGTTAAAAAAAGAAAATTAATAGCGTAGCCGAAGGCATAGGAATTACAATGAGGTTTTATATAAAAAAATATAAGTGAATATGCTCCTCCTCTATCTTCAAGTGAAAGTCCCATAAAAATGGTTCAGCGCGACGGTTCCAAAGATTAGCGGAGACAAACAAAAAGATAGACAAACGAGGCCGTAGTGGCACAGCGGCACAAGGGTGTCACTGTAACGCGACGGTTGTGGATTCGATCCCCACTCGAGGAAGTGAAATAATACTTACGTTTGTATTTTCATTTCTTCGCTCTGAAGTCGAAGCAAAGCGCGGCCTTGAGTTCTACCACTCAACACACAATACCTCCAGAATTCGGCAGAAAGTGGGGAACGGAGTGTCCTAACACTAGCTTCCCCTTGCCCTGCTGTGTGCGGGATACAGCGTGAAGCAAAAAAATCACATTTTTACAAACTAACTAGACAGATAATGTTATAAACATATAGCTATATTTTAATATTTACCTCAAAATAAGGATAAGATAAAACAAAACGTCGTCCAAATTCGTAAAAATTCTCAGGTATCTCGTAATGTTGGTTGGTTCCAAAATAATCTGCTACACTACCGGCAAATTTTTGCTTCTCACGCTCCTTTTCCTTTATTAAAAGTGAATTCCAACGTTATAATAGAGGGGAAATCTTAATATGATTTGATTTTATTGATGTTATTGGTTAAATAACGATAACGATAACATTTTAATATCCTCCCTCTGGTGTCAAAGCAAAACGCGGCGTTGAGCTCCGCCACTGAACACGCAATGCCTCTACATTTCTATGGAAAATGGGCAACGAAATGTCCTAACACTACGTGTTCCCTCTGCCTACGCTGCTGTGAATGCGGGATACAGCGTGAAGCTGATTTTATCTCTTGGTATGGTACCTATGCATTATTATTCATATAAAATATATAGCTACACGTATTTACAAACATATGTGACATACCAATTCTTCTTTTAGAAGATTTTCCTCATTTTCATCAGATTCATGATGCTTAAATTCTTCTATATCCTAGAAAATAATAAATTTATTATTAAATAAATATTCAAAACAAAAACTATCAAATTCAAAAACTCAAAAAACAATACCTCGTCTTCATCATCGTTAAACTCTTGCACAAAATGATCTTCTTTTGGTTGCAATTTTTCAATATCTTTTTCCTATAAAATTAACTTTATAAGTATGGTACAATTTACATTTTCATACTAATATAATAAATGTAAAAGTGTGCGAGGATGGTTGTTTTCGTCGAGGAAGTGAAATATTTATTTACGTTTATATTTCCATTTCTTCGCTCCGGTGTCGAGGCAAAGCCCGGCGTTGAGCTCTGCCACTCAACACACAATGCTTTCAGAATTCGGCAGAAAGTGGGGAACGGAGTTTGTTAACACCATCTGCCTACCATGCTATGTGCGGGACACAGCGTGAAGCAGTTTTTTTTAATATAGGTAATATACTAGGCTATAATCTATATATATAAAAGGACTTGTCCTCACTGACTGAGGTAAGACGCACGCACAGCCGTAACCGCTGTGCGTAGAAACGTGAAATTTGGACAGATGTTTACTTTTGTAATCTGGACATCTACTAAGAAGGGATTTTGAAAAATTTTGTATAAAGGGGTGAAATAAAAATGTAATAAAGGGGTGAAATAGGGGTTCAAAGTTTGTATAGAATTTTTTTTAAATCGGCATAAATTTTTGTAAAATTGGAGATTTAGATTTTTTAAAGTATTTAATTGAATACGTGTTTCATCGTCTTCTAGAATTCTCCCCCTAAGGGTGCAAATAAAGGGTTGAAAGTTTGTATGGAAAAATTCTTAAATCGCCACCGATTTTTATAAAATTTGATATTAAGACTCTTAAAAATATTTAATTGAACATGTGTTCCATGGTTTTCTAGAATTCACCCCCTAAGGGTGCAAAAATTGAAAGTTTGTATGGAAAAGTCGTTATTTCGCCACCGATTTTTATAAAATTTCAAATTTAGACTCTTAAAAATATTTCATTGAATACATGTTTCATGGGTTATTAGAATTCACTCCTATATACGCAAGCGAAGCTGCGCGCGTCCGCTAGTATAATAATAACTTTAAACGGGTAAAGCCGTGGATGTGTCGCTATTATGTACATATATAAAAGACAGTATTAATAAAAAATATAACGAAAATAAATAAACTATCATAATGAATATATAAATAAAAACTATCAAATTCAAAGAGTCAAAGAACAATACCTTGACTTCATCATCGTTTAAATCTTGCCCAGAATGTTCTTCTCTTGATTTCACTTGGCCAAGATATTTTTCCTATAAAATTAACTTTCTTGCTTTATAAGTATGGCACAACAATTCTTAGTTGCGTACTAATATTATAAATGTAAAAGTTTGCGAGGATGGATGTTTGTTCCACTTTCACGCAAAAATCACTAGACGGATTTAGATTAAACTTCACAGTTATATAGCTTGTACATCAGAATAACATAAAGTCTGTGGATGGGTGGCTATTAGGTACATATCTATATAAAATACACTATTAATAAAAAAATATAAATATATTTCTACCTCTTTGTATATTAGTAACATATCAGTAGGTATATAAAATGAGCTACTTGCATGACTATCCTCGTTATGTAAAGCATTATTGTCATTTTCTTCTGCATTTTCTTCGGCATTTTCTTCAGCATTTTCTTCGGCATCTTCTACGGCATTTTCTTCGGCGTTTACTTCAGAATCCTAGAAAACAATTCACTTATAAATAAATATAAAGGATATATAAAAAAACAAGAAACTGATTGTTATTGGTTACAAGTGCAGCGGGTGAAGCCGCTTTTGGGTCGATAATATAAAATATATTTACTTGTATTGTATATTATGCTACTCTTTTACATTTTTTAACGATAATTTTCACTTCCTGTATATCAATTTCTTAGAATAGCCGTTATTGACGCACTTTTTCCTATTTTTTTATAGTGGCTGTTCTAATGCAACACTTTACAGCGGGTCCAATTATATTTTCAATTAAGCCGTCTAGAAATTAATTCAAATGTTTTCACAAAATTGCTTTCAAACCTATCCAGCCTATTAAAAAGTGTTTGATAAAGTAACAAACAAACATACAGTAGTGATTTATATGTATGACTAGCGGACGCGCGCAGCTTCGCTTGCGTAATTAGGAGTGAATTCTAATAAACCACGAAATATGTGTTCAATGAAATATTTTTAAGAGTCTAAATTTCAAATTTTATAAAAATCGGTGGCGATTTAAAGATTTTTCCATACAAACTTTCAACTACTTATTTGCACCCTTAGGGCGTGAATTCTAGAAAACCATGAAACACATGTTCAATTAAATATTTTTAAGAGTCTAAATTTCAAATTTTATAATAATCAGTGGCGTTTTAAAGATTTTTCCATACAAATTTTCAACCCCTTATTGGCACCCTTTGGGGAAGAATTCTAGAAAACCATGAAACATGTGTTCAATTAAATACTTTTAGGAGTCTAAATTTCAAATTTTATAAAAATTGGTGCCGATTTAAAAAAAATTCTATACAAACTTTCATCCCCTTATTTGCACCCTTAGGGGAAGAATTCTAGAAAACGATGAAACACGTATTGAATTAAATACTTTTAAAAATCTAAATTTAAAATTTTATAGAAATCGGTGGTGATTTAAATTTTTTTCCATACAAACTTTCAACCCCTATTTCACCGCTTTAGAGTTAAAATTTTTCAAAATCCCTTCTTAGTGGATGTCCAGATTACAAAAGTAAACATTTGTCCAAATTTCAAGTTTCTACCATCAGCGGTTACGGCTGTACGTGCGTCTTACCTCAGTCAGTGAGGACAAGTCCTTTTATATATATAGATAGATTTACCTTTAAAATGCTAACTTACTTGTTTTTTCATTTCTTCTGATTCTTTTTCTTCAGAATCTCCTTTAGTGTCCTAGACAATAAATAATTTATATGTAAATGTTATATATTTAACCAAGTAACTTTAGCGTACAGCTAACCTACATAATATACAGTACGGCCGACGAGTCTTGGCTGCTCTGAAGTTGGATGTAGAAGGTAGAAGGCTGCCCGGATTTGATTTTTGGACTTTTCATTTCTTTTAGATTCACTCACATAGCAAGGTAAGACAGTTCCATCCAATCAAGGATTTTTCTTACTTTTCATTATAATATCTTCCCGAGTGAACAGTAACGCTATAGACAAGAACGCCTAAATTTAGGGCAATCACAAATAGTCAACTGTACTGTTTATAATATTATGTAGGTAAAAGACATCTAATATATAATTATAATATATTTTTTAATTATTTATTTATTTATTAAGAACAACTAACAAAACATACAGTTAATCGCATATTACATACACGTCTTAAAAACTATTAGCTTAGTGTTGCTTTACTTATAAGCTGCTACAGCATTATTAGGGACAGTTTCATATACTTAAATTAATTACTTACATATAGTTATATACATATTTATATATATTATTTATAATTTATGCTACGTACTTTATTTTTTTGAGAAAGAAAATTTATTAGTTCAGCAGATCCAGAATCTTCTTTATTGGTCTAGAAAATTACAAATCTGTTAATAGATGTATATAGAATATTATATATTTTTACAAAATTCAAGACGGTCTCAAGATACTTAATAATATCCTGAATTTGCTAAATTTTATAAATATAAAGTTATGACAATTTAATTCCGCCATTCAACATGCAATGTCTCTAATAATCGACGGAAAGTGAATGAGGGAGTGTTTTAACTCTTAACTAGGTTCGCTCTACCTACGGCTTAATTGTTCAGGACTGACTGCTTGTTTTCATAAGAGTGAGAATGCGCCCATCATGGGTTCCCACCGCATGGAGTTCCATTAAAAGTATGTCTTCTTTTATTGAAAAAACAAGGCAAGCGAGCGTAAAGATCTACGACCCCGTGTAACACCAGAATCCGTTACCGGTCTTTAAGGTGGAGATACACCTAGAAACACTACAATAGGTAGACCATTCAATAGTTGTGACAGAACAACAGAATGTGAGCTCCTACAAAACCGCATACTATTGGTACTCCATGCTACGTTTCAGGACGTGGAAATGACATTTCCATCTGTGACGTAGTATGCGGTTAGAAAATTCAGCGGCAAGTCCAACAATGCCCATGATATACTAGAGAGAATGCACAGCAAAGAAACGTAGAGACGTAGTAGTGTTGAAGTAGTGTAGAGACACTACTTAAGTTAAAGTACAATTATTATTAATTAATATATATTTAAAAAATTAGATATAATAATAAAGTTAAAAATGGGCATGGACCTGGTATCGACCTAAATAATAAAAAAAAACTTTAGGACCATAAAAATATAGTACTTACTAGATTCTGTTTTAAGCTATACTCGTAATGTTCATTTTCTTGTGAATAAGAATTGTCTCTAGCAGCCTAGATAAAAATAAAATAAAAATAAATATTTAATAGACATGTTATTAAAGAGAAAAGTTTTCAAAAAAAAAATAGAAACTCAATTATTCGAATCTCTAGCTGCTAATTATATTAAATAAGAACTCGCTCGTTGCTTCGACTGCTTGAAGTAACAAAATATTTATTTGATATTCTGAAATATTTTCTTGTTATATTAACAATATAATTTTAAAAACAAATGGAATATTGAAATCTATTATTTCAGCCAATTCAATAAAATAATTATTATGCAGCAATTTTTTCGAACAAAATATTTATTTTTGTAATTGCATTTAAATTCGTTAAGCCGTTTCTGAGGTTAGCGTATACAAAGGCGTACGTACGTTTTCTTTTAAAGAATATAAATGATTACCCTTTCTTTACTTTCTCCTGAATTGTCATACATGTCAATCTGTGAAATATATTTTGATAAACATAATTATTAAAATTTATTAAAATACACACGTTCTAGCCGTATCACGTTAATATGAGAAATATATTATGTATAATTTTAGTTAAATTGAAATTTATTTTTATATCCTTACCCTTTTTCCATCGTAAAAGGAAGGCAGAATTAGTTTTAAATTAAGTAATTGTAAACTTAAAGAGTTCAATAGAGTATTAATAGATACTAAAAGGACGGCGCATCACGCATATTATTGCGTTATAAACTATCGTTAGATAGATTAAACGTAACTAATAGGTATGTTTTAGTATCATTACTTTTTTTTTTATTTTAGTATTATTACTTATTTATTTATTTTTTAAATAAATCAGTTTCACGCACACAGCAAGGTAGGCAGAGGGAACCTAGTGTTAAGAGACTCCGTTCCCCAATTTTCGCAGAATTCTGGAGGCATTGCAAATCGAGTGTCTGAACTCAACGCCGCGCTATACCTCGACATTAGAGCGAAGATATAATTTTAAATTAAAATATAAATTTAAATAAATATTTCATTTCCTCAAGTGGGGATCGAACTCACAAACAGTCGTGTTTATAGTCATACTTAGTGCCACTGTGCCATGACTATGTTTGTATTGCCAATGTTCTCATTGTTTAACATAGATTCAGGTAAACCTAAAAAAGGTAAAGGTAGAATAAAATTAATTTTCAATAGGTACCTGGCAATAAGCTCTGTAGACACATAGCAACGTTATAATGAAATATTTGAAGCTCATGACTAAAGTGAGTATGATTGCAAGAAAATTTTACGACTATTTTAATGATAAGTTTTTTATTGTTTCATTAACTTTGTGATTTTGCTGCAATTTCTGTTCCCTTACAAAAGTATTTGTTATTATGAAGTTGTTTATTGTGAAGGAGCTTTTATGTTATGTAGGAATTCCGTCACTCAAAACATAAGCAATGTCTTTAGAATTCGGCGAAAAATGTTAAACGGAGTGTCTTAGCACTAGTTTCGCTCAGCCTGCCCTGCACAGTGTGCGGGCACAGTGTGAAGCTGATGAACTTATGTTTTTAAATACACCCATTACATAATATATAATTTATATTCATGTAGTCTGTGGCACTGCTGTTAGCAATTTAATACATCTCTTGCCTTATAAATTAATTAAATTTTATTGTTCTCTTAACTTTTTTGTTTTTATAAAAATATGTCCATCCATCTAAGGCTTATCAACACCATCCACTTCAATAGATGGGTCACCAAGCCAGAAGTAAAGTGTTGGATATGGAACCGACAATCATAACGATACTATATTAGTACATTATATACAAATATGTCCACGTATACGTTCCACATACATTGTAGTGCAGTCTAATACTTACCAACCAACAGTGATACGATGGCCCTTAAAATATTATTTTATTAACGACTAAATCCGATAAATACCGACTTTTAATTGGTTTTCCTTAACATAAATCATATAAGTATTCTACATAACATTTCTTTACGAGGAATGTTAGAATACCAACGAGAACCAGAACATTTTCTGTGTTATTTTAACAATTTCTTTAGTGTTGATATTGTAACACTCCTCGTAAATGCTACATTCATCAATATTCATAGTTGATAAGAATTTAATATCCTGTGGATTTAGTAACGTAATTATTAAATTTTAACATTTTATTAATCATATATAATTTCTATTTTCCAATAATAATATAAAAAATCAGTTTTGCACATCACAATGAAAACATTTATATTTACTTCGGTAATTTATTTAAAAAAATGTATTAATAAAAGAATTTATCAATTGGCAACACTTAGATGATCGTTCATAAGCAAATTGACAAAAGCGAAGTAGAAGTCAGCTGAACAATGCATCTTTATTTATTTATTATTTTGTGATTAAAATTTATTGGCATGTAGCTGGTGATCAGCGCTTTAATATTTCAATGTTAATTTTTGAAACACTCACCTATTTTCCTTTTAGTTTTAAAGTTATTAATTAGTGTATAGTGTTTATTATATTAAAATGTTTGGAAGGCCGAGATGCAGAGAGTGGACGCCTTTGACCACTCAACAATTACGTCTTCGTAGCTTAATTCAGGTAAAATAAGATTAACACGAATCTAAATTATTTTATTCACGTGCCAATTTCTTGGTAAGAATTTACCAACAAACGCCTACACTCATCTGTCATACGTCATTTTTTTAATATATCTCGAGTTAAATTATATCTTAATGAGTATACTTTTATTAATATACCACTTTTCGCAGTCTATAATTTACGAAAAAATAAATATTATTTTTTGTTACAATTACAGCAACAATGTTTTACTTACATAGAATGTGCAGTTCATTGTTTGTTTTTTTATATAATTGCATAAATATTACAAAATATATGATTATTGTGTAAGTAAAACATTAGTCAGACTTGCATTTTATAAAAATCTATTATGGGGCAGAGACAGTAACTCATATTAAATGTGATGTTTGTGTGGTCAATCCTCATTTGATCCTAAAAATGATTTTTAAATTATTTCTCTGGTAGACTATGCCACCACACTTTGATGTTGTACCGGAGCAAGAAATTCATTCTGCTGAGTAGGAGTCAAACAATTGATAAAAATATTTTTGTAACTTGCTTTTGACTGATTGTAATCTATATAAAAATAAAATTATACAATTTTATATTGAAAAATAATCATTAAGTAAGTAGAGAGAAAGGCACTTGAGTGTAAATATCATTCAATTGTGATGACTCAAACCCAGATGAAAATGTCTTATAGTGTAATGTTTATCAATAACATTCTTGTAGAGCTGAAATTGTTTCAAACTTGAAACCATTGTGGTGCAGTGGAAATTACATAGTTATGGGTTCCACTCAAACAGCAACTGTAAAAAAATAGTAAGCATTGAAAAATAAAACAATTATATAAAAATAAATCCTGTACTCAATAGGAAAAAACGAAAAAAAAAGTTATATCCAAAAAATATTTTTATTATTTATTGTATTAAATATTAAAAATATTTAAATAAAAAATGTAGTATAACCACATATTTTTCAGATTGTAGGCTACAACATAAGACCACCCGAGTGGTGTCATCACCAATGCAGTTATTATTTGACGCTACACCATACTACTATGTCAGCACCATTTTATACTAGCGAAAGAATATTCTCACCACATCCAAAATGGAAAGAAATTGATTCTGGTAAGTATTTTTGTATTATATTTTTCGAGTGTACAATAAAGAATATATTATTATTATTATTTAGCTTCATGCTGTCTGCAGCACATAGCAGGGTAATTTTAGTATTGGTAATTTTTTTAAAAAACAATTTTTGTAAATAAAAAATATTATATAATATTATCAGGGTTAGGTTCTGCAAATAAGTATTTAAATTCTATTACAGTTTTTGTTTCATCATAATTTAAAGAACAGATAGATATTTGTCAATAAACAGGTGACTTAATAAAATATTTATTTATTTATATATACTTTATTGCACAAAATTACAAAAAAACAATGTACAAAAGGCGGGCTTAACGCTAAAAGCATTCTCTCCCAGCCGACCTTGTCATGTGGGATAATGAGTATGCAGGTGTACAGAAGTAAAATATACATACATATACATACATACACATCCAATAAATATATAAATATACATATAATAACTAGTTATACATATAATATATAATTATAATAAAATATTACGGATATTATAAATAAAAGAAATAAAAAAAAATACATAAAAATATAAACCATATAATAATATAGCATACCATATATACCCCAATATATACAATTAATTAAATAGATGAATATTATATATTTATGTTATTTTTAAAAAAATACTCTTTTACCCGGCGCTTGAATACCTCACGAGAGGGAGCTTTTCTTATGGGCTCGGGTAGCTCATTCCATAGCCTGACACCGGCGACCGCAAAGGAGTCAGACATGAACCCTGACGTATGCCGGGGTGTGGACAGCATAAAATTGGATTGGGAACGTAAGGATGTATCGTGGAAAGAGGAAAGGAAATATAAATGCTTAATAAATGATATTATGCTTTTAATAGATTTATTTTACATAATTTGTATAGATTTTAAACAGAACTGACCTTTAGAGGTTAGTGACTTTAAGTTGCTGTGAGAAAATATTATAATTTCATGTCTAGACATTTACAAATGAATCTGATATACAAGATTTCTAATTAATATTAATTTTTATAATAATATTCTGTCAGAAGATAAAATTATTGTTTATTTATTTTTATACAATACAGTCGATGAGTCATAGCTGCCCTGAAGTTACAGTTTACAAATTTTGCCCATTGTTGACTTGGGAAGGAAATAATCAAAAATAAGAAAATTCTTAAAATTAAACCTTTAAGCGACCATGTGTCGTCTAGCATACTGTAATAGGACCGTCATAACATAGTAGGACTAAACACAATGCATGTCTGTACGATTTCCGCTCAGGAGAATGATTTCATTTCCTCGTTTGGGTGGATAAAACGGCGTTAAGTTTCGCCTACCAACACTTGATGTTTCGAAAAATTCTGTCTCAACACTAGGGGTTCCCTCTGAGTAAAAGGAAAAGTGTACTACTGCAATAAAATAATAAATTAATAATTAAAATGATAGTATACATTTATTTATTTAATAACCTGTTTTTTGTTAAAGGCTGATTGATCTATTAAATGCTTAAATTTTCCATTATTTTAAAGTCTGCAGTCAAATTTTATATGAGAATGTTGATTCTTTTATTTATATATTTATCCTCGTAATATTACAATAGGGGTGTCAAATAAGAAATATTTTGAAAAAATGTATCAATTAAATGTAATTGATTGTTTATTGGTGCTTTATCATTCAAAACACGGCATTTGACCTATATTGTGTGAGACGTAAAACTGTTATCTCCCACAAATGATTCATTTGATAGATGGATCCCATTCTATTTTACAAAGCGACCTTCATAATCTATGTATGTCGATAAAACAGACTAAAATGAAGTTTATTTAATTTTCAACTTTATGTCTCTTATTATAGGGAATATTTTTAATTAAACATTTTATCATCAGATGATGAATTCGCGTCATTTTATGAGTGGAAATCCCTACTGACGTTAAAACAATAGTTTTCAGCCGTATTATTTCGTTTATTTCAGAAATAACTCAACGTATGTCGTCAACTAATGTTGTAATACGTATTTGGTGTCACATAATCTTGCCTCCCAGAGAGGATGATGACAAATCACAACCTATCCATGACACTGTCATCCAAACATGGGGTGTATATTTTAGTGGTCTTAGATACATAGGGGCTAATTTAGCATTAAATTTTACCTCGGATTGCTTCAAAAGCAATACTCTGGTGTTCCAAATGCAAGGTGGCTACTTTTGTTCGTATAAAAGTTTAAAACTAGACATAATTCCGCCAGAAAATGAAATGGAACAAGGATCGTTGTCTTCGGACTCGTCAGGGAAAACTAATGTGTCCAAAATAACCATCGATTCAGCGAGAATGTTGCATACTCATAAATTAATAAAGGAATCTAGGTCGATATCACCTGCGAAGATTTCAAGAAGATCCGATGCAGAATATTCTAAAAGTCATAGTCCAATCGAAAGAGGTTTTAAACAGAATTTTCCTACTTTAAAATCTTCCTCTAGTTTAAACTTAAGTCATAGAGGAGAACGTAGAGATGATAGTGTGGAAAAGAAAAAAGTAGACCCCAATCACATATATGAGCATTCACCAGATAATATAGATGTTAGAGAATTTACAACCAGTGATTTAAACTGTGATATATCAGCGTCCCAGGAGGACCTGTCGAATAAAATAGATTTGAGTGAAACGGCGGAGAGTTACGACTTGAGAAACGAGTCGGATGGTGTGCCAAAGTACAGATATTTGGCGCTTAGCTTCCTAAAATCGGAAATAAGGCCGAGTTATAACGCAACGAAATTGCAATGTTTACATCTATTACAATACTCTATAAAGAAAAGACAAGAGGCTGTACAAGAAATTAAGGAACAGATATACAAAAAGTCCGCTTTAACTGAAAATTTTAGTTCCGATTCTGAATTAAAATTAAAAGGCAAAAGTAAATCTCAACGAAATTTGTTTTCGCCAGATGATAATGAATCGTTAAATAAAGATAAATCGTCGTCCCAAACTGATTTGAATGTCAAAAATGGAAAAATCAAAGACGAAAAGACGCCAATGTCTAACGGTCCTCGGCTGACTTTGAAATTAAATGATCTCCTATCTTATAAGGTATATATTAATCTGATACAGATATTTTTTTTAAATTAGGTAATTAATAATGGTCTTGAAGTTTTTTAATGTTAAATTTAACATCTCCACACCCTGAGTTAGCAAAGAATGGAGGGTAGTTCTAAAATTTTTAAAGGTTTTTTTAAAATTATTTTTCAGTCTAAGCCTTCTCCCTTCCAAAGGGCAGAGCATGTAAGACTTACGAAACAATTAGAAATATTACATTTCAAAAGGCTAATCCTCTCGGACGAGAGAGATAGCAAATTAGCGAATATACGAAGATTGAAAGAGAAACACGCTAAAATGTTTGAAGAAAATCAAGATATAGGTAAGGATGAACCTTTTTGTAATATTTAATTTTGATAAGTAAACATAAGTGTATATATATATATATATATATATATATATATATATATATATATATATATTATCATAGATAACTAAGTATTATTAACAATTTTGATGAGATTTTTTTAAATTTTAAGTTATATAAGCTATGTTTTAAACATATTGTAAATATTTATATTTCTTGCTGAACCCGTCGTAGCATAAGCATTTGACTGTAGAGGCGATGGTTGTGGATTCGATTTGAGCCGGGGGAATTAAATATTTTCATTTCATCTCTCTTTTAACTTTTAACAAAGCGCGACGTTGAGTTCCGCCACTCAACTGGCAATGCCTTCAAAATTCGGCGGAAAGTGGGGAAGAAGACTTTCTAATTTAACGAATAATCTTTTAACTATCCATAATAAAAACAATTTAATTATATTGTTTTTAGGTACAGAATTAATGCAAAACTACCACACATTGTCACGTAGAACTGAATCTTTGAAAGAAACAAGGGAATCTTGTTACTCTTTAAGAGAACACGCGGCTCGCTCTCACGCGGCCCTAGCGAATTACAGAAGTGATATGTTGATGCAATTACATAGTATATTTTATATAGAACAGGTATGTTTTATTTATGGGTAGGCGGAGGGAACCTGGGAACCTAGTGATAAGACACTCCGTTCATGGCAACGGATAAGGAAAACTTTCGTTCCCGTTCCATTCTCTTTTTACGAAAATACAATATATGTATAAACATTATAACATATTGTCTTTTTTATAAATGTTATTGTGAAGGAGTTGTACACTATCTACCTATATGCCCTAGTTTCCTCCTCTGGTAAGACAAAGCGCGGCGTTGAGTTCCGTTAACAGAAAGTGGACTAAAGAGAGCCGGAGGAGGGAGAGAATTCAGTAGTAAATTCATTTTCCTTAGCAAAAGCGCAAAACTGTTCGCTATTAACTTTTTTTGTTTTCCTATTATTTAACTATCAATTAATGTTGTAAACAGAAAGACACAACAAACTGGACAATAATCGACGTCCCCCTCCCTATATGTGGGGATGACAACCCCCGGGCATCGAACCCGGTGCCGGATTCAGTAGCGGCGGGTTTTGTAGCGCAAGTGACGTCACTGGCCGCCGCCATATTGAATCAGCCGCTTCGATATAAAATAACTTTATTGGGTTCCGCCAGTAAGATATTGGATATAACACCTGAATTGCCCGATCCGAAGTAAGTATTTGTGTTTTAATTTGATTAATTGATTGTTAATTGCATCGTGTTCTAATATCTTGGGATATTTTTTTAACGGTGGAATTTATAGCTCAATTTTTTTAAATAAATAATACAATATTGTTATTATGGTTTATTTTATTTTAATATATGTACATTTATTTGCCAGAGGTAATGATATAATATTTAAAATGCAAAATTTGTTGTTTGAAATAGATTAGTATAATAGGCTCAACGAGTCGTGGCCGCCGTTATAGGATTTTTCTTACTTTTCAACATTTCTTTTTCCAATTATGAAAAGTTCCGACAATCTAACTTGAGGACGGTCGCGACTTGTCGACCGTGCAGTGGTTATTTTTAGTAAGGATATTATTTGAATATGAAAAATAAAATAAAATAATTAAGTTTGTTGTTTGAAATAGACTATCGAATTATAGTATTTAAAGAATTTGAAAATGGAACACATTATTCTAATTGACATAGTCATAATCTATCTATACTAATATAATAAAGCGGAAGAATTTGTTTGTTTGTTTGTTTGAACGCTAAGATCTCTGGATCTACTGGTCTGATTTACTTTGTTTTTGTTTTGTATGAAAGCTGCATGCTTCAGAATTGCTATAGGCTATATAACATTACATTACACATATATACTAATAAATTAAAATACTTTCTAATTTGACATGCAATTTATTCTGCCATGTTAATAACAACCGTCGTTGCTAAGGAACGGTTTGCAAAGTTTATTTGTTGTTTTAAGAAAACGTCACCCAAAATGAACTTATATTTTGATATTCATCCAATAATTTCATAAATATATTTAATAAATATTCTTATAGTTCAAGCAGGCGTAGCCGCGTCGGGGTCCACTAGTCTGTATATAAAAAGACTTTTTTAATAACAAATTTTATAATATTTTCTTTTTAATTTTATTTCTATTACAGTATACCATTATTCGCAAGAGGTGGCGATATAACATTATTTAGATACGCCATGTTTTTACTAAACAAATGTATAGCTCAATTACTATGGGGGAAAGGACTTTCGATACACGATATGAGACCGACTTTGGCCAATTTACATAAATTATTAACTACGCCTAGCAATTTGTAAGTTTTTTTGGCTTTTTTATGTTTGTTTCGACAGTTTTGTTTTTATTTATTTTTTTAATATAAAAATAAGGTATTTGTTTTATGATAGATTTATTTTAATTTTGTTTTTATTTAAATAAAAAAAATAAGTCACTTATATTTTAATGTATAAATAATTTGCATTCACAGATGTGATACATCAAAACTATTTGGCACCTACCGATGGTTGACAGACAGTCAGTGTCCAAGAACTCAGTCACTGAGGAGCTTGGTGACCGAAAGAGGGAAATATAGACAATTCAATAGGTTTAAGGTATGTGCATAAATATTTATATAAAATGGAATCGATTTATTGTACGGAAATAAAAAAAAATTACATAGTATGAAAAGTTGTTGTTGAGTAACATTTTGAGTATATATTTTTTTAATTCCATCAAAAAGTGTAAAATTATAATCACATGAGTGTACGTCAGATCACATGTGTGGACGGGAGATCCTCTCACAATGTTGCGTTTACAGACAGATGCTGTGCCATGATGACTTAATAAATTAATTGTAATCGCGTTTAAATGCGCACACTTGTGCCCCTGCGCTACGACTGGTCTTGTCTTAGTTAAAAATTAAATATAAATATTTACATTTCTAGGAATCCTTAGATCCACATTGTTCCCAAAAAACGGCGAACATCCACCGACACAAGCATTCTAGGAGTGTTGGTAGTTATCATGAAGATCAAGTGAGTTTCATTATAAAAGTATAATAGTGTCTACTTTTAGTATTTAAGTTTATGTCACTTCAGTTTTAAGTGTGTCTGATATTTGAGCGCACAGATGCACAGACTCTAACTAGGGGTAGTACTAATACAGTACAGTACTAATACAGGTATGATTACTTAGACGTTTGAAAAATGCATAAACAATTTTGAATTTATCAATTCCTTAATTCAATCCTTATTAAAACAACCCTTCTTTTTTCACTTTCGATACTTTACCTGGGGACCATCGATATGTAGATTTATTACATAATATGTATATAAATGTATTTCAATACTAATTGAATTCGAAATTGTGATTAATGCTTTATGTACTATGCCGATAGTTTTAGAAATTATTATACAATGGAAATGCCATTACAAAATTTTCTTTTATAGGATTCATCACTAAACGATTCTACAATGTCGATTATTGGAAGCGAGTCAAATATTTATAATATGAAATTAGCAAATTCAGAACAAAATCAAAATCTAAAACCACATAATTCCGATTCGGAGATATTGAAATTGTCTGATGGCGGAATTGAAAACGTGCGTTTCGCTTTAGGTGAGGAAGAACAACAATTAGTGCGAATATCGATTAATAATGACGATGAAGTCACGTGTTCGACATGTCTCGATCAAAATGTCAAACGTATTTGTTCGGAAATAAACGATTTTTGTTCCAACTCCAGTAAAAAAAGCTATGAATCGAGTAGTATCGATATAGCGAAATATATGGAGAGGAAAGCGAGCATCGAAATCGAGAATATCGATGTCTCGTGCGAATCGTGTGATAAGAATCGTGGTGGGCATTGTGATATCGAATGCGCTAATAGTGTGAGAGATGTGATAGTGATACCGAGTGCGGAGGCCATATTGGATACAGGACAGGATTTGAAAATAGAACATGAGAGCTAGTGATATAAAAAAAACGTTTTTGAAATACATATGGAATAATCACTCGCTTTAATTTTGAACACAATTTGAAAATGGAATGCAAGATTTTAATTTCGAGTACTTTTTTTAAAATAGAAGAATAGTTCCACTGTACCGTTCTACAATAAAAAATGGTCTTATTTTTCAACTGCATTACTAGGTTTCAAGGTCGTCTTTTATAAAATAAAAATAATAAATTAAATAAAACTATTTTAATGGACATACGTATGTCGAGTATAATTTGCTTATTAGATGTAGATTGAGAGAGATTAGAGTATAATTTGTTTGTGATTACAGACTTCTGTATTCAAACATTGAAAAAAAAGGCATTTTAATAGTCAAAATGTACGCGATGTATTGCGACAATAACTTCTTTTTTATATATTAATTTCATTATTTCGAACTTAGAGCTGCATTCAATTTTCAGATTTGGAACTAAAACCCGATATTTAAATTGTTTGTTTTTCAACAAAAAATATGGCTATAGTTTTCTTTATAATTATAAATTAGGTAATTTATGAAAAATAAAATATTGAGAAATATAATTTTCCTAAATTTAAATATAATTTACTCAAATAAATATTTATTTAGCCTGTAAATAGAAAAATACATTTAAAACACTTATGTTTTAAAAAACTTTA
The DNA here is from genome assembly GCA_000313835.2 of Heliconius melpomene melpomene. Lineage (NCBI taxonomy): Eukaryota > Metazoa > Arthropoda > Insecta > Lepidoptera > Nymphalidae > Heliconius > Heliconius melpomene. The sequence continues at coordinate 214,094 of HE668978.1, read as the reverse complement.
TTTTTTTTAATGAATGCTCTTATTATAAAAGAAATAGCTGAATTATATTAATATTTCCTATTAATAAGTAAAATGCATAACCTCAATAGATATTTATCCTGTAAATTTAAATACATAAATTTTTGGCTGTGTGTATTAATTTATTTATGAAAGATTTCGAAAGTTGATTCAATATCGATTTTAATCAATTAAAAGATAAATAACTGAAAATGTATTACCTTTATTTTTTAATATTATTATTATTCTTCAAAATTGTTTTGATATCGATTAAATAAATCGATACCAAAATAATTTTACTTTCCATTGAAGATGGATTTTTGTTGTAGCAAAATAATGTATTGTGAACTACTTTCGAGGGAAATTTTAATTAAATAATAGAGTGATTGAAATATTTTATTTTATTATAGCTTTATCTTCATCAAATATTTTTTATCGATTCTAATAAAACATACATACATGTATAGAAAAGGATCGATCGTTTAATTGCCAACTTTGGAATAAAAATTAGGTCAAAAAAATTAATTATTTCTACATTTCAAAGTATTTTTTTTTGTTGTAAAGCTTAAAATTACATTGTTCTGCTTATACATAAATACTATATTATGTTAATGACCAAATTATATATTTTTAATTTATAATTATATAAATGCTTTTGCTAAACGTGACATTTTTAAATATTTCATATTGTACCCCCCATACAGATATGGTAGAGTGGTGGAGTGATAAGACACTGTTCCCGACGCACCGCCCAATTTTCGAGACATTGCGTGTTGAGTGGCGGAATTTAACGCCGCGGTTTGCTTTGGTTTTAGTTGGTCTGTCGAACCCACAATCGTCTCGATTACAGACGCTGTGCATTTTGCATTAAATATAGAGTATAGATTTCAGTATATTTTCAAAAGCTAGATGAAACTTTGTTTATATGTATATTGTATATAGAATCAAAATACGGTTGTTTTAGTATTAGAAATATTTAACATATTGGAAATGAATAAATCTTTTGATACTGTAATTGGCTAGAATATAATATATTGTAACATTGAATAATATGATTTTTGTGGTAAATATCGATTTAAAAACTATAATCGTATTATAGAAATAATGTAAGCAGGTTTATTCGGATTAAATGATATCAATATTTCAACCAAAATTCTCAATTCTTATGTGAAATTAACGAAATTTAACAGAAAATAGTATAAATTAAACTATATTTATTTATATATGCATTAATACTGTTCTACTTTGTTATATATATACAGAAAAAAATAAAAGTAAATATAATTTAAATTTGTTTTATTTGAAAAATTTTATTATTTTTATAAGCATCATTTATTAATTATTAACATGATAATTTATATTAACATAAATATGATAATTTAAACAAAAAAAATTGGACTACTTTAAGTAAGCATTTATATATATATTTAAGGAATGTATGACAAAAAAATATAAAAAAAAGATTCAATACCAATAAAGCCTAACTAAGCATCACGCGTTATCGTGCACATGACGAGGTAGACAGAGAGAAGATTAAGACATTTCCATTCCCAACGTTCAGGTAAAATAAATAAAAGTAAAAGGATATGAATAAAAGTCATGTAAATTTTGCTTAAATATATTTTGAAACATATCTCGATTAAAAGCGTAAAACAAGTCCTAGCCTCCCCAAACTCACACTCCATTTAGCCGAAAGAATTTGTAAAATACAAGAAAATATAATCTCGTCAAAATTTGTATATTACAAAAGACTACCATAAATAAATAAAATAATGAAGTGTTGCCATTTTAAAGCTATTGGTTGTGAATTTCTAAGACATATAATTAATGTATTTATTTGTGAATAAATGGCCTGATTAATTGACATATCAAAACAAAATATAGAAGAATATACATATACATACCTCGCTAAAAATATTTCGAATGAGTCATATTTTACACATCAATTAAAAACAATAAAAAAGTAATTCATTATATTTTTACAAATCATTTCAATTATTAATATAATCAAATATTAATATACAATATTGATCATAACCGAAATTAATATTCCAATAATAATAATAAAATAATAATATTGCACAATTACATCAAAATAAACACTGGCAACACTTTTTTTTTTTAAATGAGGCTCAAATGAAATAGTACCCAGAGCCATTTTCAATTTATTAAATAAAATAACTTTATACTAACAAATAATCGAGAAATCGTTTACGTGTTTTAAATATCGTTTTTATTGTTATACAAATGTGCATATGAAATTATAAAGACGTTTCAGATTCAATTATATTATTATTATTAATAGTCCATTATAATTGCTATAATTTTGAGCCTATAACAGTTACTTTATAGGCTAATTATCTTATTATTCGTTTTTTTTCTGTTCCTTATCAAATTAGCATTTGGCTTCATTTTTAAATAAAAAACCATTTACAATAAAAGAAAGATTTAAAAGGTACTCTGTTAAGATAATTAGCCCAAAAAGCATTAACCTTAACCAAGTTATCACTTTTATATAAACATGTATTTCCGTCTCTTTCTCTTTTCGTACTAATTATATGCCGTTTCGCTCGCACGTACCAAAAAAGAAAGAGCCAGAACATCTATTAGTGAGTAAGCTTAATATTTTATATATTAAGAACGTATTTTGACTAGTAACTTGGTGGATATGTCATACAATCTAAAGGCTCGTGGGTAACTACACTATTACTAATCTATACAATTATATGAATAAACCTTTGTGCGATTATTTTAAATGGAAAGAGAATTAAGGCCTTATTTTATTACTAAAGCTTTTAATTATATTGAAAGTCTACATATTTTAATGCTTACAGTAAATATGGCGGCTTATTCATACAATTGTATGAAAATCTATTGTTAAATACAGACGTTACATTACATAAATCACTGCAAGAGTAGACTAGCCGTACATTAACACTAGGAGTTCAGTCAATTCACCATCCAATCATAAAAATGAACAATCGATTTTTTATTTATTTTTTCACATTTTCAATTAGTAACAATTATTAGAAAAATATCAAGAAGATCGAATATAAAAAAGTTTCTGATTTAAGCTCATCGGTAAAATATTCATGGAGGTAATATATAAAGTAGGCAAAATGACAGGTAAATGTCATTGCACAAGTCAAAGTGACATTGACGTTGTCAAAAAGAATAGCTTAGCATTTTTAATCTGTATTTCGAATTAAAAAATTGCCGCGTTCAATATATTAAATCCACGATAATCACTTAAACGATTGAATCGAATACGTTTGGAAATATTTACATACGTAAGTTAAGTTATTGCGATATCATAAGTAGTGTCTAGTCGATACACACATATGAAAAAATATATTCATTTAAAGACAGCGTACTAAGAAAATATAGTGAATTATATTATAATATTATGTATATACATAGAATAGTTAGTGAATCAAATACTGACAGCGGAAACACTGGAAATTCGTAATGCAAATAAATATATATATGGTTATTCTATGTTAATATCTAAAGCCATTTATTTGGTGTTTTTATGATTAATAAGTTTAAATCGTAATCAAACCTAAAAAATCGATATTAAATAACTTGGCACTAAAAATGCACGCCATGGCCACGTTTCATTATACTCAAGCTCACTATAAAAGGCAAAACATATTAACATAGAAAGTCCAAAATGAAAGCTAAAATTAAACCTATAATACTATCAATAAATGAAAAGTATGCCACATAAACGGCCGTTTAACATTTTGAGAATTAAAAACGCGTATTTACAATTTATTTTATATAAATCAAGAACGCTAATAAATTTTATCCCTCAGACCTATAATCTATAAAAATAATAATTTAAAATTTACTATTAAAATACGTAAACGTAGTGGACTTTGAAGCCGCGCCTCTTGGAAACCGTCCAAGCGCACTGGCTACTAAGCCATACTGTCTAATTAAGCTATGTCAAAATTCTTATACGCTTGTTACAACTTAAATTTATGTTGTTAGCATCTCTGTTGGCAGATTTTTATAAATTTCCGCGAGCCAAGTATAATTGCTTAAACCTATGATTTGGCTAGAGAGAACGTATGGCTTAGTCTCAGCTGGTCAGAGCGCTTGAACGGTTTCCAAAATCGAGTTGAAAATTTTCCTTTTATCAACTTAGTTCAATTTTTTATGCGTTATCTAAAAAAGTAATTCTTCATTCCTAAGTGTGGAATTACATTTTAAATATGTTAAAAATACGTAAATTATTGTTCGACGATTCAATATAAAAGATTTTTTAATGAAATGAAAGCGTGCATCTATAATCGTACTTACAATAAAAATCAGCTAATTCGAACAACTGACTAAGATTTTTCGATTAGTGCCACGAACAACTGTGTAATGCGGGTTTTTAACTTTTGAGTAAAAAAAAATATTTGTGTTTATTTTCTTACACGGAATAACATGTTAATGAAATATCTTTCATTTCATAAATTAGGTAAACAAACTAATAATAATCGTTTCTGGTATCATTAATAAGAGGCCGAGCTAAACATGTTACCTATATATACCCATCTTTAATTTTTCTGTCATCTTATTTTAGTTATTATATTTTTGTTTGTGAAAGAAAAATTAAGTATATATATTTTATTATAAATGTTAAATTATATTATATATTATACATATAATAAATAAAACAATTATAAGAAAATATTTGTCTTCCAGCTTCACGCAGATACATTGATTAGTTACAACTATAATTGAATTGGAATACATAAATTTGTACCGATTTAGTCACACTTAATCAGCGTTTTTGGGTGCCATTATTAAACATACAAAGATACTGACAGTTAATAAACGCTCGATATTAAAAACTGCCAATATCTTAAATAAAAATAAATAAATCAATTTCTCAACATTATCCAATTAAATGTGAAACACGCTCAATCAAATTGAATTGAATAATGCCGACCCATTCATTTAATTGGAATTTCAAATTAAATTGAATCTATATAAATATTTAAAAACCCGCGTTACTCATTTAACAACTAACACTTATGTTGTACTTTCGACCCGAATTCGTGTAAAATATCGCAAGCCATTTCTAGATCGTTTCTAGTAATGCCTAACGCTCGTACCACGATGTCTTTTGGATAGCCCTCGCTAACTAAGCGGGCGATGTAATCTAAATTAATGTTTTCATATGAGACGTTGTCACCGTACTTTCTACCGTGTTTGTCGTGGGTTAACGGGTTTATTTTCTTAGCTGAAAAGAAATAATGTAAATTAATATTTATCTTCATATACAAATATTCCATTATTTTATATGTGGATAAAGATATCTATCAATAGTAAGGGAGTATCCATTTGACCTAATGTATGTTCGGCAATTTTCACTAGTTCAGCAGATATTTGAGAGGTTTTGATTTTTGTAATCGAATTATTGCAAAAAAAAGTTAAATAAATCCGAGCGTTCGTTCTTTGCTAGGGATTTTTTTTGCTTTGATGATCGTTGAACAATTATGACGGTAAAATTAATAAGTATTGAGGTCCCTTACTCTTAGGCCATCGTTGATTCCCCGTCGGATACATGTGCATATAAAAACAAAAAATGTAAAAAGAAAATCTTAATACAACTTACGCGCAACAGCCAATTCATTCTCAACGGCCACATTCTCGTACGGCGGGTCCTTGACCTCTTCCGACGGAAACTTGGGCATCGTCGTAGACTTCGTCGGTTGGTCTAAACTCCCACTACTAGTTATCGGCAGCGATCTTTGTCGTGGAGGGGCTTTTGTCTCTTTGTCGAAACTAGTTCTGTCTCTTTCAAGCGGTTTGTCGGGTCTCTCGGGGGGACTTCGAAAATCATGTCTGTCTTGCATATATCTGTCTAGGTTTCTTTCGTTAGATCTGTCAGTATGTCGGTCTGGATTTCTGTTTTCATTAGATCTGTCTATATTTCTATTTTCGTTAGTTCTGTCTGTGTGTCTGTCTAGATTTCTATTTTCATTAGATCTATCAGTGTGTCTGTCTATATTTCTGTTGTCATTGGGTCTATCTGTTCGATCTCTGGTGTCTTTGTCTGGGAGCAGTCGTTCGTTTACGTTTGGTTTGGACTCTGGTCTGTCGGGGGGTGGGGGAAGGGGTCGACTATTGGACTGTGGGGTACACGCTCGTCGGGGTTTTTCGAAGGCCCGTGGATCGGGTGGTACCTGAAATATAATTAATAATAAAGATATATAGTTATGCCATATAAAACAAGACATAAAAAAAAAATTAAACTATAATTACCTCATGATTTCTAGTATCAATAAGTCCGGTAATAGTTTCCGTAGATCCCGTTATGACGGATGTGAGACGATGTCTCGAGTCCGGTTCAGGTTCTAGTGAAGATCTTCGACGGGGCTCTAGAATTAGAAAGGAAGTAATAAATAATAAAAAAGTTATGAAGTATATATTTTTTAAAATTTTATACTATATACTGCTCGTAGCAAGGTAGGCAGAGGATTCCTATTGTATATTGCGCAAAACATCGAAAAGCCTAACTTCAAGGCTTATTGGCTACTATAGGACGATCAATACGGTTGCCGAAATTTCAGTGGTAGGAATATTAGTGCCCCAAAAGTTACTTAACACTCACCCATAATACTCGCTGAAGCAATATCCTGTACACTAGACGCAGTGGCGATGGTCTCCGCCGGTGACAAACTCTTCCTAGGCGGTAACGGCGGAGCTCTCAGCTCTCCGTACGCGTTCTCATTGGGCGCGGGCACTCTCCGTGTAGCACGCGGAGAGTGTCGCGGTGAAGCCCCGGCTGACCTAACGCCGGGGCGGAGAGCGTCGATTGTTGATGTCGCCGCGTTGAATTCTGCCCAATCCTTCGAATGGTTTTTTGGAGCTTTATATTTTCGTTTGTTAAAAAAGTTTTTGTTTGTTATAGCTTCTCACTTTTTCCCGTTATGCAGGACAGGCATAGGGAACCTATTGTTAAAATTTCCATTGTCCGCTAGTATGTAATAATTGTATTGAGATTTCATGGCTTAATTTAACTTGATTTTTTTATCGAATCCTTGTATCGAAATCGAACTCACAACAATATAAATTGGATATTACTCTATGTAAATGTTACCAAGACGCAATTTAAAATTTATATATCCTTTAAAGAAAATTTAAAAAACTTTGAAAAATGAATGGATATACCATATTACAAAATGGCCGTTCTTATATGATATGAAAATATTGACATTACATATAAAATTAAATTTATTTGATAAGATAATTAAATTTATTTAAAATGTATTTATGAATATTGTAATCTTATAAGAAGTTACATTTATATAAAACTTTTGCTTAAATTTCTTTTAATGTGAAATAAACCTTAAGAACGTTTATATTTTCTTTATTTTTAAATATACTATAACAATGATTTCTATATCACCAGTAAAAAGTTAATACATGCCACATGCATATATAAAACATTATAACTTGAAAAAAGAAAAAAAAAATCTTTTAAATGACACAAAAAAGCAAAAAAAGGATGCAAACGCAAAAGAAAACACAAAAAGCACATTCATTCAAGCATATATTGTCAACATTTAATTACACTTACAAATAAATAATTCATGATAGACAAAAAACCGTACAAAATAATAATTAAATACTAAAAATAATAATAATTAATTTAATAACTTTAGATTATATATATAGTATAGAATTTTTTTTATATATATAGCTGCTTACAATTTAATAAGAAAAAAAACTCCAAAATTATCACTTTTTGTAAGAAATAAAATATAATAATGAAAAATTATTATAATAAAGATAAATTAATAAGATACAATAATATATTTTAAATAATAAATATTTCAATTAAGCACTATAAGAACAATCATTGTTTCAATTGCTTTGCATTATTTTATTATTTAAAAAAAATAATAATACTTTGACGTTAAATGCCAAAATAAAATAAAGTCCATTTAATGATAAAAATTCAAAGTCTATTTGTAGTATTATATAAAATCTAAACTAATAATCACTGTCGTATTTTAAACTAATATCTATAATAATATAACTTCTTAATTAATGAAATGTAAGTTATCTATAAAAAAATAATAAAGATATTATTTATTACAAAAAAAAAACAAAATAATAATGATAACCAGAATTTAAGTAACTTACATTTGATTAAAATAAATTTTCAAATGTTTAAAAAAATTGTATTAATTTTTTTATATGAAACAAATTTTAATCAAATATTTGAACACTTATTATTCAACTAATTTAATAATTGTGATTATGATAATGTAAAATATTTTAGTATTCAGTCCGATATTTTAAATATAGTGAGCAGATCTTTTCTTATCAAAAAAAATACAAATATAATACAACTTATTTAAAAACATAGAATCTATTTTGAAAATTCAGGTAGTTCCACCCTTATTTTAAATGAAAATAACGTATATTCAATAGCAATTGTGAATAGCAATTGTGAATGATGAAAAAGAAATTATGATTATTAATGTAACCATTACAGTATTTAAATGCACATATATCATCGAAAATATACCTTGTATTTTTTTTCTAGAGGAAATATACAAAGATTTTTCATATAATAAAATGTATGAAAAATTTAAATTATCAAAATTGTTTGTTTTCAATAAACGATTACTCCGAACTAAAGATAAAAATAAGAAACACTTTTGCTATTGAATGTATGTACATATCAATGATTAAAATGAGATAACTTTATTAATCAGATATGAATAAGTTAAGGAAAGTCGAAAAGCATATATATAGTCTTTAGGGAATAAATGAGTAAAACAAAAACAATACAATAAACTTATATCATTGAAAACATAATGAATGCTCGTCGATTTATTAATTTATTCACATGTGGCACGGAATTAATATTTTCATTTAATTTTTAAATTTCACCCCGCATCCCGCGCATAGCCGTGGGCTCTTAGTGCCAAGACACTTCGTTTTACAAGACATTGAGTGGCGGAACTCTACGCGGCGTTTTGCCTTGTTATCAGAGAAAATGTATATTATTTTGTTTCGCTCGAGTAGGAATCGAACCTACGACCATCTTATTTATAATCAGTTGTTAAGTACCTACCGAGACTATTTAGACCTATTGAAAAAAATAACTGTATATATAATCCCCGATTAAGATTAAATTAAGACAAGGCGTCGTGTTCAGCTATTTAACAAATAATTTCAAGAATACGAACGGAAAGTGGAGAGCAGAGTGTCTTAACACTATTACTAATATTAGGTTCTCTACTAGGCAGCTATATGCGGGATATTTGTATGAAAATATTATAATTGAAAACATACATGTATGAATATGCTATATCGAAAATAAAAAATAAATATTATTTATTATTAATAATTTTGCGGCCAAAATTTAAAACGAACATAAAATATAGTATTTAATTGTACAAAAAAAATATTAAGTTCTTCTATATTAAAATTTTAAGTAACTTATTTGATGATTTTATTATTAAAAAAAAGGTGTTGTTTTATGAACCAAGTATATTTTTAATTTTTCAAATTTATTATTTTTATAAAAAAAAGAGATATATTTATGAACAATTAAAACTTTCATTCAAACACAAAACTGCGAAAATTAGAAGAAAACTGACAGAACACTTTCATCCATGCATGTTTTCAAATATATGTATAATTTATTTATACAGTAAAACTCGATTAATTGGCCCTCAGTTTCGCGATTATCCGGACTACTACATTATTATATGTATTTTTTGATAGTTTTTCGTTGATATGTATATGTTATTTTTAATTAACTTTTCATCTTACATTCGATTAACGGGATTTTCAATTATCCGGATCGCTAAGAACAATTAGTCTAGTTAATCGAGTTTCTACTGTATTTAAATGTATTTATGTATATATAAATATCAATGTAATGTGTCCGTCGTGTCGTACGTTAAGCATGCGGCGATTTTCTCCGCCTCTGCGAAAACAATCACAATAATAGTATGAACATGCTTTTTGTTTAAAAATACAATATGCATTGCAAATATTAAAAAAAATTATATATAAACCTAAACTAAAATAAATTGTATTTAATATAAATTAATTATTTAATACTAGTCACACTTTATTACTTAATATTAAAAAATTACAATGCAAATTGCAATCTAATAGTAAAAAAATAACCAATGATTTCCGAGCAAATAAAATAAAATGACATATTAAAAGCCCACAAACAAACACATGCTTGAAAATATAACAATATGCATACATGCTGAGGAAACAGAAATAAAAAAAAACGATAAATTGCAATTAACTGCCATGTTTACATAGTTTGTATCACAGTAACTAATTATGACATACTAAAAAAAATACTAAAATAATGTGTAAAGGGATATTAAATTTAAAACAAATTTATAAAAAGTTACAAATGTCTCCATTTTCTTTAGAGAATGGCAAGGACAATAAAACTTGTAAAATAATAATTATTAATATCATTATAAAAAATATTACTAATATCATTATAATAAAAAAAACGACTTCATGTAAGTACATAATCGTGATTAATTTTCTAAAATATAAAATAATTTTGGGGCCGTCACTATAAAAACGCGACGATTGTGGATTTCATTCCCACTAGAAGTAATGATGAATTCTTAAGACATTGCGTGTTGAGTGGCGGAACTGAACGCTGCGCTTTGCCGATACCAGAGCCAAGAAATCAAAATATATAAATATTTCACTTCCTCGAGTGAGGATCGAATCCACAACCAGTCGCGTTTACAGTCACACTGTGCTCCTGCGCCACGTCTGGCCTCGAGTATAAAATATTTTTTTATAATTCGGAAAAAGAATTCACGTTACCAGAATCCACGTTCTATCAAATATATTTATATTTATCTTGAATAATTTAAAAACAGTACTTACTCCTAAAAAATAACTCGATTATTTTTTTAAAAATCTATTTAAAATATAATATTTACCTCGGGATCGTCAATGTCGTCGGTCAATCCGTTGAAAGTGGTGTTCCTAGAGGACCAACCGTTGGAATTACTCGATATCGTTGTTTCAGAACCTGAAATTGTAGAAAACGTATGTAAATAAGTAAAATACACATATATGAAAATGTATTTATTGAATAAAATTAATGTAAAAAAATTGTTAGTTGTGGCGCAGGGGCATATCGTGCGGCATTAAACACAAAAAGGTCGTAGATTCGATTCTCGTAACAAGGCGAAGCGCGTCGTTGAGTTACGTCACCTCAACACGCAATGCGTCCAGAATTCGGTGGAAAGTGTGGAACGGAATTGTTTTAATGTGAACGGAAACTTAAAGCCAGTTTCCAAGGGTTCCTTTGTCTTACCCAGCGTGAAGGTAAAAAAAGAGATCTAAATACAGATCATATATAAATGAATAAAGAACTCACTTGAACCATTGCACCCTGAGGACCCCGACGAGCCGGATGAATTAGACGAAACCGGTTTCACTGCAGTCTTTGTGTTTGCTACTCTGTAATTATAAAAAAGATATTATTATTTTATTTGAGAAGCGACGGTTGTGGGTTTGATTCCCACTCGGGGGAAATTAAATATTTGATGTTTTAGTACAAGATATTCAAAAAAATATTTCTCATGTCACGAAAAATATATATAAATGGAAGATATAGATTATAACATATATATAAATATACTAACTTCACTTCCGAAGTGGTGTTGGGAGGTCGTGGCGGCACAAACGCATCGACGACCACTTGCTCAGTGCCCTTTATTTCCGCCCTACAGAACGGACAACCTTGGCCTTCCGAGTCCTGGAATTATAGGAATATGATATTATTTATTACTACACTATACTATTTAATTATACTACTAATATGATTTTTTTCATTCATATATAAATATATTACAAAATATATTTATTTGATTACATTATATAAATTATACAGTGAAATAATAAAATTGGAGTTTAAACTGCAATCTAATAGTAAAAAATAGTAAGGAGTAATTATGAAGTAACAATAATTTTAAATTTAGTCTTTGAGTACACAACTATGAATATATTATTATCTAGACAAAGATAAAACAACTTACAATGATCTGTTATTATTATTACATCAAAAGACTTTTTTTAATTACAAAAATAACAATAAAATTAAGTAATATGTAATTTTAATCGTTGAGGACTCTAAACGAGTGCCACTACTCAAATATCCGGCACCTTTGAGTACACAGCATAATGCATGTAGTGTTTACTTTTAACAGGCTTGTGCATTAGTGCAAAAAATTCGTGCAATGCAATAGCCACTACAAAACTTTAAATAAATAAATAATAATAATTAAAATGCAACTTACAATCTGCCACGCAGTTAAACACGGTGTACACAACAAGTGCCCGCACGGCTCTATTCTAATATCTTTGTCGTTTTCGGCACAAATTTTGCATAATTGAAACGTACTTCCTGAAATATTAAAATGATAATAATGTTTAAAATTAAACATATTTTTTTTACAGCGATCAAATGAATATCCTCAAGTAGGAATCGAACCCACAACCTGTCGTGTTTACAGTCACTCTGCCCTCAAGCTTTTAGTTTATAAATAGAAATATTTTTACTTCACTAAGACAAATCGCGGCGTTGATTTCCACTACCACAAATTAAAATGATCCATAAAAATCTCTTTTTTAAATTTTAGTTTATACAATCTACGGACATGTACGTTACATACTTTTCTGGATTAAGAGTAGCCCTTTCTTAAAACAAATCAATATTAGTTTAAGTATTACAAGTAAGCTTACCCATTTCGCAATACAACTCGTACTGTTCCTGCGTGACAGTTATATGGTCCTCCGCAGGTGATATTATTGCTGAACTCAAATCGGGGTTTACATCGCGACCGTCTGGATATAGATAGCTGAAATATACAATAATACATAAATCTACTTGTTAATAATAGATAACTTTACATAAAAACTAGCTATTTCCTACGGCTTTGACGCTATAGTCAAATGACAATAAGAGGAGTGTATGATAAATTCTAAAAGTCCCAGGTAACGTAGAACCGCTGGTTTAATATCTTAACTAGGAAGGATTAACAATATGTTGGTTGATATAACATTTAGTCTTCCTCGATAAATGGATTATCTGTCACAATAAATATCGATTTCATTCAGTAGTTTCTGAGAATGGCGCGTTCAACCAAACAAAATCTTTAACTTAAATTAGAAAAATGGTACAGTTACTACGTCTATGATTATACCTAATGATAAATTTATTAATTCAATTGTTCATAATAAAACCATAACAAAATAACTACTTACAACCCCTCTCTGTACCCGTCCAGCAAGGCTTGCACTAAACTCTTATTCTGTGGTATAGTTTGTAATATTTCTCCGTCGACCGTCACGTAACCTATTGCCCACTGCCCTAGCCGCGTACACGATAACCTGTAAAATATCAATATGTCATTAGGCTTACTTTTTCTTAGCTTAACGCTGTATCCCGCCCATAGTAGGGTAGGCAGAGGGAACCTGGGAAACTAGAGTTAAGACAATCCATTCCCATTAAGACTTCTGTGTCTTAATGGTGAGCTTTCCGGCGAATGGAGGGATATGGAAGCATTGCGTGTTGGGTGGCATAACTCAACGCCGCGCTTTTACGTGACGATACCAGAGCGAAGAAATGAAAGTTTAAAATTTATCTACAAATCCTTCTAAAGTGAAGTTAGCAACTTCCACCCGCAGAAAATTTGAATGCACACCCGTCTATTAAATAAGGCAAAGCCACAAATCAACATCATACTTTACAAACACTCATAACTCACAGTAGCAGGTACAAATTCTTTCAATTTCAAGTAAAAGCTCCCAGCATTAACTTAAAGCTCTAGCACATGAGATGCAAATATGAGATGCAATCCGAGTATTTTCCGAATTTGCATATCCTTAAGTGCTCTATAAAGTAAGAATGGCTCAAACGTTTATATAAAATACATAAATAGCAAATAGTGGCATTATAAGTAGTTTTAAAATTTATAAAGCTTTTCTGATTAAAAATATAAAAACCTTAGAACGACACACAAACCTATTTTATTAAGTATACATATTTAGATTTATTTTTGTTAGGTAACAAAATTTTGTTACGTAATTTTAGTTGACTCCTATTAATATCGATATCGTCATCATCAAAGGTTTCCCTATTCCTGGCCTCCTGTCCCCAATTAACGCTTAGAGCATCGATATATTAAAACATATTGAAAAAGAAAAATTCGTTCAAAATTTAACGAACTATCATAAATAACACATTCTAGCATTTCCAGGTAAGTCTGACCACTAATACAGTGGTTATAAAGACACGGTTAATAATTTAGTTTCAATTTTCCTTGATAATTGGCCTATTCAACTCAAAAATCAAACTTACTAAAATCTACTTACCTAAAAACATAACTGCCAGCCTTATGTATATATTTTTGTAGGCGCGCCTTCACCTCGTCGTATGTGAGGAACGCTACGTAGCCGGGATGCGTCACGGCAAGTAGCTGCCAGTTACGCAGTAGAGTGCTCCAGGGTTGAAATAATCTGAAATTAATGTTTATTTATAATTATATATAGGTATATTTTACTGTTTTTAGTCTTCGATTGTTTGTTTATAGCAGGGTAGCCGGAGGAAGTCTAGAGTTAAGACAATCTTTTCACCCGCATCGCCGAAATTTCTAGATATTGCTTCTATAGAATCGCGGAGCTCAACGCCGTACTTTGTAGTAACCAGTGCGAGGAAATGCATATATTACTGCTATGCCACAGCACCACTGACGGTCTCGTATTTTACTTTTCTTTATATACTTTTTATTGTGTTGTAGATATTGAAAATTTACTGTTTAGACACTCCGCTATCCACTCGGCGTTATATTTACCCAATTTACTTTGCCCAAAATATATATAAAAAAAAAATTCTAACATCTATTATTTATAGATCAGACCCACTCAGCATTAAACTCATGTTTATGTACAATATAGGATATTTTTTATACATTTTAAAGAGTGAAGAACATTAAATAAATAAAATAAATAAGTATTTTTTTATTGGGACCTAAAATTATATTAATTATATCAGTTAGTACCAACAAAATAACGAGAGCCCCGCGAGATAACATAATAAAAAAAACAAAATCAATATACATGTATTTTGCTTGAAAAAAAAAAAAACTCTACACGAACTGCCCCGTGGGTAACCTGCTGTGGAAATTAAAAGAGCTCGCAGCTAAAGTTTTCAACTTTTCTATTGAAATATACGTTGGATGTAGGTACGTTCTTTTTTATTGAACGAATATCCAGTGAGGTTAATTAAACTTTTAGATACGAAAATTTCTTTAAGCTCCTTTTTTACCAAATAATGCTTGTAAAAATCTTTAATCTCTTATAAGACATAACATAGTGTAAGAAGCTTTAAGACTTAGTATGTACCAATATTTTCAGCGCCAAATTTTAGCGTTCTACGCCGCATAGTTTTACTGATAGATAAAACTATGCGGCGTAGAACGCTTATATTTAGTAGACTCCTTGGGGAGTGTAACGGAGAACTGAGATGATTTACCGAAATTCCTACGGGAACGTATTAAAGTCCACGCGAACAAAGCTGCGAGCTACAGCTAGCTAGTACTTTATATAAATTTACTATTCTGTGTAACAATATTCTACTATACATTATAACTTAACAAAATATCAATTAACCGACCAACCCCAAATTCATTTAACATATATAAAAAAAAATATCTTAGGCATAATTTTCCCAAAATATATGGAAAAAAAAAATCCCAACACCCATAATTTATATAGCCCAGACCACTGAGCACTAAAATCCATATTTCTATACAATAGAGGATATTCTTTATAAATTTTCACGCATTCCTTTGTAGCGGACCAGTTTAAATGGCTGCGCAGTTTTGATAATGTCTGAATAGAATTCACCCGACGGACTACGGATTATTCTTCGGGGTTGTATACAATACGCCAGACGGAAAATGTTGGGTGTAGGTAGTAGGTAGTAAGTACGCATATAATAAATGTATAAATAAGGTCGTGATCGCACTATAGATGCCTTTTTTTAATAATGTATGGTGATAGTTGGTAGTGAACTCGTCAGTAAGTCACTCTGTTTATTACTCTCTATTTATTTAGAAACAAAGCCGAATTATTAGCCAATTATCTCTAAATAAGTAGAGGGCGACTAATTATTAAGTCTTAAAAGCGAATGACTTTTAAAATCTAAATACCTGATTGATTTCAAACAAGCTTTGCATAATTAATTTCTAAAACCAAAAAAAATTTAATACATAACTAATTTTAACTACAATATCCAAAAAAGAAACTTTTACATTTAAAAATGAGACCTCGTAAATTTAGATCATTTTAAACACAAGATACGTACGTAGCCTAAGGAATGGCATGGCAAATTATTAAAAGCTTTCATTTAGTCCTTTTGCATCGTGCATTCCACTCTAATGTAGGTACATTCCGTTTTGGTTATACATTTTATTTCGTAATGCATTAATACAAAATGTACAAATGGAAAAACTTAACTTCACGCTTTATCCCTGCAAATGCAAAAGTTGGCTATAATCTAAATCAAAGTTAAAAAATGCAGTCGCTTTTGGAAAAATAGTGGGGGGCCGCTTTGTCTCTTCCCTTGGCTTATCAGGGTGTACCAGGATATATGAGTATATAACTCACCTCGTAAACACGTCAAACTCAAAATTAGATATAAAGTCGTTGCACGTCAAATCTATTGTCGTCTTGAGGGCCATCGTCTCCAAACCAGAGGATATGGGATGCACGTTGTTCAGTTCTTCACGAAAATGCTTCCAGGGGACTAGTGTGCTGAAACAAATAAAAAATATACTTATAGTAACTAAAGTGAAAGTTTAAAAAACAATCAGCTTAACACAGTAGGGTAGGCAAAGGGAACCTAGTGTTAAAACTCTCCGTACCCCACTTTCCGCCGAAATCTGGAGGCATTGCGTTTTGAGTAGCAGAACTCAACGCCGCGCTTTGCAAGTTAGCAACAACAGCAGTTAGCAATATAGAAATATTTTTATAGGCTACCACTACTATCATTTTTGAAAATACCACAAAAAATGTTAGCATTTGCAATCAGTAAACTATCATCGACTGAGAATCTATAAATAATTTAATATTAGTAATTTTCATTACCACTTCTTAATATACAGTCTCAAAGACGTCCCACGCGTATTGCAATGCAATTGTATTTGTATAATATGTAACTAGGAAAAACCATACAATATCGTTTGTTTAGATATCCCATGGGAAAAAAACATAACGGGATGTTGTATAAATATATAATTTTTCTAATTCCCAAACGGTAAATTCCGACTCGTTACCTTCTGTTCGGTAATTTTTATTATTTTGATATTCAAAATAGTAAATATAATAATTCAACGGAAAGTGGAGAACGGGAGTGTTTTAAAGGGAATGGAGTATCTTAACACTAGGTACCCAGGTTCCCTATATAATACTAAAATTTCACAAAACAAAATTCAATTATTTCATAATTTTAATTTCCACAAATGGCTGAAGGTTTGATAGGTTTATGGTCTTATTAATCAAATTGATCCCCTCTCAATATGCTTAAAGCCGAAATTATTACAGTAGCTGTGCTTATTTAGATTCATTAAAATTGTATCTTTATTACGATTACAAATGCATCATTAATAATAAGGCGATACGTCCCCGAGTTATAATTAATGATGTAAAAGTGTAGCTTTTAAATATAATACGAGTAAACGGGACGGTTTGAGGTTCGATTCTCAAACGGGAGAATGTTTACATGTAAAATATTTTAAATTTCCTATTATCTAAGAGTGAAGAAACATTAACATTTTTTCATTCAAGTTGTCACTTTTATCACAAAGTAAAACGATAACGGTAGATTAAAGTGGCAAGAACTACTAAGTATTTACGGACTCCTCATCACAAGCAGCAATTTAAAGTAAAGTTAGACGTAAATATAACTGTTTTTTTAATGTCAGTCAATTTGCTTTAAGACTTCTTCCTGACTACTTCCTAAGAAAGTAGCCTGGACTTAATGGGGAGCAACAGCCATTATCCTACTATTGACAAGTTTACGGTAAAACTGGTCATCATCATCATCATCAGGTATAAGTATAGTCACAGAAGTAGTAAAGTAGTAAGAACCTTTACAACAATTATTTATGGAAAAGTAAGAGAACTTGTATGGCATTATTTTTGATTAGTAAACTAGTAACTGTTAGTCTGTGTGTATAATAATTATTACTATATCTTAACTGCGGCTTTGCCTGCATAGTCAAATAAAAATAAGTAAAAATTATTTAACTTTTACTACAGATACAGTGGGCTACATCGGCACGATTAACGTGATGCTTATGAAGCTTATCACCTTCTTCAACAAATGGAAAACCAAATACAAAAATAATAATTTTTAAATCACACCAATAGTTCCTGAGATAAGCGTATCTATCCACACAAACTCTTCAGCTTTATAATATTACTATTAAACTATAGACGAGCGATTCAATAAAAGATAGAGATTATACTCTATCTTTTTAATTGAAGAGACCATACAACCGTATAAATATTTATAATAAGTATTACAATATCTGTCTACATTTAATTGTTAAGCGAGTCATTAAAACAAGTACCTCGGGTATATTGTAAAAGTACTGAATGAAAAGTTAATATCTCAATCTCAAACAAAGGTCCGTAAATAAAAGAGCTTTCATACTAAAACCGGTGTACTATTTTGAATTGTTCTTATTGCGCATTTTTTACCCATCCTTAAAAAAGTGGAAGTACATTTTAGTGGATACTACCTTTATTGAATATTTTTTTCAGTCTAAAATGTCTGCTTGATATGTTGGGAGCAGTTTTGGTATATTTGTAGGGGCACAAGCGCGCTGTAAACGCGACGGTTATGGGTTCAACTCCTACTAGGGGCAATGAAATATTTCATATTATAATTACATTTCCTAATTCTGGTTAAAAGCCAAACCGCAGTGTTGAGTTCCACCATTCCATGCGCAATGCTTCGAGAATCCGGCGAAAAGAAAGGAACGGAAATGTCTTAGTGGACGATATTTCTTAACACAGGGTTCCCTGCTTATCTTGCAATGTGCAAAACGCTGAACACGCCGTAGTGTGTAGATAAAAACCATCTTTAATAAATAATGTGATGGTAGGTAGTATTTAAAATTATATTTTACCTATGAACATATAAAAAAAACCCGTGAGAATTCTCTAAATTGAAGATTAAACCAAATCCCATGAGGCAACATATAATGGCAGTGTATTTGAAATGCAATCAAAAACACAATGATATCTCGACATCGGCGTGTTGCGTAATGGCGTTTAAATCATTTATTGCATATTCCACGCTTTTGCGGTCACAGATACACCTATTGTACAAATACTGTTTCACAGTTTATTTGATATGCATACCATTTGTTTATAAAGTTTAGCTTTTAACTTTTCAGCAGATATGTTTAATATTTTTTTTTTTAGGGGTAAGCACAAGGAACCTGGGAACCTAGTGTTAAGACACTCTGTTCCCATTAAAACGTTTCCGTTCTCCCATTCTCTATCATACACGTATTTTTTTTCGTCTCTCCAGAACCAGGAAATGAAAACATTCCACGCCCTCGAGTGGTACTCGAATCCACGACCGTTGTGTTTTCACTCGCACGTCCGTGCCCCTGCACCATGACGGCCCCTAATTTCTGTAATTATGATACTTAGTAGTAACCTAGTAATGTTTACTCTCAAACATAAATATTTCACGACGTGGTATTCAAATCCACAACCACCATCTGACACATACATTAAAACCGTGCTGCATTGGAATATAGAATACCTAAACAGAAATATCTAACGCCACGTTTCACCTGACGGACGGACAGCTTACTGAGAAATGACAGGAGACTAACGCCAGAAGCGTTTCCATTCACACGTGTATAGCTGGTAGCATACATTTTTAAATACGAATAAACTGCAAAATGAAACTGCAAAATTTAAGCAAATGTAGAATTTTGAGATTCTGTTATTAAATAATTTGTATATTTTTGCTAATTAGAACAAATTGACGCGTACTATACATTCCTCTATATAAATTTTAACCGTATAAAATTTTATACTACTCCGTTGGCATAATTTTCGTAAAACGGGGTTTACAAAATTTTTCCTCTCGAATTAATATATAGATATATTTCGGCAGAAAGTGGGGAACGGAGTGTCTTAAAGTTCCCTCTGCCTGCCCTGCTGCGTGCGGGATACAGCGTGAAGCTGATATATCTACCAAAATCATAAATCACAGTAGGTATAAAAAAAACTCGTGATGTGCCATATAAAAGTGTGACCATTAAGTGCTTTAAAACATCACCGAAGCCATACGCAAAATAACCTATGGCTTCACCTCTGTTTAACACGTTTTCTGACATTATAATAATTATATTCAATTACATATATCTTTCCGCTATCCTGATAAAAATAAATACTTTCACATTTTTTTTAACTAACCGACGACCATATATGGAATAGAAACTCTTCTGAAAAAAAAAGTATGTTACTGTATAAGACAAGAAAAACTTTTTTTGTGCTTCGTTCTCCGTTGTATTCCGCATACAGCAGGGTTGGCAGAAAGAAACTAGAGTTAAAACATTCTGTTGTCCACATTCGAGACACTCCAAGTTATCCACTTCTTCATTCAACATCCGAGACGTCACACGTCAAGTGATCCCACCAACCCCCAAACCCCCCACACTCACATCTCACTTTCAGCCAGACGGTGTCCGAACGACAAGACGATGACAAACCTATTGTCTCCAAATCAACATGTCATTTGTGGTTTCGCTGAAATTCTTGATTGGTACAGATAGCATCCTTTGCGGCCGTACAAGTGGGCGGTGTGTCGTTGTGCGAAAGGATGTGAGTCACCCACAATTTATCACACAATTCTCTTTGCATTATATATTACCTATAGGTAGGTAGTTATCGATAAACAAACGTGATGAGGACATAATGTTTCCCTTTTCGATCAATTCAAGGGCGTAATTACATTATAGTAGTACTAAGCAGAATCAAACAGAGTGCCATGGAGTTGCGATCGCCCGGAAGTTAGTTTTTCGTTGTTAAGTCGGGAAGAAAATAAATGAAATATTTCATTTACCATGTTCTTTACTTTTCGTCTACATTTGGAGTAAAATAAAATGTTTTGTAAGATAAACATTTTCAAGAGGTCCGTAGTGGCGCAGCGGCACAGTATGACTTGTAAACACTACAGTTGTGGCTTCGATTGCCATTGCGGGGAACATTTTTCGCTCTGACAGCAAGACAAAGCAGCGTTATACTACGGAAACGAAGAGTTTTATCACTAAACTACCAAGTGCTATACGCAAAATACAGTTTAACAACTAGATTCTGTCCCTTTAACTAAAATACAAGCGCCAACTCGAACACAAATACCACCATACACTTAATTACAAAACCCATAGAGTACCAACACTTATGATAAAGTAGTGAAATATCGATTGGCACCGAGCGTTGCAATCGACTGGTGCTCGAACGTGAACAAAGCGGTCACCGGCTGACAATGGGGACGATCAAACGAGTGGGGGGGGGGTAATTTGAGGATACGACTCGAGTGCTCTTTATCATTTTTACCCATTTATGTACGTGTATGTCGTGATGGCGCGGTTGTTTGTTGGTTTAGGTGTAATTGCGGGAGGTAAATTGAATAGGTAGCAGGTTTGAATTCCACAAAACCAATTAAATTACATTAAAGCATCCCACAACCGTCGCGCCTATGGCATATGGCCTCAATACATATGTGTGAAATATAAAAAAAACTAGTTCAAATAATAATAAACTTCTATTTCCTCTATATATAATAACTCAATAAACAAACATACCTACCTAATGTTATGTAATATGAGAAAATTACTTGTAATTACTCTTGTACAGTTTATCCTGTACTTTAATATACTAGCTCGATGAAGCGTAAATTAATTAAGCTTACGTGTTTTTTTTGTTTAATTTGTTTTATTATCTGTGAATACTATAAAATAATGCTGCCATATTTCTTCTTTACTCGTTTTAAAGTCGATTTTGATTGTACTTTAGATAATTTTAATAAGCTAATAAGTTTGATCTTTACTTCGTTAATATTTTTTGTCTATATTTATCATATTTTTTATATAATAAATATAATATAAATATTATTTCCATTAATTGATTGACAACAATGATCTATTAAAATTATATATATTTTTACCTTTTTCAATTCACATAAAGTTTAGTCACTCTAAAACTCTGTCGCCAAAACGGACGGAGAACACAGTCACACATCTTCACTAGAAATACGCGCGAAGACAAACAAACAATACCATACCATACATATCACCATTCAAGTACACACACACACTTGTTAGAAAGCTCGGGTCAAGTGGGTCGTGAATCAACTTTTACACCTCGTCGTTTACTTACAAATTAGCCACTCAACAGGCAAGTGGGGCAAATGCCGCATCATTAACCTAAATAACATATGGACTCGTATGCGAGTGTATTACGAGTATTTTCTAATAGAATTGGATTAGGACTTGAAATAGTGCAATCAATTATGAAGCATTAGCATAAACCCACCTTCACTAACTGTTGAGCAGCGGAACTTAACGCAGCGCTGAATTATTAGCAGAGCGTGGAAATAAAAATAAGTAGTTCATTCATCCCATGGGAATCAAACTCCCAGCCCCCAACAATGATATTTATAGTCTGACCAATTTTTTTTTATTATAATAATATTAATTTGTTATGGTAGGTACACAATTTTTTTTACTTTCACGCTTTACCCCTAGCATATTAGCCAGAGAGAACGGAGAGCTGAACGCTACTAGTAATCTGTCTTTTAAATTATTTTTACTGTGAATTCCGCATTCAAATCGATTACGTACAAACATTTTAGCATAAATTGTGTTAACTTTTTTTACATTTAAACAACGTAAATAAAAAATATAAGAGAAAATAAATTTTCTACTTTTCCACCACAAATTAAAAATGTCATATCTGAAAGCGAAATTAGAGCGCTAGCTGTATATGTACTTACCTATGGCTAAAGCGATTAAAAAGCAATAAAGGTTATATGGCTACTTGAAGCGAAAGGATATTAAACGAGTTATAGCTTTGGAATGTGTGTCTTAATCAAATTTAATTAAGCTAGTAGGCGTTGGAGAAGCTCTTTTATTAAAAAAAAAAAACATTAATTATTTTATACCATAATTACTGTAACTACATATTCTACTAATAGAATTAATGTTATATTAAATATTTAGCTCTATTTGAAAAGTAATCATTATAATTGTTGAACATATAAAATTTAACCGCGTTTCGAAGTTAAAATGCAGAAAATTAAACATTTTATTCGCTCATCTCGTTTAGTTTACTTAAATAATATAAAGGTGTACGGTAAACGTATATAAGCATTACAAATATTTACTTACATAGAGAAGTAAATTAAATTACAACTGTCCGTTTTGTATGTACGAGTATATTTTAATCGTAACTCTAGTCACCTAAAAATGCAAGACTTTATCCTGAAAAAAATACTTATCTTAATTAATTAACTTAAATTAGGTGATATTTCTTTGGTGGATTTTATTTTAATGAAAAATAAATTTAAAAAAAAACTATCAATGAAAATTTATTGGAGATCTTCAGAGTTCCGCCTCTCAACTCGTAATGTCGCAAGAATGTCAACAGAGTGTCTTAACATTACGTTAGCGGGATAAAGCGTGAAACTGAAAAAACAAAAATAAGTAAGTGTAGTAAAGTAAATCTTCGTAGGAAGTTATCTATTATGTTTACATTATTTTCTTTGTTTACCTAACAACAACATAATCAAAATAATTAAAGATATAAACATTTTAATCAACTTTTCAAATGCAAGAGTACAAAACAAGTACCCACATTAAGTTTATTTAAATACGAAGCATTTTCCTTTTCTCATTACGGTCTATACAAAAACCGCTCTGTGATTTTCTACTGGCTGAAATAACTTTCTTATTTAAACTTAGTGTTTCGCTTTTATTCCTTTGTAAGTAACTATTTCTTTAAAACTGGTAGATTAGTACAGGGTATAAGGAAATTTAACCTTAAAATAGTTATTGTTTGAATCATTTTTAATTTTAACTTCTGACGTTGACGTTTTTAGGGTTCCGTACCTACTGAGGAAAAAAAATGACCCCTTATAAAATTTTCCAAGAACTTTGATAACTTAGTACAAACCTCGTAAAACCCTCGTGAAAAAAATGTATTATTGATAATGTATAGATAGAAGCGACAACGCGATTAAATTGTTTGTTTCGACGAAAACAAGTATAGCTGAAATATTTTCCATACTTTCCTCAGACTTTCCATGAACTCCTTTATAACGTACATTCTTTTTACACTAAAAGAAATAATACCTAATTCTTATTAGAATTTTATAGAAAGCCATTACAAATATGCAAGATATAACAAATAACATGAGTTCGCAGTGGCACAGGAAAGGTCTCGAGAATTGGGCAACAAATAGAGAACGGAGTGTTTTAGCACTAGATTCCACTTTGTGTACGTAATGCATAATGCGGGATACAACTAAGGAAGCTAAGAAAAAAAGTACACATGATCATATGTACCATTTATATATATAAAATTGCAGTTAATGTGTCAATGAAATACCTAAGGTGAATCCTTAATCGTGTTCCACTTTACCGCCGTACCGTAAGGAGCGCGTGGTCTTTAATATTAATTCATACAGTAGATATTTGTATTATATTATTCTATAGAATTAAAGACATTTTTTTTTGTATTATATTATTCTATATATATTTTGTATTATATTAATGTATTATATTTGTATTATATTATTCTATAGAAGAAAGACAATAGTTGTCATATGTTTCGAACAATCTTTTATTATTATATTTAACTTACATGAAGGGGATTTTATTAAACACATAAAAAGCCTAAGGACCACCAGTAGGACAAGAATTAAGAGGTTGAGGACAGTAGACGAGGTGAAAGAAGTATGTAGAGGCTATCTTGGCCGCTCCGTTCTCTCTGGCTACACTACCTGTTCAATTTATTTCTTTTAGCCAATCAGTAATTGCTTCTAAATATAGTAGGAAAGGCAGAGAGATGGTATATTGAGGCACTCCATTCTCCATAATTTTCCAAAATATAAACCAAAATTTTACCTACATAAATTCAACAAAGCAGTATATTTAAATCCAATTTAAATAAATATAATTACAACAAAAGTTAAATCCTCGCGTCGCAAAGTTATCGCCGCGAGTTACACAACTCTAAAATACGATGAACTAGAACAATAACGTCGCATTGGATTGTATTAAACGCGAGTTTTAACAACATAAAGCCTTCGAAACTTTTGTATGTCTGCGGTAACACTCATATGTCACGGTATAGGTGCCTACTGTGATATAAGTGATATACCTATATATTTTTTAGCTTCGAATATTTTACACTACACCACATATAGTATGGTAGGGACAAGGACCTTATTGTTAAGACACTAAGTTTCCCGAGCAAAGCCCATTTCGAGTCATTGCATTCTAAGCTTCGAAACTCTACGCCGCGCTTTGTATGAAACGAAACAAATAATATAAAAAAAATAGTGTTTCTTGTTGTTCTCTCTGCTCTCTCAATAAACATTGTGGGAAAAAAAAATATGTCGAATATAGAAAACAAAAGCAATACTAATAATATAAAACTGTAGAATTTGTTAGGTCAATTAGGTCAATGTGATACTCCATTTTTCAAGGAAAGCTGTACCTACGTACAGTGAGTTGCATTGTATTTCCCTATTAAAACAACTCTAAATCATTTGACAAAGCAGGCGAAGCCGCGAGTACAAGCTAGTATTCCCATACAATCGTTAACTATTCTCACACTCATTGTTTAGTTTGCACAACGGCTTGTTCCTACGTTTGAGCTACATACACAAACATACAGCACATTTATACCACGCCTAATACGTTTAAGGTGGGAGGTTTCATATTGCATTGAATTCGCATTGCTAGAATGAATCATATGAATGTTATGATAAATATGTGTAGAGGTTTCGCCTTACGATAACAGAACCTGAGCATGTGGCAAAAAGAATTGAAAAGATTATTAAAGAGGCCGGTCATGGCGCACGTGCACATAGAGTGACTGTAATCGCGACAAGATGTGGGTTCGATTTCTACTCGGGGGAATTAAGTTCTCCTTTAGTATTCTGCAAACAGTAGAGTAGAGAGAGAATAGAGCATAAGTATTTTTTTTTTAAAAGTGCTCCTGTACATTTACAATCAACGATAAAAATATAAAATAGATATCCTATCTATACTTTTATACGCATTCACAAAATGATTCCGACGACAAACAAACAAACCATATAAACAAACACCTCAATCCACGATGAATGAACTGAATTAATGAATGAACGAGATTGATGCCATTCTATTTACGACGCAATAAACTGAATGAACGATCAGAGACAAATTTTGTTTACTGAGTACTTTACGATATTGAGATCTTGAGATTATGTTGATAGATTCATTGATATCTCCCTCCCATTCGACCTATCACCCCCTATCGTGCTTTCCAAATTAATTTATCGTGTTTAATTAATTCGCTACGCTTTTTCACAGATTACTAGAGAAATGTAGTGGTGCGATTTGGATGCGACTTAATGGTTAACAGTTAAATTTCCTTTCGGAGACCGTTTAAACTAGGTGTTTTAATCGTCGTCTCTACAGAATAAGTGAGAATCCATACCTACCTACAGATTGACAAACATGTAATTCAATTCATATAATTTCAAATCATATATCAATAAAAAAGCATTAAGTTTAGGCATAGCTGTCAATTTTTCAAATATAACAATTTCCAATTGCTTGTGCGACCCAATTCTTCAAATTAAAAAGGGACTCGTCAACGTCCGTCATAACAGGAAGTGTGTCGTAGGAATTTAAATATATTTTTTTAGGAATTTAAATACATTTTTTACGAGAAACGATTTTCGAAAACCCTCGATTAGATCTCATTTATCATTTTTAACTAGATTTTTTTAATTTCGCGCTGCACCTCTCGTATAACTGCAGGATATGCAGAGCGAAGTGTAAAGAAAAATGTTAAAAAAATACGATCCCAATTTTCAACGCAATTTTTGAAACATTGCTTGTTGAGTGGCGGAGCTAAAACCCGCATTTTGTCTTCACTGTCACTTGTTCGTGGGTTCAGAAACGGTTTAGATGAAAATATTTATACAGTTTAGATTAATTTGATCATCTAACCATGCACCACCAGCTAAGAAGCTATATAATCTACTTAGAAAATACTAGATATCCCCAGAAGTGACTCGACGATACCACCCACTGTACCGCCCCACCTGTTGTTTAGTAGACAATATTTCCCAACGATAAATTCGCAGTCGTAAACGTTAAACGCATTAAAAGCCTTATAAAATTCCTTCAGATAAAGGAAGCAGTAAATATTGCTCGTTAAACAGAGAACACGTTAAATGAGAAGATTTTATTTTTATTACGACAAAACATGTATAAACTGTTTAGACTAACATGATAGGTTGTGTGGGTTCAATTCTTACTTGAGTAAATAAAATATTTCACCGCTCTGGTAACGAGGCCAAGCACGGCGGCGAGTTCCACCACGTTACAGTACATCGTTTCTATGCGTGTGCTTTAATTAAAAGTATATTGGTTAGGTAGGGTAGCTAGGTAAGCGGACACGAGCTTTAAAGCACATTTCAAGGGGACTATATTTTAAGATACTGCGTGGGCCCCTACAGTGAATCTATGGAATGCTAAGAATTTTCTTCTCTTCTCTAAGTTTTTCTTATATTTTTATATCATATCATTATATTCGTTCCTAGAATATAGTGCCCTACTACATATATTAAACTTTTTAGGTCTAAAGCAAAGCACTAGGTCAGCTAAACTGGATCAAGTAGGTACCAATTCTGTAACTTGCAAAAAGTGCAAAATTTCACCTCTCCAGTGAAAATGGCTTTCAATCTATTAATTTAAACAGTAATTTCAAAATAGCTTACCAGTTTCACTGATCACACATGCCCGGCGTTAAGTTCCGCCTTAGAACGCAACACATATAACAACTATCAAAATGTAGAAGATGCGTATAACTTAAATAAAAATACCCACTCGAGTATAATAAAACTTGGCATGCTTATAATTTTCTGAGAAAGGTAATATTGCGACCGCGAAATTGTTTCGCGCTTCATAATTGGCTGGGACGAGGAGCGCCACGTTGTGATGAAGAAAAACTTTCAACGTTAATTTGAAACAAAGAAGGCAATCTGCCTTCTGACTTTTTATCCAAATTATCGTGTATTTTAAAGATGAAACTTATGTTAGTAGCACAACTTGGTGAGATTTGTAAATACGATCAACTACTGACATTGGGTTGGCATTATTTTTTTAGCTTTTTTTAACTTATACTTCGCAATTAGAATTTTTTTTTAATAATATTATAGCATTTGCAAATGACTTAAAATAATACTATATTCAAATTAATATTATTTAAAAAAAAAAGCATTTACTGGATTCTATATAAAGTACTAAGAACTTAAACAGAAGACAATTAGGCGTGCTATTAATACTAGAGTACGATCTAGCATCTACATTGTAGTTGCAACAGTAGTAGAACTATTTCAATTTAACACTAGTAGGGAACCTTTATGAATTTGTGATATAATACGTCTACGTCGCTGCAAACTGACCTAGTTGGACAAGTGCAGCACAACAAGTTCATATTAAATCTGTAGTGCTACGAGAAATGGTAGCAAGACTTTATAACTCTATGGGCAATTAATAAATTGCTAAATGCGTTTGATATTATTCGATGAGGTTTTGTGCAGGTGATCATTTGAGGGCTATGTCCAGCGGTGAGCGTATGAGACAGGGAAAATTTAGATTTTTACTTAAATCGTTTTAATAGTATCATCTAAAATTTTTTTTGTATGTATGAAATTGAACCAATGAATTATCTTAATTTCACCGTTCTGGTAAGGCGCCGCCCAACACTGATAAATTGAATTTGAATGAAATGTAGAGATCTTTTCCTACTCACATAGTACATATGTGGGATTCTGCTGAAAAAAAAACACTACAATAATTTATATATGAGCAAATAAATCAACAAATATAAGAAATATAAACCACAAATATTTCCTCAAGCCATCCATCATCATCATGATTCGGCAAGCATGACTAAATAAACGTGGGCACGTACCAAGAATTTCATATTGTCATTGTGCGTTGAAAGCATTAGGAAATGCGTAGGTCCTTAATATTAGTACCGAGTACTCATGCCCTGTGTTAACTGTGTATATGAAACTTCCGTTACTGAGTGACAGACAGACAACGCACAGACGAAACTATTGGGCTTAGAATGTTTAAGTTAGGCGTGTTAGAGAGTGTAGGGGGAAGATTCCACAAAACACCTACGGGAACGGGAAAAACGAGATTTTACATTTAACATCCGTATACATAAAACTATTCAATTTCTGAGAGACAGACAACGCATACCCGATACTACGCAACCAAATTTTCTTGTGAAGGTTCATCAAGGAGTGCAAAGGAACAATAAGGGAAAAACGAAGAAAGAAAGGCAGATCGATACAAATGAATAGTCAGTGCAGCACTATCGATTTCAACACACGAAGACATCTTAATGACAAACAATGTTCAATTAAACACGAGACTCATATAACCCGCAAAAGTCTTTAGGTACCTATATATGAAAACATAATTAAACAAGCTCGAAGTTTCTCACTTTCATCACAAGTAAGTACACGGCTCTGCTTCTACAAACAAATTTTAATGAGCAAGTTGGAAGATTGATTTTATAGCAAATTCCAAACAACAAAGCGATCAATCAATATGCCAAACTATGTTTAGGCAATTTCAATATTCCCATCCTGTCACTGTCCGTTATAATTTAAGGCTTCCCAAATTAACGTTACACAACAGACAACAGGTATCCATTTTGTTATTAATTTCCAGTGGGATTATTAAATGGAATTGGAAATTCTTAAACTTCAACGTGATAAGACGCGTTGATGAATTAACATAGTAATGAGATGTTGGAAAATCGATTTACTTATTATCGAAAACTACATATTTATTTTATTAATTCATTGGTCTAAGTAAATTCTAAAAAGGTCATTCGCACTACTAAGCTAACTAATGTAAAATTTATTTAAAGATATGAACTATTTTAGTACCAAGATAATAAAAAAGAGCATAACTCTAGTGTTAAACTTAAATTTATACCTGATCCCCTTGCAAATCGATATGTGATGCTAAAATCCACCTCCGGAAGACTGTAAAGGTGTTTAAAGTTTAAAAATCCAATCTAGCGAACACGTGACCTAGTTTTTATCCACACTACCCTGAAGGAACTTCACTTAGCTAACCGCATTTCCTACATTCCTAACATTTCTAGAAACGTAAAATCCTAAAATAGAAATAATAAAAGCTTACAAGAATTGAACACTGTGGGAAAAATAAAGCTATTTTATTTTATATTGGTTGCAACTGGACCTGCAATTGATTATGGTGAAACACGAGCAATATTTTCTTCTTTAGTACAGTTAATTTGTCAAATGTGGTCTGCTAACAATAATTGGAAATAGATTTTCCAGAAATTCACCGTTGCTAGAGTACCTAACTGATGATAAGAAATTCAAGATTTCAAAAATGAAATCCGAACATACGCCCCGCACGTTACTTGCTCTGTAATTAATGCGGATTTAATTACATTTGGCGACACATTGAGGTCGACCACTCGTCGGAGTGGAGAGAGAGCCTATATATTGTACGTATACATTCTTACGCTTAGTTTGGTTGGGGCTTTCAAAATTTTAGGGAACATGGCTTCTGTTGACATCTGACCTTTAACCTTACAACACAAGAATAATTATAACTGACACATACTCGTGTATATTTTTTGTATGAAGAGCACACGGAGAGTAGGGTATTTATGAGAGACTTCGCCATATTCACCCATCCTAAAAAACCACGCGCGGACAAATAAGACTATGACAATAAAGCTAATTTAAAATATTATATTCCTTTTAGTGGGCATCGAACTTACAATGGCCGATAACGTCCATGTGTAAAATAATTTATTACTACATATGCTATGTATAAGAAGTATGAAAAAATCTAGTCACTACTCCATCTCATCTCGCAATAGCTTCTAAGAAATTAAAAAATGTAATACGATTGGGAGTAACTTTTATGAACATTCGTCTTTAGTTAATGCATATTAGGTCAACATGAACACTCATTCACACTTTAATATCTTTAACAAAAAGCCAGTCAGTTTGAGGCCAGTCGTGGCACAGGGGCACAAAGTGTGCTGAAAAATCGACTGGTTGTGGGTTCAATTCCTATTCGAGGAAAGGAAATATTTATTTAAATTTATATTTTCATTTCTTCGCTGTGGTTTCGAGGCAAAGCGCGTCGTTGAACCCCGCCTCTCAACACGCAATGCCTCCAGATATAGACAAAATCTAGACTGATTCCTACTAGAATCGTAGATACATACATGACCTTACACAAGCTAATGATACTTAACAGAAGCTAATGATATAAAATTACTCTCTTTATTTCTTATATTACATCTAGGCATTTAAGCGGAAAAATCCAACGACACGGAGAAATGTTTAAATTTTAAGCGTTATTTTTTCGAAAAAGATTTAATACACTTTCAACCTCTACAGTCAAGATTTTTCACATAAATAAATAATAACATCTATGCGATTTACATAAAATCTTCTTAATTTTATTTAAATTATCAGATGACTCGTTAAAAATAATTAAGTACCTATATAATAAAAAAAAACTATAAATAGTCTCAAGAAGCTTTTAATTACATTTAAAAAGCTAGCGCCACTGTGGCACAGCTTAATATTTTGTATCTTGACTGGTTAGTAATGAGTCCATTTGTACATTAAAGATATAAATAGTCAAAATTACTGGCTCTCAGAAGTTGATCTCTTAATAATTAAAGGAAAAAAATAAAACTATAAATGAAAAAATATTTCTACCTACCCTCAAAATGTAAAAAGTCAAATAAATAAACTTTTAAAACTCGCAATTAATAAAAAAATATTATATTACATTTTAAATTTAAATTTATTTCATACAGCACATACCAAGGCACTCGAGTTGCCATATCAAATTTTGTAGTTCCTTTGTGAAATGCACTATATAAATTTAAATCGTGCAGCTTCGTGTGACGCGCCATTAGAATACCAAGAGATGTTCGACCCAGTTTCAGCAGTGTCATAAGAGATTGAACGATATAATATACAGCTTCCAGGCGACTCTATGAGCACGTAGTTTTCGAATATGATTAAGTTAACTTTTACTATGATTTTGTTTGCTTTCATTTATTGATTTTCGATGTAGTAGAGAAATTTATTTTCTTTTAGAATAATAGAATAAAATATAATCTACATTTGCTATCAATTAAAGTTATTTAAAAGACATATTTTTACATACGTACATACAAATTAATACATCTATAAACGTATTTGCCCGTCTGTTTACGCACGCACTCCTTAACGGTTGAAACGTTTTGGTTGCAACTAGCCTTCATTAATTCAATTTACATTAACAAGTCAACACATTAAATACAATTCGTTGTTTGGTACCTGCCTGCCTTTAAATTAATACATCATTCAGATTGTAGCACTTGAAACTTAGATGTATATTTAACTTTAGCATTTGTATTGATTTTCCTGATTACTACATGTTTTTCTTTTCATAGCCTATAAAATGTGATATACATCAAACGTCTCAACATATTAGTATCTCGAATCATGACTAAAACACACTGGATTAAATCACTTTTTAAATAATCAAAATCGGTTCATCTGTTTGAGAGCTATGATGCCACACATAGACATACGCCTATACACAAACACGCCAATAGCACTCCTCTATTTCCATAGTAGGTTAAAAATATAAAAAAATAAACAATATATCAAAATCCGACAATATTATAGCAGTACCAAAATTAACACATTTAACGTTCACCCTGCCACTACAGAAGGCGAACATCTAATGCACATTCCTGGCCTAATTAGGGCAATATCAAAGAGAATTTGCATACTTAACGAAGACGATACTAATTAGAAGAAGGAGCCGTATCGTTACGCATGTCTAATGAAGAGGTGTCATGGGCATTTGTGAATGCAGTAGACATAAAAGGTGAACATAATTTTTTTACTTTTTCTTTGGTATAGAATTGGCGATTTAACTTAAATTAAAACTATTAAAAAAAAAATCATTTTCTGCTTTCTGTCTGAATTAGAGATATTGTGCGTTGAATGGAAGAACTTAACGCCAGGGTAGAGATATGATATGAGAGAGATATAATTTCTACGAGTTTCGATATCGAACTTACACTCATCGCGTTTATAATCAAACGTGCACTGCACAACAATGATATCTATATGTACGACTATGTATGTAAAACGTAAGTAAGAATAATAGACATACATAAGTTTTTAAGTAGAATTAAGTAGAAAAAGTAATTGCATAAATGTGTGAATACTAATTTAAAATATTACAAAATAATAAAACAATGAAGAGCTTGAATAATAGCCTTCTATTACATAAATTTAAAACAAAAAAAAGGTACTTTTGTAATATCACCTAGAAATGACGAAATGTGGAATAGCTACAGCAGAATTTCCACATCACTGCTAACCATAATATTATATTAAAAAATAATATTTCAGCGATAACATCAACAAAAATCCGACTCACGCTTAACCAACCTGTACGCTATAAGGAAATTTTAAACGTATGTACCTTACACATACGTTTAAAATTTCCTTATAGCTTTGCGTTTACACTTTTACAACGTCTCACACCATTTTGATTCACCAACAAGTAGGTAGGGTAATCGAGCATCGTTCGCCGAGGTCTTGTTTCCGTTATTAATTAAAACACTGCCCCAGTTTCGAACAAAGGCAAGGCAAGGCACAAAATATGTATCTACCTATCTCTCTATTTCGAAAACAGCTTTTCAGACGTGAAAAGCACTATTAAGCAGCGACTGCGCGACTCTGGCTGATTACGATTTTTTTTTTCATGAATTCAGGTTAAATGAGACGAAATGGAGGATAAACTTCGTGAGTGAATGAGCTTTAATGAGTTTGTAATTAGGATTAATAGGCAATAATTGTATGGTTTTAGTGTGGCGTAGTGATTGACGATTATGTGTATATACATGCAATGTTTAAGGGTTCAAATCCAACATTTATCTTTTTATTTGATATAAAAGAATATTACTATAACAAAAAAACTCAATTCACACGCAAAAACAACTTCGAATTCAGTCATTATGTTGCCCAAAAGCCGTATAAACAAGCATTACAAATATGATAATTAAAAAAACAAACACTTTAGAATATTCCACCGGCGGCGGTTGGTATTCCGTTAGACGGGCCGGATCAATTAATAGCTTAAACCGTTAAGTTGTTGGCGCATCTTAGATCTGTCGGTTGCATTGAAACGCTTAGCGTTTTGTATTTTATGGTATTCCGTTGTATTTAAATGGGGGTATTGCAATTTATAGCCGCCGAACGCTCTTCGAAGGCGAGTTATGGTGCTTAGAAACTGAGATTATCTATTAAGTAATTCAAAAAGATATAGATAGAAAGATATAGAGAAGAATATATAGATATAATTATATATTTGTATAGATAGATAGATGACCCCGTGGTAGCGTCTGATTGTAAACGTGACGGCTGTGGGTTTGATTCCTACTCAGGAATGAAGTACTTCAAATTCTTCGCTTTAATAACAAGAATAGCGCGCCGTTACGTTCCGCCACTCAACACGCAATCTCTCGACAATTGGGCGGAAAGTGGGGAACGAAGTGCCTTAAAAGTGCTTATAAGTCTGTTTGAATAAAGAATATTTTGAATTTGATTTGATACGCTGTCTTCTCTGTGGTATAACTTTTAAGAAACACGAAATCAATTATTATTTACTATATATTTTTCTGTAGAATAACAAAAGTATAAAAAAATATTAAAAAAAAATCTAATTAATATAATTAGATTTTTTATTATCTACCAATCTAATATAACGTCTATACAAAATATCAAAACTCAATTTATCTTGAATTGTATACAATCCATCAATCATGCACAAGCACGTACAGAGTCCACACGTCAGTACCAAAAAGAAACCTTCTTTGTACGTACACCAATTCACAGTTAAGCTCGACCTTTGTGAGAAAGTGATCGAATCGAAACCTATCCACGGTTGCCATTTCCCATTCCACAATTAATTCATGGCGTCGAGGGCGTTATGAGTCAGTTAATATACTCCATGGCCCCTAACACAGAAACGCTTTTAGGTGTAAATAAAATTGGAAGATTTGCAGAAAACGAGAGATCGTGCTGATTTTTAATAGCTACGGTATATACTATACAGCCATTTCTAATATTTTATATAAGAAATATAAATTATTAGTAAGATACTATTCAAATGAGTAAAAATCCAAGATCAAAGACAAAATTAAATTTACCTGGAAAATTGTTCAAATACTCAATTCGCAATCGTAATGGTCCTAACAAGCAAAAGATAAAAGTTAACTTTTTAATTGACAGAATTTCTAGGAAGTGCAGTATCGAAAACTGATAAACTGAGAGAAATAAAAAAAAATCAAAGAAATAAGTAGGTACACAATTATTAAAAA
Organism: Heliconius melpomene melpomene; assembly: GCA_000313835.2. Taxonomy (NCBI): domain Eukaryota; kingdom Metazoa; phylum Arthropoda; class Insecta; order Lepidoptera; family Nymphalidae; genus Heliconius; species Heliconius melpomene. The sequence continues at coordinate 178,286 of HE668978.1, read as the reverse complement.
AAAATAAACATCTCGTTCATAGCATCTCGTACAAAAATAAAATATAAACCTCATGTTTAACTACAGATGGATACTTAACTTTATCTAAATCGTTTCAGGGGGCACACAAAGCTCACCGCGGCATTACAAAGCCGGGGCTCGAGCCGCCACTAATATAATTCTTGCGAAATGCCGAGAAAGCTTTTAAAACACTTAACTATGTAAATGAGAATGTTTTGAATATATAATTTTATGTATCAAAAAAACTGTATATCTAGAGTTAGATTCGGGTACAAATAAATTATTTAAGATATACTTTAAAAGACTAATGATAGAAAGTACCTAATGTAAATATAGCGCGAATAATATTTTATAATAATGGAACTTTAATTTTACTAGGTTAGAGAAATTTGATTTTCTATACTGGCAATAAAGGTATCTTAATATTATTTACAAATTCTAGAGAATAGGTCATATTGCAATAAGAAGTAATAAAATGTCGCTATCAAAAATGTAACAAATTCTATATCAAACTATTTGACAAGCAGCAAACGCTTTTATATGGTCAATGAGACCGAAAATAAAAACTGAACTTTCGTTTTAGTATGCCATAAAATAGGTTCATATAATATAAAATATTTAACTAAAAAATCGATAAAAGACACTACAACTAACAATATAGTGTCACCGTCTCTCTCTCTTCGTCGTTCTCTCTTCGCCAGGAAATCAAAACTATACCTTTTAGGATCCGAAGAAAAATGCAAATCAATATTCAATAGGTTAGCACAAACATATTCAATTTAATAACAACCATAAACGAAAACAGTTAGAGGCAATAAAAAACGATGGAGATCATTAAAAGAAATATAATAAAATGACATTGTAAAGTAACGGTGAAAAGACAGTTAAATATTGCATTCGAAGTAGCGGTGCAGGTTGAGTCCAGTTTATTAATGATTCCGTTGTAAATATACTACTTGGTGCTAATATTTTATTGAGATTTTTACTTTCCAATACCTTAATAACGATATCTATTAATTTTAATACCATAAACCGAAATATGAACCGCGATTGATGTGTGTGAATCAAAGTATATTTTTTTTCACTTCTGACAAGTCACGGGGTTTAACTTCTCCACTCAACACGCAATGCCTCGAAAAAATTAGTGGAAAGTGAGGAACAGAGTGTCTTAACACTAAATTCCTTCTGCCTTCTTCTGCTGTATGCGGTATACATGAAGCAGATTTTTTGAAGAGGAGAAACCTTAAACGGTACGAACATTTCATTTGAACTCTTCACAAAAAATCTACCAGATTGTACACACTTATGTTTTACTATTTTAAATTTTACTTTATATCTCTCACTGCTACTTGTCTCCTGTTTGTCATTAAATTCACATTAGTGTCCGTCTGACGTTTTAAATATTTTTACCCTTTAAGTTTTACACAAAAAAATTAAATATTCACATTTTTACTTTGAGACCCTATACTAACATTACTTTATCATGTAAAATGTAAATATATAGTTTGATATTAAGACTAGATTAATTTACACATTTTTATCGAGATATTGTCTAAGCCAAATAGACGATGGGAAAACTTATCTGAAGAGACGAGAAGAAAATTCTTAGCATTTCATGGATTCATCGTGCAAGAGCCCGTGTTGCAAGGAGAGCAGCACGGATCAGTGCCTGGGACTTACGGCCCAAGTGTAGTCACATAAGGGGCCTCTTTGAAATGCGCATTAACGCTCCCCTCGACATCTAGATTCTAGTAGTGGCGACTTGAAAAATTAATGTTTTATATTTAGATGATGTGAAATTACATTTAAAACAAATAAAAAAAGTGTCAAACTATAGATAGATCTTTGGTTAATTCGACATAAGGATAAAAGAACCTACACCATAACCAATCTTAGATCATGCCCAGTAATTAAGACGTGACTGAAGCGAATTCACACAAAAGTGTAGTTGTAATTGACATAATAGTAGGTTAAGAAATGTTTTAACTGACTGCTGTAATAGTTAGTTTCTAATTATGACTTAATACAGCGGAAATTTAATTAATAAGATTAGAAACTGGATTCAATATTATATTTTTTTATAATTTTAATTATTCATTTAAAAAATTGAATCAAAATCCGATAAATAATAATTTGAAATATTTAGACATCATTAAAATATCGACTCATTAGAGGTAAAAATCGCGAAACAATATAATTTACGTGTGTGATGATACTTAGTTGCTAAGCGCTTGTGCCTTATGGGACATGGGATATATGTAATAAGAACTACGTACACACAAACATACATATATGTAGTATGTATAGTGAAATTCTTGCGGCATTAATCATCATTCAGTTGTAATGGAATGCTTAGTTTATAAATAAGTATAATAGGACACCGAATGAATTTCCTTTTTACACTTGTAGATAATTTTTTTTAAGTAGATGAAATTTAGTAAAGGAAAAATATGTCTACTAAAAATGTAGGAAATAGGAAGGCAGGAAGAAATATGGTCTTTTGTTAATATATTTCAAAATGCTCAAAAGTTTGAGAGGCCTGGACAACGATACCCAGCGGCACAAACTGACTGCAAACGCGGCAGTTGTACGTTTCCCATTTGGGGGATGAAGTGAGAAAGAAGGAGAAGCAGATTTATTTAATGACTCCAAAACGACAATGGAAAAAATAAACAACATTTTTTATAGTTTTTTATGACCTTTTAATAAGTTTAGTGTTCCAGTCGCAACATTGCCTTCATGTTCTACACGATTATGGTTAATTTCGTTATCAATAAAAATAAAATAAAATATCAATTTTGAAGCATAAAAATATTACTTTTATGACATCATACTATTAATCTTTCCTATAGTCGACTTTACTGGTATATAATATGGGAGTATTACAAATATTAATTTTACTCTAAAACTACTTTTTATTAGTTAAAACCACATTAAACAGAAACAGAAAGATAGTTATAGTTACTATTGTATACAAAATTGTATATCACTTAAAGAATAAAAAAAAATATTAGTAAATCAGTAAAAAGGTTCATTTAAGACACAATCAAAGTAAGTAAACCGTTAGAACCGTTCTGCACTATAGAATTTTCCAATTCAATACGACCGCTCGTAAATCAACTTTGTCAATCAATCATTTCTTTGTTTATGGCTTTTATAATATACCATTATTTTGAAACTACATACGCATTTGGTTATTTATTTCTAATATGTGTCATTTACAATGACAAATATGTTTATAATATGCATTTATTTCTTTTTTAGCTCTAGGTTGTATTCCACACAAAGCGGGATAGGCAAAAGGAACTTGGGAACCTAGTCTTCAGATACTTCCTAAACTTTGAACTTACGACTACTTCGACCCAATAGGCAACTTTTGCTCACAAATCAAATTAGAAACAAATGATATTTACTAAAATAAATAGACACAAATTAAAAATGAAAAAATAAACGCCGACTGACAACACTCTTTATAACTATTTCAACTGTTTGTAATATCTCTAAACATACACAATTATGACAGCTGTTTATCTTGCAGTTAAGTAGGTACTAAATGGGAGTTAATTAAGTTTTAATTACTGAAGAATGTCAAATATTTAGCAAACTGTATAACTGTAACTATACGTTTCGTAAAGTTTAAGAATAAAGACCTTAAAAGAAAATCAGTTTTAGACATAGGTTTTCCACCCATGGCAGAGTAGGTATTAGGTAGGGAGAATATGGAAATCACTTCGCTTTCCATGAGAATCTGTGAAATAAAATAGATTTTTTATTATCTACCGCGCAAAAAAAACATTAATAATAAATAAACAAAGATTACATTTTGCAAACGGCAAAAACTAAAAAAAAGATATATCCTACACAATATCAAACCCCGACCTAAAACACTTCAACACCACACACTAACAACCACTGCACCACAAGCGACAAACGCGACGTAATTAAACCCAACCAGCGGCACTAGTACGTTTGCTCAAGACAATTTGTTTTGTGCGAACACTAATGTCTCGAAATGAGATTGGATGCTCGAAGGCAATTTTCACGGCAATCTCGGCATCATTTCTCATTTGTGGTGGAACACCAATTAGTTTGTTATGAACACATTGTAAACGCTTAGGTGGCTTTTAATGGAAGACGTTTTCTATACTGTTAATTGAGTTGCACTATATAGTGGGATGCAGAACTAGTAGAAAAAAAAATCGATTTTATGAATAAAAAAAAACCAGGACTACTACACGTTTTTTGCTGCAGCGTGGGCTAGTGGAAACTAGTGTTAAGACACTCCGTGTCCAACTTTCAGTCCAATTTTTGAGATGCAATATCTCCAGTGTTGAATGGCGGAACTCAACGACACGCTTTGTCTTTTTAACATAATCATTCTTCTTTCACAATATACTTATAATACATTAAGTATGTTATTTTTTACATTACTGAAAAATGAAAAAGAAATTAACACATTTGCTAAATCCCTTACATATTGCATAAATAAAAATTAATACAAAATAAAATTTTATTTCTCAGAAACATGGCAAAAAAAACCGAAGTGCTTACGGCAAAATTAAAACATTACAAATACCGTAATGTACCTAGGTAAATCTTATTATTGAACTATTGGAGTAATTTCTTCTACATTAGATTAAGAGAATGTTTGTAATTTTGCAAAAGCCAAACAGAAGCAACAAAGTAGGGCCCGGGGCGGGATTGTGATTCTAAATTTCTGGAAATTATATTAACCGAATGAATACGACATTTCATAACGAAGGCTTTTGTAATTGAATTCTCAAGTATATTTCAGTAAAAGAAATTTTCCAATGTTAATTTGTTTATGAAAAATAAAAATAAATGGTAAAAAATTTTATTCAAGGAGTTATGTCTAATATGAGATGAGAAAGTAAGAATTAATCCAAATTATTATCTAATATGTAAACATCAAGAACCTCTTAGTAGAACATCAAGTACACTTAATGTAATTCAATCAATTTAAAATCTTGTATATCATACTAATAACAACGAAAAGCTACTAAACGATAATACAAGAGGAACACAAGACAAATTTTGGACTTGAACCCCCAAATTTAACGTTTCAACGAGCACCAGCTCTTGACCTTTATCGCTTGATTCTTAACAAATTGGATTTTAACATCAAAGGGCCCTCCCCTCGGATATGGCAGAGTGAAAACATAAGTTGTGCCCAATGATTATAATTTTATTAGTTCCACGTTGACATTTCCTGTGATTTTATTACGTTATCCTGAATTGGTTCGTTTAAGGACGACGAAGGTGTAATTCGATTGGAGGGTGTGTGAGTTTCGTTAATGTCGTGTGTTCATTTGAGAGTTAATGTGTCAAAGTAAAGAGAGATTGGCAATGTTGAATTTAGTTAAAAATATCGAATGTACCAAGTTTCCAATGCTATTACTAACACGTAAAAATAAGATTTCAAAATTAGTCAAAAACCCAAAATTCGGCAAAACTGCGCAACGGAAGTGTTTTAACGGGAACGGAATGTCTTAACACTAGTGTCCCAGATTCCCTCTGCCTACTGGGATACAGGGCGATGCTAAAAAGAAATACCTACTGCATAATAGTAACATATACCTACTACACAAACATACATTATATAAGCTATCTTTTACGCTCAATTAATAAAACATTAACTTGAACAAAACAAACATATAATAAGTACATTAAGTACAAACAAAAAAAACCACTCGGTAAAATTAATTCAATTCGCTTCCACCATATGTTTTGCAATTACATTGGGTAAGATCGTTTGTGTACGAGGCGAGTTGTTTACAGGCAACAGGCAGGTAACCATTGCTTAAGTGTATTGTTCGTTTTTATTAGACCACCATATGGTAGGTATAGTGGAAGGAATATAATATGGTAGATTTTTTTTTCAGAGGGAACCTAGTGTTAATACAATCTAGTCCTAATTTTCATTCCTCAAGCGAATCGAACCCACAGTCACTCGCTTGTGCTACTGCGCCACTATGACCTCATATAAATGTAACTCTTTAATCGTATTAACAACCGACACGACCTAAAGTATTTACAATAGTTAAAACATGAAAAATCACGAAAATCAAAAATGTTATTATTTTTTATATATTTTATTTAGCTTTATATGCCTATTTTCCTACCTATTAAGAAAAAAAATATTATAAAGCTAATTAGACCTACATTTTGCCCTCCTTGATTTTCTGGAAAATTTACACAATGTTCATATCCGAAGGCAGAGTAGGTAGGTACAATATTTTCATAGGATGACTGATGATGATGATCGAAATAATGAGAAAATAATATTAAAATAATTGTAGTTTTTTAAATTATTTTATTAATTGCTATATGAAATACGAATTATATCTTAAAAATTTCTATAACAACGTTACTATTATCTTAGATAGGGCATTCCTCAATGAATATAATAATAGAGAATTAAATTCCCATTGGACATACATAACAGCGTGGGCGGCTTAAGCGTAAAAAACAATTAATTAAAAAAAAAACATTTCGTAAGGGACACGAACTGCGTCGTTAAGTAATGTCATTGTCGAAGTTGATGGTCAATAATAGCCTCAATTTGGTAGAAAATTATATAACTCTATGAAATGATTACTAGGGTCCATCAACGGCAGGATTTGCACAAAATTGCAACATTTCTTGCACAAATGGTCTTCTTCTATTTTTTATTATTCTATGAAATCTTATTAATATACCAAGTTTAATATTTATAGTATCTACACAAGCTTTTATATGCGTCTATGCCTGCGTGGTCCAATAACTAAGAGTTGTGTATGACATTCCAAAAATGTATAATATCAAATATCGCGATTAATACGTGAGAAAAAAGTGAAGTACGTCAGGCAGCTCTGAGCACAGGTCCAGTGGTTTCCATCAACTAGATGAAAAAAATGCCTATAACCTTTCTCGGTTTTTTTTTTCAATTCAAATCAGTAGTTGCTGAGACTAGCGCATTGAACTAAACAAATTCGCGCTAATATTAGTATAAATTTCACAATTAACTATTAAAACTACTTGCTGAGTTGGAAAGGCATGAAGAAGCGCCACTAGTAAAAAATCCAAAACTTCTATATAATTTCTCAACCATACTGTACATGTTATCTGTAGATCAATTGCGTATATTTATGTGCATTTTAAGTTACAATCATGTTTTGCTCAAGGCGGTCTTGGCGGTTTGAAAGTTCGGATCGTCTTACGATCCTTTGTTGAGAAATACTAACTTTGATCTTTATAAAGAAACTTGTTTACAACCTTGTCTATACAAATAATGGATTCATGAAATGTTACTTTATAGATTTATTATTTTTGTAAGCAACTTTTATATTATAAGAAAGTCTTTACTTTCAGTTTCGTTCTCATACTTTTAGATAGTTTGGATATTATATACCTATGTTGCTGCTTACCTTTCCCTAATATGATATTTTATTATAATTTTTGTTTTTCCCATAATCATAATTAAATTTAATACCGGGTTCCTGGAGTAATAACAATACGAATAAAAGTGTACACACGAAAAATATTCTCAATCGAAGAAAAAAAAAAAAGTTTTCTCTTACATTAATTACTTCAGGTAGCATCTGAGAACATCCCCACCCATCGTGAACATCTTACCTGTAAAAAGAAAATCAAAATTAAATAAGATACTCACAAAAGGCAGAAAACTAACGGGAAAACGAACGTCTTAAACGAAAAAGTACCAGAAAAATAATAATAAATAATAAAATGTATATGATTCATGGTAACGAGTACAATGTTGGCCGCGTATGTAATTGTTTCAATTATAACGTCTAATAAGAGATGAAGACAACAAAGAGGGCACCGACGACGTAGAGGGCACGCAATATTAGTAACAACGTTATTATATATTAAGAGGCATGAAATTGTATAATAAATAGATTACACGAAAAACCATTTTATATGAACACTAGAAACCGGCTCCCGGCTTCGCCCGCTTGAACCACACAACTGTAGTATTCTTATAACAATAACATTTTTATATTTTAATGATCTTATGTTTATATTGAAAAGTAAAGTTTCAAACAAATTAATGTTAAATTGTGGCAATTTTCTCGAACTAAATACTTTTAATTGACATAATTTTTATAATTATCAATTGAAATAGAACAAATACTAAATGTTAATGGAGGCTTGTTAAAAAACAATAGTGAAAACTGCATTTAAATCAGCTAAGCCGTTTCTGAGATTAACGTGCACAAACACAGAGAGCAGCAGAAAAAGAAATTAAATTAGTTTCTTTTACATTGGTAAGGTCCCAAGTAATAGCTTTTTCTCATTTATTTTCCATGCACGGACATCAACCAATTTTGTTACAGTTTTCTTAAACTGGTCCGTTTGTGGTCACTGTGACGCAATGAGACTGTTAGTGCTATAGTTTATATAGTGCTATAGTTTATATAGCACTAACAGTGAAGTGATTGTTAGTGCTATAGTTGTGGGTGCAATTCCCACAAAGGAGAAAGACAACAACAACAACAACAAAAACAGAAATTCACACATTAGTAAACAAACTTTATTAGTTAACATTTCAACTGTATTTTATGTGCCAATTGTAAATAATGAAAAATAATTAATTCGCAACCTCCCGTGGGAGCCGATACCGAGCGCACCTACATCCAAGGTAAACAGTATTTATAACATAGTATAGTAGTTAGTAGATCATAAATTAAAATAATGGGTTCAATAAACAATTAAGTATAAACAACAATTGAGTCCACCACTTTCCGCCCAACTTTCGTCACATTGCTTGTTAAGCTTCGGAACTTAACGCCTCGCATTGTCTTGTTACAAGGACACTTGATTGCTCTTGTAACGGGAAAATAAAAGTAATTCATTGTCCTGACTGAGAATCAACTTCCTCAATCGTCGTATTACAGCCAGACGTCGTCGTACCGCTGGGCCACTAGGGCACCTAAAACTATAATAACAAAATACGCAATACGAACATAACAAAAGGACATTCACACATTAACACACAAACGTTATTCATTCACATTTCAATTGCACCTACAAATGAAATAAAAGAAAAATATTCACAACCTCCCGTGGGAGCCGATACCGAGCGCACCGACGACTGAAGTACATAAATAGTATCGACAATAAAACAACGTAATGGACTTAATGAACCATTGAGCACACGAACACAACACACAATTATCGAGACATCACATGTTAAGTGGCGGAACACAACGCTGCGATTTGTCTTGAAACTAGAAAACTCATAATTTCTTGTTAATAGGGAATTAAAATAATTTATCCCCTTAATGGGAATCGAATCCACAACCTGCCACAGTTAGCATAAATGATACAAAATAAGTAAAAAAAGAGGCACTCGATTCACAACCTCCCGTGGGAGCCGATACGGAGGTAAACAGTAGTTGAGATGATAAAACAAAGTAATGGGGACCTAATGAAGGTTGAGAGCTTGATGCTTGATTGATTAAAGCTGTTTTGCTTCATGAGAAACATCATTTTTGTTCAACTTAGTTTTGTTATAATTGTGGTTATAAATGTGTTATTTTAGTTTTAAGGTACAAGTCATTCATTTCTTAGTATTCCTCGCATTTTATTAAAGTTGATAATAAATGACGAAACAAAAAGCTACACTTTAACTACGCATAAAGTATAGCATAATGATAAACATAGGTACTAAAGTAATCCGTATTTATACTCAACTTTATCCAAGAATTTTAAAGAAGCTAATATTTGTTTATTTGTAGGTACTTTTTATATTTCCAAACATGTCTAACTTTTGTAGGGCATGGGCATAAAAAACTAACTTGTATAATACGGTTAAGATGTTAAATCAAAAAGGTAAAGAAGCTATTAATATTTTACACAAAAATAAGTTTTCAATTGGAAATAGTAGTTCCTGGGAGAAGCAGGTTCAATCAAACAAACGATTCAGCTTTACAATAATAGTATAGATAGAATAGATGTACGTAGATAGCTTGATCACCACAAAGATGGAACATTTGTATTGAAAATAAAAAACTAAGTCTAAGTCGGTATGTGTAGGTTAATAATGTACACATCAATTGTAAACATTACAATGTGTGTGTGTGTACGAACGAGACATACAAGCTTTTTAAACTGTAATTTGTTGTAACGATCAGTTATAAAGTGACCGTTGCTTAAGCACGTCGTTTAAATAACATAGGTACCTCGTATATTATACACTCTTACAAGTGTACTGCACTTTAAATTTTGTAGAAAAAATAACAATAATAAATACTGATACCACGAATAAATACACACATTATTTATTAATAAGTCAGTAAAGTATTTAATTATCGTAATATGTCAGTCAGTTAAGGTGCGTCTATATATCAATTTACAAACAACTCATTTCAGAAAAACATTTTACTTTCCCGAAATGAAACGAATCCTTATTCTACAACTGGTTGTTCTATTAGGAAAATAAAAAACAAATTTGTCACCCAACTACCAACATCAAACACCCAAAGTGAAGGAAACCAAGTAATTTGTCACTCTGTCCAAACACTTAGTTTTAGTAGGTCACCGATAAAGACATTATACAGCTAATAAAATGATGCGAAATACAAAACCTCGTATACAGCTCATACGATGTGGCTTTACTACTCACATGTACCTATATATAAACTTATTTATAAAAAGATTATGATCCAATAAGGCGATTACATTGACGATGCTATATTATTATAAATACTCGACAAGCGTAGAGATATAATAGCTTATTTTCTTTTTTATTTATTTGTAAGTTAATAATTCAACTTAACTGTATAATATTTAATTTATAAAATCGAGAAGAAAATTGCTATAAAATACGCTGATTTTGTGTTATATTTCCATTCGGGATAATGATTGCATTTGAAAAACTTTCGTTTTCTTTATCTATTAGACTAAGTTTAACTTTGGAATTGGATATGATCAAAAAGTGAAATAGAAAACAACAAAAATGCTAAAACAACAGTTCTCCGTGTTCATATAAAAGATAATAATTAACACTACGAATATAAATAACTACCACTTACTAATTTCCATACAAACTTTCCATTATGATCTAAATTGCACACAATTCACAACATCAAAGGAGAAACAAAGTCACGTATGCATTATCTGGAGCAGACTTAAGCATCCCAGGGCTTTACAAATCACTGCGCTTAACACGAAAATAAAAGATAAAAACCATAAATCTTGTTGGAACGGAAACTCACATGGCCGGCGAGCAGATGACGTGGTCATTACCGGTTGTACGCCTTTTTGCTATGGAAACTGTTGTGTCGACTCTTCGTTTGAAGCGCAAGTTACATTGTTTATGAGCAGGTGCGTTCGAAATATCTTATTTATTTAAATTCAATGGCAATGTCCAAATTTTTTATTTGGTCTTGAAGCTTTTTCGAAAACAAAAACCTATATAAACGATAAAATTTCTACTTTGTTTTTGCACATATACCGTAGCCGCCAAAATCAGAATAGAAAATAGAACAAATATAATAAAAAGAGAAAGCTCTAAAAAATCGCTCTCACGTCAAAACCTGAAACTAAAAATAAAAAAAAAACTCCAAACTTCAACCTGTTAACTTTTTAGAAAAAATTCACCTTTAAAAACGTAGATTCAATATGAAAATATATTCCACACATCGTGCCGAACTCTTAACTTGTCTTATTATCTCAGCATATAAGTTAAGAAGCACACGCGATTCATTTCACAAATTACCTTAATTATCCGAATAGGCGCTTCTCTGATTACCAAAGCTACTTATATGCCAAATTGCTAAAAGTAAGTTCAAGCACAAACCTAAACGGCTTAAATATCGTGGGAATTGTATATACCTACTATTGATATAATTTGACATTTAAATTAGATTCACGCTGTGTCGTGCACTCAGCAGGGTTGGCAGAAGCAAACTAGTGTTTAGTCACTCCGTTCACCACGATTCGCCCAATGCTCGAGACATTACTAGAGAGCGTGTACCAATTTTATGGCGTTAGTTAGATACACCGGCTTTCTATAACAGGTAAAACTAGATAAGCGTGTATGTGATATAATTAATTTATAAAGACTAATTAGCTGCCTTTACTTATCCTATAAGAACTACTTAAATGATTATTTCTAAGAATCTAAAGTTATTATCGCAATAATTAGAAAAAATTCTATCGTCGAAGTGTTACTTGAAAATATTCGATCATTAGCTCTTAAAAAAATCTAAGATATTACGATACCCGTTTTTTTTCTAAAGGTTAAAACTAACATGAACGTATCATCAAAGATGCTATTAACTTAACAACTAACATACCTTTAAAAGCACTACTTAACTTTTATTTCTCTTTTGCCTTTCACTTCCCTTATTAGGTATTAACTACGAAGACATAACAATAATTATAGAAAACACTCAAAAACAAAAACAATACACTCTTTTGCCATTTGCAAACCAAAGGAATGTATTCAACCGTAACCATGACATTTGCACATCCGCCTTGCAACGGAAAGGTAACGAATGAACGGTTGTAAAGTGTAAATGTACTTACATTAATAAATTGAACGAAAACTTTCCCACACTTCTCTCTTAAATAGAAGGATGAAAAAAGGGAATCTAGTCTTAGATATTCTATTTACCAACTTCATATTAAAATCATTGGCGTATTATTTTTCTTAGACAGAGTAGAAGAACCTACAATTTTCGTAGGTTTGAAATAAGTGAAGAAGCCATTGTGGCGCAGTGGAACATCGTGTGATTTGTCGTGAGTTCGTTTTCGACTCGAAGAATGAATTCTTTGAAATTGTTCTTTATTTTTCGGGGCTGTGTTCAAAGTTTCGAATTTGGGCGGAATGTAGAGAACTGTGTGTTGACGTTAAGTTTTTGCATATGCAATGATTTTTTCTATAATTCTTACTTAAATTTATATTTTTTTTTCCTGTTCCTAAATAATTATTATACTAATTTTCAATCTTGAAATAATTTCTAAAAATATAACATCCTTCACTGTAAACTCGCCGTCTTTCATTTGTCATTTTAATAATTAGTTCCTCTGAGACTTCAGGGATAATTTCCGTTCATTACTGGTTTCAAAGAAATTGTTATTACTCTTATTGATGATTATGAAATATAATTTATTTAACCACTAGAACTGAACGTTAGAGTTATGCCATCAAATTTCAGGGCCCAGGAATGTTTATAGTATTTATTGTTTCTTTAAGCAATTTACATTGATTTTTCACTGTCACTTAGTCGTATATCTAAGGTATAAAAAAATAGAAAACGGAGTATTTTATTATCTATATATATAAAAGGACTTGTCCTCACTGACTGAGGTAAGACGCACGCACAGCCGTAATCGCTGATGGTAGAAACGTGAAATTTGGACAGATGTTTTCTTTCGTTATCTGGACATCCACTAAGAAGGGATTTTGAAAACTTTTAACTCTAAAGGGGTGAAATAGGGGTTTAAAGTTTGTATGGAAAAAAAATTAAATCGGCACCGATTTTTATAAAATTTGAAATTTAGATTTTTAAAAGTATTTAATTGAACACGTGTTTCATCGTTTTCTAGAATTCTCCCCCTAAGGGTGCAAATAAGGGGTTGAAAGTTTGTATAGATTTTTTTTTAAATCGGCACCAATTTTTATAAAATTTGAAATACAGACTCCTAAAAGTATTTAATTGAATACATGTTTCATGGTTTTCTAGAATTCTTCCCCTAAGGGTGCAAATAAGGGGCTGAAATTTTGTATGGAAAAATCTTTAAAACGCCACCGATTATTATATATTTTTTTAATTTAGACTCTTAAAAATATTGAATTGAACATGTGTTTCATGGTTTTCTAGAATTCACCCCCTAAGGGTGCAAATAAGGGGTTGAAAGTTTGTATGGAAAAATCTTTAAACCGCCACCGATTTTTATAAAATTTTAAACTTAGACTCTTAAAAATATTTCATTGAACACATGTTTCGTGGTTTATTAGAATTCACTCCTAATTACGCAAGCGAAGCTGCGCGCGTCCGCTAGTAATCAAATATTAATCAAGTCTTGAAGTAATACTTGAAATCAAAGGTATAAAAAAAAGAATACGTCCTTCCTACAGTGTATCAATTGACAACTCATGGTGTTACGTTATCATATTGTGACGTATGGATTAGTCAATGCCTGTAACGCGAGGTTGAATGAAACTTATCAACGGCCGTTGCCCAATCTTTGTTTTGATCGAACAACCTTGGAAGATAAAATCGCTAAGTTCATTGATTTATTAGTCTACTAGAAATACCTCTGTATCAGTATTTTGGTATTATAAGTAAATTTTTTTATATAACATTTTATGTAATTAACAGGATCGGGCTATATCTGATTTCAAATTCAATCGAATATTCCATTTCATCGGTGTGTATTGATAAAATGTTTCCCATAACTGTATTAATAACGAATATTAAAGGTTATTATCAATTTAGGTATTTGATTTCATAAAAGCAAACATCCGGCACATCGTACGGCGAGATTGAACTATTTTACACGGTAGCTACCTCTTCGTGCATAATTTCATAACTATAAATGAATTAAATTAACAATATTAATAATTTAAATTTTCGATTAGATTTATTACATTATTATTAATAGGTAAGTACAACAAAGATTAATTTCTGTATAATTAAATTATTAAAGACTAACATAAAAATATTTTTCAATTCGAACCAGTAGTTCCTAAGATTAGGGCGTTCAGCTAAACAAGCCCTTTCACGTATATATTATTATTTCAAAAGCAATTTTAATAGCTACTAGATATTGATCGGCAGGAAGGCATTTTAATCTAGACAGTTACATAAATTGTTGGTGAATAATTTAGTGCACACGCACTATCGATGATAGTGTTATCGCGGGAAAGTACTGCGGGCGATAATCGTAGATCGATCAACGATTGAAAGATGACTATAAGAATTTCCCTCTTAGTCACCGGAAATGCAGAGTAAACAGGAATAACTTGAGATGATAACTCTCAGATAGTGAATTCGCTAAATTCTTTTTTTTTTATTATTTTATTCAAGAGCAAATGGTTATTTATAATCCTCCTGTCCTCAGCTTTAAGTTCACTAGTTTCAAGTTGGACGAGCCAAGTCTCGATGAAACTGTTTATTTCTCTATAAAAAACAATGAAATATCTAGATAAAGCCAAGTCAATTCTAAGGTTCCTAAATGCAATTTTTTTATTTAGAATATTAAATAATTTATTACCCGAGTGGAAATCGAACCTCCTTTTGTGCCACGACGGTTTCAAATATATATATAACATCGTAAATATTACCCACGATTGAAATTCTCAATTACGCCACAGAGGTGTCAGTAATCAAAGTAAGTTTCAAATGTAAACAATTTGCAAAATATACCTAAAATAATTGATCTTCTATTAAAACTTGCAATATATCACAGAAATCAAACAAGAAGCAGTAGTCCTATATAACAGTCTACATAGACAAAATAAAATGAAACTTTAAGAAGTAGCAAAAAATGTGATACAGGATCTATGGACCAGTGCCCCTACTGATTGATTGACTAACGACTGATTGAGGTATTTATTATCTTGAAAACGTTTCCTGATAGGTATTATCATTAGGCTTAAAGGATATGACGTTCACAGAAATGTATTTTGGATCCTCTGGCATTTCTTCAATGTTTCATCCATTTCTTTGTGGAGATCAGAATTTACTTACTGAATGTAGTACTAGGTTCTCGCTGACCATTATTGGTTGATTTTATTTTGATATTTAAATTGATATATGTTTGACAGTTGACTATTACATTTAGTGTTTTCTCTGTGATAAAATAGATCTTCTGGTCTATTCTGGTCTGCTGCTGAAAGCACAGTTCTAATACTTATACTTTTTAGCTGTAGCTTTGATAGAATGTGGGACCTACCCTGTAAATTATGAAAGATCGACATAATATATTAATGCATAATTAACCAGTTTACTAAAATTACATTAAACAAGTGTATGTATGTATATTATACTCTTATTTCACAGTCAGTTTCTTTATAACTTTTACTTCGTGTGGTATCGATTGACATATCTGTCTATCCAAATGTGAACACGAGCATTGAGTAAGGCGACCCGTTTCTGCGGTTGAAACAGAAATCCTATATCAATTTCTTTCACCGTAACACTGTAGTTAAAACTTGTATCATATATCTTACACCTTTAATTCTGCAGTAGAAAGTGAAAAAAATACTTTTCTTCGATTTCTCTAAATTAGTTTATAAAATAGCAATTCTTAACATGAAATTCTTCCGAAATCTAATTAAATTAAATCAAAACCACTTACACCAACCAACATACATTGTCCTAACCAAACGATCATTTACATCTATTTATATAAAGGTCGTAACAATATTTATAGGCAATGCCAAATTTTATATTGACTACAAAAGTTTATCGCACGGGTGGACCGAGTCCAATACCATCTATAAATACGTCGGTCACGCCTCTCAGCCACGTATCTATGAAACTGCGTAACCATTCATAAATTAAAGTGTGCGTACAACACAAATGTCGCTCCAAGGGCACGTACTGTATGTATGTAGTCCCAACGCTTCTTCACGATCAACAATTTATAATTAGATTATATTTTAATACTATTTTCTTTTCTGTAGCCGTTGTTAAATGTTACTGAATGGGCGGAAAATCGGCTTCAAGTTTTTCCTGTATGGCAAACTAGTATAAACCTAATGTATGTATCATTTTCCGTTTTCCCATTT
Source organism: Heliconius melpomene melpomene (assembly GCA_000313835.2). NCBI lineage: Eukaryota > Metazoa > Arthropoda > Insecta > Lepidoptera > Nymphalidae > Heliconius > Heliconius melpomene. The sequence continues at coordinate 161,518 of HE668978.1, read as the reverse complement.
TTCACTCAATTTTCGAGATATTGCGTGATCTGTCTCTCTGATCGATTCCAAACTTTCAATCGACCATGCGTTTACAAACCACACACAAACACTAAAAATATAGAAAATAACAATTTGCTAAATTACATAATGCACGCTTTCACGTTTAACTCTTTAAGCTCACGCAATGGACCTACCTACAAATAAGTTATTATTATTAGACTTGGTAAGCTTGGAAAGTATTCGCTACAAGTAAACTACGTATAGTTAATGAAATAAAAACATTATAATAAACAATGGTGTTTATTGTGCGTCACTGTGGTCAGGGCGAGTCACACTAAATGTATTGATTTTCGGTTCAACTTAAACTAATATTTGTATTAACAAAATGTTTTTGTTTTAACTGTGTTGTTCAAACAAAACATTTAATTGGGTATCAAAATAAATAGGTGCTTCGTTACTAAATAACTCCAAAGTTAAGAACACAGTGACTTATTTCTATTTTTACCTTAGAGTAAAATAAATAAAAAACAACAGAAAAAAAAACAGCACAATTCAACCGACTGCCTTCAAATCTCGCAAATAAATGGGGACAAAACTGAAAAAGAAGCATAAATTGTATCGTTGTTGAATAACCGAAATCCCTTGGCAGATATCCAGCAATGATGTACATGTGAAAGTACCCGCAAAGGGAACAAAAATAAATACATTCAAGAAAGCGGGCACGATGAATGAGAATATATTGGGAGCGAGGTTGTGATGAAAACGAGACTTTATATTGGCGAACTGAAGACTCATATCACATTATGGTTATACCAGATTGTATATAACCATATATTCATTTAGTGCTAGCGTAAAGCAAAAGATATTCTAGTTGTAGTATAGAACAGAATTGATTTTCCATTGACAGATTGGACAGTGAGAAACGAGTCAATGAAGATAGGTACATGGGGTCAAGTTCGGGGCTAAAGCAATTGGGTAATAAATAAATTGTGTATTTGCAGATAGTGTAATTTTGTGTGGAGGTTATTTTATTCTTATATTATAGTTATTTCATATGGACAAACTTATGGTATATAAAAAGTACTATACAATGGTCAATACGAAGAAATTTCAAAAACTTGGGGAACGTATTGAAGTTGATTTATCAACATGTCCCGCCACTCCATAGGAAATACAATCAACCTCCAATTCTATAACAAAATTGATAAAGCACGAAGCGGATTTGGTGTGTCGAAAAAGTTTGCACTTGTAGATTCTGGTTCCTCTCGTTCTGATATCTCGGAACCGTCAAAGCTACTCTAACCAATTATCATTACTTATAAAATAAATATTTGTGAACTATTAATATTAAAATAGGTAGACTTTAAAAATTATAACCCAGTACATTACTAATAGAGGAAAATTTTAAATTAATATAATAAATTTGGTTACGTAGCGAGGTACCTACTTGAGCTACACTATCTGCAAATTAGTTCGCATGAAAAACATCGCTAAAATATTTTAGTATTTTATCATAAAAACGGCAAGCTATTTTAAATTTACTGAACATTTACCTTTTATGTCAGGTAATTTTATGGCTTTACAACATATTGAAAAAAAAAATATATATATATATAGAAAATATTTCTCTCATGTTAAAATCATTGGATAATTATGCAAAATAGGCTTATAATTTCTACGATAACAACTTGTAGTGCTACTAATTGGATTATAAAAGGAATACCGATTGCATCTGCGTGGGATTGTTTAATTTTATAATAAAATACGTACATCTTACTGTGAAAAATATTATATTAATGTCCAATATTTGCTTTCATTATTCCTTTAGCACTTAATTATTAATATTCCAAAGTTTCTTATAGTAAAATACATTACTTTCTTACATTAAACATAAAAAAAACACCTGCATAAACTTAAAATTTTACATTAACTTTATGCAAAAAAATTTACAAAAAAAACCAGAATCCAAGTAGAAATAAAAACCTGATACCCCCATTTTATCTTAATTCGCTAAAACGAAGACGTAATGAAGTTTCGGCAGGAAATGATCCTCATTTCGTCAAAGCTTAAAACGATAAAATTTCCCAGAGTGTATCGAGTCTCGTGCTCGCACTCACCTTGAGAGTTTATTGATCTCGGAGATTATGTGTAGTAAGTACCTGCCGTGTCCTTTTATTGACGTGCAAACGCAACACTGAACATTCTGTAACGCTAAAAATGGTATGTTCTACGTAAAAAGTGCATTTGTTATAATGACGTTTAATTTAAAACTTTAGAAAGAACACGATTTGGTTGAATGCTTATTTAAAAAAAAAAAATATTTACTCGCTTTACCCACATAAGAAATATGAATAAAAATAGACGATTAAGATTATGACAACATGGACTCCACCAAATATGAAAGTGGGTCCTCATACCTTATACCAATTGTTCAGGATCGAACATAAATCAGTTACAATGACACAAATCCTAACCAATATTATAATTCAAATATTCTCTTAGCTATGCCTTATTCATATTCTATTTGACTGGACGCTCCATTCAAATGTCAGCTGCACTACTTGACATTTAAGCAATCACGAAACAGAAATAATTCACAACATTGAACTGACTTATAGTATTTTGTCCAAATATAACTCGATCATTTTCAGGGCGCTGTAAATTGGATGGTGCTTTTAAACTATGTTCACGAAATCGTACCAAATTGGATTTTCTGATTCTTGATTTCTCAATGACATTGGCGTATCTGACAAAATATAATTATTATGAAATTATAATTCCCGCTATAACATATAATTAAAAATGCAACTCAATCGAAAAATATCTTTAAATGAGCAGGAAAGAGACATAGACGTAAAGCACCTAATTACCTACGTTCCCTTACATTATCCAATGTAAGATCACATGTAAAATAAAAAAATATACCAATTAATAATAATATCTACAAGCATATAATTCTGTGAAGTGTAAAGCTTCTAAGGATTAACGCACCAAGTAGAATTTAGCGTGATCCCACTTCAGAAGTATTTAGACGTTGGCAGAGTCAAGAAATTCTCTGAACTTAATTTCCACATAAACCGATGTGATATGAAGAGAACGTCAGCCTAAAATCCATTTGCATCTGCTTCACTGACATTGACTAGATGGATTGTAAAGCTTAGAAAAGCATGTACCTTTCAAAATATTTGTGTTAGTAATTAAAATCAGCTTTTAGAAAATACCGAGATGTACGTGATTTAAGTTTTAATGTTAGTAGTCTATATCCATCAACTATACATTTAAACGATGGTTCATAGATAAAAATGGTTTTAATTAGCAACAAACTTTAAATATTAGCATTTTTATTTTACACGCACTGTGGATCTAATCTACAATACAGTTACTATTTTGCAACACTGTATTTATATGGATATAGTCGCTTTAGTGAAACTGAGTGATACGCTTATATTGCTCGACTATCTTCACCATCTCAGCTTCAAGGTATATCCCGCACACAGCAGGGTAGGCAGAGGGAACCTAGGGTTAATACACTCCGTTCCCCACTTTCTACCGAATTCCGGAGCCATTTGAAGATTTTGGCAGAAAAAAAGTATATTTCTTAACATCTCAAAAGATAAGCCAAATATTATTCAGATTTAAAAGAAACAAAAACAATTATAGCTAACAAGTGTTGCAAAATTTTATAAAGTTCAATTATGAAATGTAATAAAACCATGCATACAAAAAATCCACTTGATTTTACAACGCAATAAAATTGAACGTTGAACACACCAATATTTTTTGTAATCGAATATTTTCCTATTGCAACTACAAATTAAGTTATAAATATTTTTTTGTAAAATTGTAAATGACAAAGAAAACCTGATGCATAACCTCTTCTATCCTTTCGCTCATTTTGGTGGGAGGCATTGCGTATTTATTGTGTATTGGAAGTATTTTTTTTATTGTATTAAATTAAACAAAAATTTTAATATTTAGTCCTAGTAGTAGTTTCAAAGATCTTTGTGTAGGTTCTTACGTAAAAAAGATAATATAGCATTACCCCAATTAGAAATCGAATCCTGAACTGTCAGACAATTCTCAACTGCGCCACGAAGGCGTTCCAACATTTACTTTTCATTTTAGTTCATAAATAAGTCTTGTTATAAAACTAAAACTGGTCGGTTATAAAACGAGTACAGAGCTGTTTAGGGCAAAAAATATCAATTTATTTATATATATAATGGTTACATTTTATCCCAGGAAAGACATTAGCGAGTCGATAGCGATCTTTTACAAATTAAACATACGATATAGCTCCTAACGAGAAATTACTAATGATTTTTTGAATTATTTTATGGACTAATGAATCGACAGGAAGACTTTTTTATTTAACTAAGTTTTACCTGCTGCTTCGTCCGCGTGGTCAAATTATTTGTTACGATCGCGGCTATAGTTACATTAATAAATCTGTATTATAGATTAAAACCTTGCTTGATAAATATACCGTATACATTAAAAATATTTTTTCAATTTGTACAAATAGTTCCTGAGATTATCACCCGTCGTTTAACCAATCAAACTCTTCAGCTTTATAAATTAGTATAGACTAGGTATAGACGCTATCATTGTATAATCATAATGTCTGAGCGTGATGACTGTGGGTTGGTATACGGTACGAGGGAAACATTACATTATTATAATGTAGGCGTTTTTATGGAACAATTTCTCTTCTTAGTCTAGAGTGCAAATAAGGGAACCAACTCGCGACATAACTAAAATGCAGTGAGTGCCAAATCACTAAATATTGAGAAAAAAAAGGGTTACTTATGCTATACACTCGGTATAGCATAATTTATTAAGAATTTTTAAACTTAAGAATTTAAAATGTTAAGGCAAAGTTCCCTCTGCCTACGCTTCTGTGTGCGGGATACAGCGTGAAGCCGATTTAAAAATGGAACATTACATATTATTATAAAATATTTTGACAAGTGAGACATGGCTATACGATCCCAATTAGGGAGAGATGAAGTGATCAGATGACAGACTAACAGACGAGGATACATAATACACTATATATTTTAAAAAAACATTCGTAAAAAGATAAAAAGACTGTGACATATCTGCATAAAAGTTATGGTCGTGCAGCGTCCAATATAACCCACTGGAACCTTAATAAACTAGGTTTATTAAGTAAGAGTCAATAATCAAGAAAATAATATTTCCTCGCCCTGGTAACAAAGTAAAAAGTCGAGTTCTCTCTGCTTACCCAGCTATTTGCGGGATACAGCGTGAAGCTAGAGATATGTATGTAATTGATATCAATCAGAAACAGGACCACTTCTAATGTAAGTAATAAGAAAAGTACTTCCAGCACAACTGCCTTCCAAGCCGGTGATAGCAGCTTAATAATACATTTAATTTAAATTAAAACTTAATCCAAATCAGAAAACAATTGACCAATAACTATAGAGTTTTTATATACTAGGGGTTTGGTACATACGAGTACATCCTACTAAGAGTACTTCAGCTATATATCCTATGATCATCATAGAACAGACGACGAAGTATAAAAAAACTAAAGTAGGAAACACACACTCACGTCAAAAGCGACACTATCATAGCTAATCAAGCATAATGGAGGAGCAAAAATCTAAAAACAACTAACCTAACTATCGGGAACTCCATCCGCCGCCAAACATCCGGCAGACGTAACGACCCCCATGCCCGTGCACTTACGTCATTGCTATCGTATGTTCGTACATTCATAAAAACTGTAGGTGGACGTTGCACGCTGTATCCCTCTTGTAGCGGGATAGATAGGGAAAACATAGTGTTAAGACACTGTTCTACGTTTTCCGTCTGAATTGTAATGAACTATTGAATGGCAGGGCGTAATTTATTTTCCTCTTTTTATATTATTCTTTAATTTAATTTTTTCAAAGTCCTCAAAGGTGAGAATTGAATACCTACTAGATCATGTTCGATTCGTCATATCAGATTTTTACAGAAGAGGAATAGTTTGTGTACACGTGCACTACATCGTTTTATGTCCTTTAACGCCATATCAGTCGTTGAAGTCAGTCAGTCGAAAGCTCGATATTAAACTAGAAATATTAAAATGACGAAATGGCACGGTCTAGAAATGATTAAGCATGGTAAATAAAATAGAATTAAACTGAACCACTAAATACTAAACATAGTTGTCTTGTTACCTAATCCAGGAAATAAAAAAATAATTCATAACCACTCGGGTGCGTGGAAATCGAACCCAAAATCATCGCGTTTATGATCAGACGCTATGCCACAACGGCCTCAGTACAAAAAGTCTTGTTTGATAATTCAAAATCCAACATTACAAGAACCACATTATTTTTGGTAAAAAGTTTCTGAACTAAGACAAAATATATCTTTTAAATACCTTATAGCTGCACTTACGTACTAAGTTTACGTACCTAGGTACCTATATATATCTAGGTACGTAAACTTAGAGCTTTAGTTTCTTCGGTGAGCTTTTGGTGGTAAGAATCTCAGTGAAATTGTTACTTTGAAAATCTAATGATGCTCGGCGTGCAGTTTAGCAACTATGCTCAGGGTAATTTAACTTTATAGAGTTAGTTTCAAAATTGTAAGATTATAAATATTATGAATTAAAAATTATATATATATATATTAAATATATTGAAATTATCTATATAACTAACCGGTAGTACAAATAGGTATTCTTTTACCTAGCGTTAAATGGAGGGTTGCAATGAATTTAAAAAAAAACTAAGACGTAAAAAAAATGATATAAGGCTTCAGGCTGCAGTGGTACAGCTGAATACATGAATTGTTTCCTTGCTGTGCTCATAAGACAAAGCGAGACATCCAGTTTGGCCACTCAATACAATGTAATGTCTCTAAATTTACGTGAATAGTGGGGAACAGATTGTCTTAAAACTAGGTACCCTTTACCCATCCTATTATTTGCGGTATATAGCGTAATAACAATAGGCAAAGCATATTTGAAGGTGAGAACGTACCATAAATATTTAGAATTGTGATATTTAACAAGAAATATCCCAGAAACCATCTAAAATTATGATTTCTAGGCAAAAACATTTGAGCTTTCTCTTGCCAACAAAAACTTGTCATAGCCACAGCGAAATGAAAACGTATAAGAATTATTCGTTAGGTTTGCGACCTTTGTCCTTCGGCGAAACAAACAATATGGGACTTTAATTATGTTACAACTTTGTAGAAGGAATTTTTTGAGTATAATATGTCATATTACACTAGTTTCAACCTCAGGCTTCATCAGGCCCTAGCAGGATAGCCAGAGAGAACGGAAAGCCAAACTCTACGGTTTCATGATACGGTTTCCATTCGCCTTTTCCAATGTCATCAATTCCTTCATATATGCCTTCCGGATGATCCAGATACTTTTTATTTGGCCTTCCTGCAGTATAGATATTGTGTTATCAAAGATCAACCGAGGTATCCCCCTCCCTTTCTTACTACTAACAAAATAGTTTGTTTGTTTATGTAACAAAAACTCTGCATATTGTCTTTAGTTAGACACAATTTGAGGAAGCGCCAACATATATCTATTTTAAATATAAACATTTACCCAATAGCACGTCATAACAATCATAATTGCTCGAAAATCACATATTTGATATATTTGCTATGTTATTAAGATATTAATGTAAACCTATAAAAATAATGCCAAATTAAAGCAACTTAATTTAGATAAAAAAAAATTCGAAAAACTGTATCATTCTCCTATACAAAATCTTTACAATTTAACCAACTGAATATAAGAACAATTTTGATCTGTCATTTTAACCAGGCTCCCTTCGTTTACCATCTGTCACACTATTCAATAACAGGAAGGAAACTAACATGTGCTCGGGCTCGTTTTAATTTGCATCCGTCGTGACTCAGGCATACCATGCATTCGGTCTAATATGTGTGTATTGTAATACAAATTGTAATGTTATTAAGTAGATTTTTGTTATCAAAATATTTTTTTCAGTCTATCCCACTTATAGCATGGAAGGTAGAAGGCAGGAGTGTTGAGACATTTCCTCCCACTCACTGCTCAATTTTCGAGACATTGGGAGTTAATTGACCTGAAATTGAGATTTGATTACTAGAGCGAGGTAGTGAAATTAATTAACTCCATGTTGCGTTGTGGGTGAGAATCGAACCCAAAACCGCCGCAATTACAGTTAATTTATGCGACACTGCATCAAAAGTAATCCAAACATTTCACAGTAAAATCAATAACATTTATTTTCATGTGTCAAATAAGGAAAAAATATACAATTACAAAAGCTAACCAATACATTCCAATCCATATAAGAATTATTCGTTATCGGATTTCAAAAGTCCTCTACATTATTTAACTGCAAAAACGTATTAAAAATATACATATATAACACATACTATTTTTTTTATTATCAGTTAATTATAACTAATGCTATAAAGACGTATCTCGACAATTCCTTATATCCTAATTCCCAATACATGCAAGACTAAACCCCAAACCCCAAAAAAAAACTACAAAAAAAAATATCACTCCAATTCAAACCTACAACCCAAAACAATAAATCAAAATAAACATTTATGCCAGCAGGAAATTAAATATTACATTACATAGACTAACTTAACGGGACGTACAAATGTAGGTAGCTAGCTACGTACAAGTATATAAAACGTTAGTGCCAGTGAGTTATGGACTGGCGGGCGTCGAGCTCGATCGGAAGAGCATCGGTCGGACGATCAAACTAATCATAAACGCCGCATTTCCGCCGCCGTTGAACTTATTAACGGTGATTACTTTTTATTTTTATAGATAATCTACATTAGGTATATGTAGATAATAATTTTATTCTATAAGTATATTTTTAATCTATGTACCTATAATAGAATATGGCTTGAGGGCAGCGTTGATAGATGCAATAAAATCGGGACGATTTTAAGCTCAAAATTTAAATGTCCCGATCGGGACAGACAAATCTGGTACCGCTTTTCGTCAATTATTTCACAAACTTTGAAAATTCTTTTTTATTTAGGTACTTAACATAGATAAAAACCCTCTTTTCCCTGAGGTAAAATCTGGCAACGCAAAGTTAAATAGATCAACATATTATACAGAATATAAATACAAAACTGTTGCCCCAAACGAGCAACATGTACATTACCCCAAATGTGGATGGAACCTGCGACCATCGCATGTATAGTCAGACACTTCCGTCGTTTTAAGCGTCCATAAATACTTACCTATAGATATAAGATAATATACCAAAGTATCAAGTGTATTTAAAATTGCGTGATTACCATTATCTAGCGTTAATGACGTTATTTTAATGATAATATTATCACCGGCTGTACTTCCTGTTTTAATTTATCAAATGTCCCTATTGTTATATAAAAAACTATATATAAAGAATTTTCATTATTTTATTTACCTTGTTATCTTTTTTATAATAGTTTTTAACCGACTTCAAAAAGAAGGAGGTTATCAATTCAACTGTATTTTTTTTTTATATGTAAGAAATGCTTTTACTCAATTGCAAAATTATCTTAATTTTTTAAAAGAGAATGAAGTGTTCAGCACTCTTGGGGGGAGGGGGTCCAAAAGATTTGGATTTATTCTCTATTTTATGTTAATTTTAAAAATGTTATAAATATTTTTGTGACATTTTCAGCCAAAATGAGAAAAACCAAAATGGTCATAATCATATAGTCATAGAAGAAACCTTATATGAATCGCTGTAGTATATGCCATAGGAAAAGAACAAAATATCACTCATTCTATTTATATTTTATGATTTGTTCGAAATATATTGACTGATGAGCAATTAAAGTTTTAATTAAAAATAAATTACAAGTCTTCAATTAAAGTTATGACCAGTTGCAAACACATAAAAGTTCTGTTAATTGAACATATGACACCTAGAATGTGTAGTTTCTAGTAGTGTAATTTTACTTTCTTATATATAAAATTTTCATGCATTATATTAAACTTAAGTCAGAGAGGAGAGAAGATTAACCATAAATTCAAAAGAAATGAAACAAATTGAATTGTACATTTTATAGTCAACAAGGAAGCAAGCAACATAAGCAAAATTGTGGGCTACACCTATTATTTCATATAGTATATCTTTTAAGAGTATTTTACATAATTTAAATCTTCATTAAGCAACAAAAGTTATAGCAAGAAATAGCATGTTATAACAAGACTGGATAATGCATTTACATGCAATTAAGGACTTTTTGTTCCTTTCATAATATTTTTTACCATTTGCAGACAAAGGGAACCTAGTGTTAAGAGACTCTATTTCCCAATTACTATCTAATTTTCAGGACATTGCGTATTGAGTGGGACTATTTCTCTTATTAGCAGTGCAAGGAAACAATAAATTATTCCCATGACTGATATCAAAGCCACAACTGTTGGGTTCACAGCCAGCCGATTATTGACTGTGCTACAATTTCCTCAAATATATAAATGTTGTATGAAACCAGACCGGATCTCTCATATCTATATAATATATATCTATGAATGGAAACACAGTATCAATAATGATAATACATGATAACATTTACAAAATTATCACAACAGTTTACCTACTATCAAATATAGTAGATAAGATTAAATATATAAAATTTATGAATGAATCATTCCATTGGTGGTAATATGAGGATAAAAGATATTTTACAATAAAAAAAATGTATTGTGTTTCTTAGTAAAGTACAATCAAAAGGTATTATCGCTTAGGAAGTGTTTTGGTACTGAAATGATAACTTTACAGCAATTTGAATACCTACAAAAAAACAATAACTATATAATACAAGATGACATTAAACTTGAAAATTTTCAGTAATAGCCTCATTAAGTAAAATATTCCCATATAAATTTATTCCAAATAAAAGAGTGCAAACATATATTATTAAAATTTTATTTTCTGGTTGCAGCTTTGATGGTGATCAATTGATCAAGACAAGGTGGAAGGGATTATATTTTATGATAACAATTAAATTTTCCCTCTTTGGTAGAAAACACACGGCATTGAGCTTGGCTACCCAATATGCAATGACTCAATGATTCAGGGGAATGTGAGAAACAGAGTTAACACTAGCCTTTGTAGACAAATGGTAGACAGTGTAAACCCTACCATGCAGGAAAATAAGTATGCCTTTTTTACTATGTGAATATGTAAATAGAGGAAGCTATAATTATGTAAAAAGCAATCTTTATTCTCACATACCTTTAAAAGACATTTACAAGTATAGGAAGTGAAATCTAACATCAGAATGTATGGTGTGAAAAATCAATATAATATGTTTTGTATGTATAGTAGATATTGTTTGTAGATAAAACATTATGATAAAAACAGTTTGAGCTCATTCTGACATTTAACTGTTAATACAACAGTTGTGGGTTTGTTTCTTTACTAGAGTTTTCATTTCATTCAGGGGAATGAATTATTTTGACTGTCTTGTTACTCTCGTAAAATGTGGTTTGCACTGCCCTGCTGTATGCGGGATACAATATCAACATACATATTGATAAAAACAAAAATACCTTTGCTTATAATCCAATTTTCTTATGTGTTTAAATGTGAGTTATTCACTTTAATAAAAAAACCTTTTTCTAAGGGGTAAATCTTTAAAAGTATAATTTATTTACATTTTTATATGTAAATAATTTTATATGTATGAACTATAAATATTGATAAATAGTGATAAATTTTATTTAAGTAGTATTATTATAGTAGTTACATTACTGATGCCATGTTGACTAATAATATATTTAATTTAAGTATCTAGCTTTAAAATACAAGAGAAAATAGTTATAACCTTACCTGTTTCCGAAGTTGGTTCTCCAAAATTCCGCGGCGTCACTTTTCGTTATACGAAACTGGTCGCCAGCAAATGTTCCATTCGGGAACATTGCCTTCAATTCGCTTAGCATGTGACTAAAAACGAGGCTAAGCTTCGTCAAATTACGTCTGTAATGTGAATTTTCATCGAACATCTTCTCTTTGCCATCCTTGAACAACTTTATAGCCTGTTTACACTTTCTTATCAAATTTATTATGAATATGTTAAAATGTTCATTATTATTCAACTCTTGCATGTTATCCTCGTACTTGGAGTAAATAATACGCAACCTCTGATATGTATCGGGCAAAATATCTAGAATAAACGGCGGACTGTTCTTCAAGTTCATTTTGTGATGCTGACATAATTTAACAACTTTGTCCATTAATTTCCAAGTTTTATCAAGAGTCCGTTTGTCGGTTGCCAGTTTTGTCTGGCACACGGCATCAGAGAAAGCACCGTGCAGCTTCGAAAATATCGAAGATATATTTTTCTGTTGTGATTTGTGACGGGGAGCCGCCATATTGAAGAGTCCGATGACATACAAAAGGAAATAACTTTTATAACAAGACACTGAACTTATATCACTGTCATCACTTTATAATTAAGTAATCTAATATGTGTTTTCTCATTATCACATAAACGCGCCACATTTACGATATAACATACACAAGCGGCATACGATCGCTCACTGACACATCTCGAACGCGTATGACAAGTTTGTTTGACAATTTTATGTAATGACAACTTGGTCGCGCTTGGGATTCGACGTTAAAGTTAATGTTGCCATATAAAATATTATAAATAATTTAACGAATACAGCTTAAACTATTTCTTTCTTAATGCAGTTTAGTTAAAAAATAGGTAAAATGTGATTTGATAACTTTTAAATAATTAAAGGAAAAAATTAATTAGCTTAAGGCTTAAATATTTGTTTTTATTTGGTCCTATAAATTTTTGTTTCCAAGTTAGTACAAGTTCTCTCCTATAAAATTTTCATGATTATCTTCTCAAATTCTATATTCAATATAAAAAAAATCGTTATTTATATGTTTTCATGCATTAAATATTACAGAAAAATACAGTCGACCTTAAAGCCATCTAGTTACAACAAACTAAGCTAAGCTCTGTGTTTCTAATAGAAAAAAATAAAATAAAAAATTTTGAACAAATATTTTTATTGTATATTAACAACATGGGAAAACTTTACATTACTATCACAATATTGATAAGCAAATAATAAAAAAGTAACCTAACACATAATGGCTATGTCCTTTTAAGACCAGAGTAATATTATATATAGAGGACTGATATTTAGCGCGCCATCTTGCGATAACTATACGGCTTAAGTAGCTATACAAAATGTTGCATAAAGAGACAAGTAGTTTATTGATATATCGTAAGATGGCATACCAAAATATCATTTACATAAATACTATTTACTTATGAAAAATTCGTTATACTATTATTATATTGCATTTCAAAATTTAAATTATATTTAATGTTCATTATAAAAGTTATTCCTCGTAATATTCGTCATTCGATTCAGTAGTGGAGGTAGAAGTGGTGGGCCGGCTCTTACGGTGTTTGCTGTGTCGTTTTCCAACTTTGCTTCGTCTTTGTTCTCTGTATGACATTAAAAGGCAGATATATAAATACTCTCTTGTTTTTTTATGTATTTTTAATTAACTTACGGCGGAACTCAACCCTACTTTGCCGTGTGCGGAATACAGCGTGAAGGGAATTTGATTTTTTTTATTTAAAAATCTAATATTTATAAATTAGAAAATTAAAAAATAATTTTGAAATTTCTATTGTTCCTAATATTTTGAATACTGCTATAAAGTTCTCTGGTGCACAGTTTTCGACCAATTTTCGAAATATTACGGATAGACAGTAGCGGAATTCAACCCGACGCGACGCTTTGTCTTATTACTAGAGCGTAAAAATAAGAAAAAAAAATTGACAGCGTAGGTACAGTTAAATGGATAGTAATTAGCCCTTAAAGTTTGTCCTTGTATACAAATTTAAAAGAATTTACTAATAGCATAGTCTGATGTTTTCTTTGTAAGAATATTAAGTTGTAGAGACAATAACACATCTCTTAATATTCTAATAAGAGATAAAATAGTAAGGAAGTAAATATGCACATAGTTCTACGTTATGAAAGTGTTTTAATAACGGAAGAGCGATTAAAAATCAAGTTTATGTAGAATAGAATTTTTTACAACATACATTAATTAATAAGAAATAAATAGTTAATAAAATAAACAAAACATAAAATTACTTTTCGAGATTGCTACACGGGTTGTCCTCGTACGCTGTGAATTTCATAATACGACCCTTTACGCCAATGAGAATATTATCAGATGAGTCCATCCCGAACGTATTCACTCCACTTACATTGAATGTACCTAAATGCTTGGCGCTCGCGTTTTCAGCATCAACACTATACAAATTACCATTTTCGTCCATCACGTATATTTCGTCTGATCGACTGACAAACACGTTGGTCATCCTTTCGTCTGGCAACCCCTTTATTTTTATGGGAATATTTTGGCCATTTTTTAGTACATGCGATGTTTTTGTTGCCGCGAAAAATATATTGTTCCTCGTGTCCATGGTTAAACCGTGACCGTTTGGGATAGATGAAAAAGACTCTTGCTTTTGCCCATCGTTTGATACTTTTTGAACGCGATTTTGCGGCCATGTCGCTATAAACATGGTGTTGCCATCATTAGAAACTGTCAAATACATCACATCCTCACCCAAAGCTGTATACAATTCAATAGAACCGTCATCTTTGTATTTGTAAACGCCGTTATCAGTCGCCAGATAGACAATATCGTTGAGGTTATCAACCGTGGTTGATTGACCTAATCCGGAAACTTTTAATGTCTCCATTTCTCCACTGGGATGTAAGACTTGGAGGCTCATTTTCATTTCGTCGCTTATTAATGTGTAGAATACATTGCCGGTTTTCCAATGCACGCTCATATCGGCTGGTGTTCCCTGAACATGTATAGGCTCGTCTTTGGAATAGTAGAAATTATTGAAATGTATTAAATTAGAACAGAACTGCGTTTCGTGTGCCTGTTTCATTAAACCCTGTCGTGTCATTACTGGACTTGATAGGGTGTTTGTGATTGTGAATACTATGATAAAAACTGGTGCTAGCATCTGAAATAAGAAATAAGATATTTCTAAATTTTATGAGGGACTAAATTACTTAGGAATATTAAATGAAAGTTATCCTTAAATAAGTCATTTAATAAATATCTAATACTTTCCGAAAACATTTTAAAAACGGCTAATCTCTAAAAACAATAAATACATACCATTTTGCTTAATTTAATGTTTCTAAAATATTCTGGTTTTCAAAACTAGACTGTAAGAAATAACACGCTTACTCTAAGTTCTCTCACAGCACTTTATCGCTACATTTATTATTCCCTAATGACAATGTTTATATTAGCGTATCAGTTAAATACATGAAAGTACAGTCAGCTACAGTATTGTTATGTTTATTTTAATATTTTTTTCGTAAAATATTCTTAAAGGCGACAGTTTGTCGATTCTTACTCGTAGGGAAAACTATTTTTTTTTCACTCCGATAATAAAATAAAGCGCGGTGTTAAGTTTCGCTACTCGATATGCAATGATTTTTAATTTAGTAGATAAACATTTTAAAAATATATAATTTTGTAAGTATTTTTATTTATAATTAAATAAATTTCTTCTTTATTCGCAATCTTAAAATTGTTAACAAAATATTATTTTATTTTCCTACTAAGAGATTACTATAAAAAAATAATATATATTATAGTATACTTTAAAATGTTGCCGTATGTACAGCATGTTGTTACTACATATTTGTTTCATTGTGCACGTTATTGACAAATTACAATCGATTCTTATAAATATCGTATACAAAATGCGTAAATAATATGAATAATTCTTACAATTAAATAGCATTGAAGAAAGATTAAATATTTTTGGTTTAAATAGGTACATTTAATATATTCTAATAACAAGCAAGTACCTAAGTCTTTTCTATTTCCAGGTTTACTGCCTTATTAGAGATATCTGAAATATATAAAAAAAAATTACGTAACAGGATTTGAACTGGTGCCTCTTCGAAATAGTCTAAGCCGTCCCGTCTTTAAATCCCGTTGCGTCGACATTCCAATATGTTTCCTAAAAATAATTTTTGTTTCCTTAATGTGGAATAACATTTTAAATTAATGTTTAAAAATACCTACTTGAAAATCGAATTAAAAATCGAAGTTCTTTAAATCATACTCGATGCTCATTTTACCTATAGTTCTACTTTGGTTTATATCTATTTTAATATTTAATATAAAACTATTAAAATAAAGAAAACTATTTAAAGACATTAGTTATAAACGTACATATTTATATTATGTCTATTTAAACCTGCTTAATTTAAGTTAAGGGTTAATTGACATCTCTAACAGAGGTTAAACGAACAAGTTGACCATTTTAAACAAGTTAACAAGAAACATCAAAACTTAGATTTCATTAAAACATATTACATATTACATAATACATTACCAAATGGACTAAAAAGGTAATAAAAATCAAAATTTATAGTGTCAATTCGATTTCAATTTTAGTTTAAAAAACTATATGTCTCTGACAACCATAAAAGTGTTATATGCGCACATAGAAAGAGTATTATGCCGTAAATTTTACCGTTTCCAAATCTATTACTTTAGTCTAGTTGAAAATTTTACCACATCCACTTTACTACATTTCCTACTAGGTTACCTACATTTTTATTAAGATCAATATATTATTTTTAAAGGACAGAGTCGATTTATTGTCAGAGCCTTTAGCTATATCTTGAAAAGCTTATTTGAAAAGTTTTAGTATACGTTATAGATATTTATAGCGCTTAGGCAAGCGTAGTGTAGGACGCCTTGCAGCACGATCGACAGACGATTTAAAGAAGGTGGCTGGCATCGGGTGATGTGAGAAGCCCAAGACCGGAATGCTTGGCGCTTGATGAGGGAGGCCTACGTTCAGCAGTGGACGGCGATAGGCTGATGAAAATAGATATTTATCGGAAGTTTTTACGTAAACGATATACAGATTTACAATGTAGACAGTATAATAATTATAATAAAATTATCAACAATTTAAAACTTATAATTTAATGAATTTAAAATATTTATAATGCATAGTAATGATGACAAAATAAATAAGGTACGCTTGAAAATAACAAGAAAAGGGGAAAACTCTGTCTTGTCTCGTCCAATTAGACAACAGATTAATAAAATAAACATTTTATATTTTTATCCTCTTTTCTCGATGTTCTTATTTGTTAATGGCCAAACTGATATAGAGAAACGAAAATATTTTCAGTTATTATTATTCTCGTATAAAAGGATGGAACCTGTGTCACAACGTTATCGTTAACATATGGCTCAGTGGTTTGAGCGAATGGCTTTTAAGATATATCGGAAAGGAACTCGCTAGTTAATTTTTTTGTACGTTTTCTAAAAAGCTTCACGCTGTACCCCCATGTAGCAGGTAAGGCAGAGGGAGCGGAGAGCGGAGTGTCTAAACACTAATTAAGAAACTTCGCTTACTATATTTCATATTCCATTTCCTCAATTGAGTATCGAACCCAAACTGTGTGCAGTCAGACGTTTGTGCCAATGCGCCATAAATGTTTATAATGACTAAATACACTATCATTTATTCGATGAAATTTCATAAAAGCCTTAGGAACTTATCTAACCTCAACTTAATATACAACGGCGTGATAAGAACATCTTTAGCATATACCTATTAGAAAAGTTTCAGGTTTAGTGTCTATATTTAGCTTTAGTCCATTCATAGCTTGGGTAAGGTCGAACGACATCATTTTTCACCAACCTGCGTCACTACATAATGAATGAAACCACCTTATCCTTCAAATTTAAAATCTAATGTCTAAAAACTAAATTTCATCTTATTTCCTTATAATAAAGTAACTTTTAATACAATCTACCTGAAAAACAAAGCTGGCAAAAACGTATAAGACGTCTAAATTAAGTTGAACCTAGTTATTCTTATAAAAAGACAGGATAAAAGGCGTACGAAAGGTCTACGTAAAATGGCCGCCTCAATTTGACTATTATGGAAATTCTTAAGGTAAGTTGAGAGCGGTCGACGGATAGTTGCAATTTACCACTTTTCAAAGATTTTAATCCTTTTGTATAAATCGTCTTACTAATTTGTGAGATTGTCATTCGAGTCAAGAAGAAAGTTTTAAAACTCTGTCAATTTCTTCAATTCAATTGTAATTTTGTCTAAGATGGAAGATGGAACTTATTTTTTTCTACTTTATGTCTATAAATTGTACGTGAGATGTGAGATTATTAATCAGGTCTTTATAAATGTATGATAAAAAGAACTTCAAGTTCTCTCCTGCATGGAAACGCAGAGGGAGGTAATGGGCGGTAATCACTTACCATCAGATGATCCTTACGCATGGGTGAAGGGATTGGGGGAGCCGGGTGGTCCGTGCCCATCCCAGAAGAGGCTTGTACACATAGCAAAAATTTTATAAAAAAAAATATATCCTAAAAAATAAAAATAAAACTTTACACGAACATTATCTGTTCAACGTAAAGTCCAGGCTCCTCTAGAAAATAACTCTAGATACGCTCATGCCCGTTCGCTCTCTGCCTTGTTTTTCATTAAAAAAAGAGTACTCTTAAGATTCCCTTAAGATACCCAAAAATTTCGAGATATTGCGTGTCAAGTGGTGAAGCTCACTGTCGCACTTTATTTTTTTTACCAGAGCAACAAAATGAAAATAATAATTCATTCCCTCGAATGGGAATCAAATCCTCAACTATCATACCTATATATACATTAGGTACCTCGAAAATCGTTGATAAGAGCATTAAAATTGTAAGAAAAAACTTTTTCAATAAGAGTTTCAAAAGTTTTAACGGTAAACTAGATTAATTTGCAATTGTAAATGGCCCTCGATCACTTGACCGTTTTTTTTCTTCAAGTATTTCGACCGATTCGGCACCCAAGTCCAGCGAAATGAAGAAACTTTGTTTCTACTTCATTGTTGAGTAGTGAAAATACAAAGTATTTTTTTATTAATAAAATTATTATTATTTAGGCCTATGCGGCAAAGAAACACAAGCGTATGGTTGTGGGTTCGATTCTCATTTCAAGGAATGAATTATTATTTATTAATATTTTCATTTCTTCGCTTTAGTATTAAGGCATTAGCGCGGCCTTGAACTCCGCCATGCAACACGCAATGCTTCGAAAATTTTCAGGAAGTGGGGAACGTGTTTTGATACTAGGTTCCGTCTGCCTACCCTGCTATAATACTCTCAATCCCTCATAATCTAAATATACGCGATTAATTAACCGGATTAGTCGCATATATCTAAATATATGCGATTAATCCGATTAAAGAGTTTCAATTAAAATGAATAAAATACAATGATATTGGAATCGAATCCCACTCAAGTCTTTATGTCTCTGCTCTGCTAAGGCTTAGCAACTACTGCATCAATATGGTGTTTACAGTAAATATAAATCAGCTTCACGCTGCATCCCGGGCACAATAAGGTAAGCAGAGGGAACCTAGTATCAAAACACTCAATTCCCCAATTCTGGAGGCATTGCGGGTTAAGTTGCGGATCTTAACGCCGTGCTTTGAGTGGTGCGACAGCCGCTTTTCCAGTCACACTTTGTGCCCCTGGACCACTAGTGGCCTCGAAAGTAAATATAGTTTATAGTAAAAACACTTATATTAAAATTCATATCATAATTTATGTACAAATATTCAATTATAACGGTTAGTTCGCAAACCGCGCGACTGAGAGGCGCCGGCGCTGTCACCTGGGATGATCGAATAATATGGACATGATAGAAAAATCTTGCTCTCTAATGCTTAGATGTAGAAACAATCTATCTGTATCAATAATAATGCAGGATTATAAAGCGTTGGTATATATTTATAATTCATAATCATTCTTGTATATTTATGTTTTTTTTTTATTTTAGCTTCACGCTGGATCCCACATACATATGATAAGCTAGACAGAGGGAATCTGGGAACCTAATGTTGAAACACTCCTTTCCATTATCCAGTTCCACTTGGCGGAATTCAACGTCGCGCTTTTGTGTTGACACCAGACCGAGGAAATGAAATAGTTCATCTCCTCAAGTGGAAATCGAACCTACAACTGGTCGCATTTACAGTCGCACTCTTGTGCCTCAGAACCAGAAAATAAAAAAAAAAAGGTAAAATAAAAGCGAGCAAAGCACATCGATTCCTTTAATCATAAATTTTAGAAAACAAATAATTTAACATAAAGTAAACATTTTACTCATAAACTCTTAAATATACCTATATTAAAAAAAAATAAAAAAAGAAAAAGTAAACTTTTCGTAAAGAAAAACACAGTATATCCACAATAACCTACTTCTAACATGCATTTATCAAGTTCTGCGTAGGAGTCGTCAAATAAGGTCAAGACGCAAGAATTTCGTCAAAGTTTCTAATATGTTTAATGATATTGAGTGAACCAAAGTGTCTAGTTGTGAATGCGACGGCTATGAGTTCGAATCTTATTCGGGGGTATGAATTACTTAATATTGTTTAAACCATTACCCATACAGTTTAGAAGGTATAAAAATTAGTTCCGCTATTCCAGATTACCGATTCCCGAATGTACAGAAAGGCACACAAAAATTTTTTGGTTTTGTATTTCTATTTTGGTGTATTAAATAATAAATAACTACATGCACTAAGAAAAACACGGCTATTTAATAATCATTAAATTAATTTTCATTAATAATTATATTAATAATATGTAAAGTATGAATATAACAGAAAAAAACAAACGATATCTATATTTCCCAATACTCAATAATAATAAACAGATAAACAAATGCATTTTGCATTTACAAATTAAATATTTAAATGAATAATAACAATTAGCTATATTTATTTGAACGATTGAAACATTTTATTTTAGTAAATGAAAATAGTGTTGTGATAACAGTTCAGTAGTTAAAACGGACTTATTCCGGGTCGTCATTATGAAGCGGGACTTTAGTTTGCCATATTATTAAGTACATATAACTTTTAGGGTTAGCAAGTTAATTTTTTTTAGCTTTATGCATCTTCTGAGTAAAGAAGTTTGGTGGATGCTAGTGTTAAAACACTCTACTTTCTGAGATATACAGTGTAGAATACATATTTTAAGGGTATTTTTGTGGTTGGTTTGAGGCAGCGTAGTAAGACAACGCGACGGTTGCAGGATCGATCTCCATCACTTGGGGAAAGTATTATATTTAATTTATTTTCATTTCTCTGCTATGATAGACGAAGCGCGGCGTTAAGTTCCGCCTCTTAGTACGTAACATCTTCTCCAACACAGACAGTCCAGGACAACAGAGCCCATAATATAACACTTCTGATCCCCACTTGTCGCCGAATTCTGCAGAATGCCCTCCAGAATTCGGCGACGTCTTGAATAATATATTACTTTCTTTTCGATAAAGTCATTAGTGATGTACCTACCTATCTACTGAATATTTATTAAATAAATATAATTACTATTAGTAATAATCTCTATTAAATAAATAATATAATAATATTATATACATTTTTCCTCACACAACCCTGTTTCCAAGCCAATTCGGCTAATTGATGTATGTTTGCAATAATAGGGTTTAATATTTTCCACTGATTTTAGCTACGATTGTTAGTTTCGGTTGTTTTATTCGTATTAGTCAAATTGATTGCCAACACGGCGGTGTTTTGTTGATTGCCTTATTATTATTTGTTTGTCGCGGTTATTCCCCTAGTTTTAATATTTCATTTTATTATTATAATATAATAATTTCAATAATAATTAAGATAAATTTATCTATATTGGTTTTTATATTTGTTGCAGCCTATTTGTGGAAAGTGGTCGAATACAGGAACTCAACGCCATGTAATGTTAAAATGTATATAAAAATAAATTAAGGTCGGTCGTGGCGCAGGGGCAAGAGCGTGTTACTGTAAACACGACGGGTTGTGAGTTCAATCCCGCCGCAGAATATAAATGAATGAGTATAACCTAATATTTTAATTTCTTCGGTGTCGAAGCAAAGCGCGGCGTTGAGTTTCGCCAATCAACACGTAATGCCTCCAGAATTTGGCAGAAATTGAGAAATTGAGTGTCTTGACACTAGATTCCCTCTGCCTACCCTGTTGTAAGCACAATACACCGTAAAGCTAATTAAATTTAAGTTTTTTTTTCTTTCATTTATTAATAACTAAGATAGACAAGACATGTTCTCCATATTTTCCTGTGCTTAAACTAACATACAATTGTGTAAAACATATAAAGATAGTAATAAAATTACTATACTATTAAAAATGAAGCTCCTCGATACAGCGAGCTTTATTACAACCTCCATTAATATATTAATTGAATTAATTAACCGTCGATCGTTTTCATAAGTGCTTATCGCGGCTCTTTGATGATATTACAATTATAAATATATTGTATAGATAATATTATACTATATGTAATTATAATATTATTTCTGTGTTTTTTTTTTCAATTTATCTTACTATTTATTTTGATTTGAGTCTGTTTATTCGGCGTTGACAACTCTATTTTTTCACGCTTCACGCTTTATCCCGCACACAGCAGGGTAGGCAAAAGGAACCTAATGTTAAAACACTTCGAATCCACAACGCGCTTACAGTCAGATGCTGGGCAGTTTCGCGTCACACCGGCCGAAGTATTAATAATGGTTCTCTGAGAACCCTTTTTTTCCAAGTCGGTTATAAATTGTCGGTCATATACGTGCCTTATCAAGTTGAAGGCGAACCTAAAATTTGGTTGAATAATTCAAACGTAACAACCGGACGTGTGTAGAAGCCTTCGTTTTTGATGTTTTTGCTCTACTGTTTTTAAACTTAGCCCTATAATTACGTATGAAGTGGTTTGACAATGTGGAAGATGCTTTTGTTGAATTTAAAATTGTTTAAGCGTGGATTGTCGTTATGTTTGTATTGGGTAGAGTTACTCTCCAGTGTCCTCTTACTGGTCAGTGTGGTGGTACTCACGTTAGTTAGGGAGAGGAACTGGTTCTGCAATGGTCTCCTTATGTGAACCAGTCATAGCGATGAAGGCGACTGCGGAGCGTTTGCCGACTCTGTCGTCATGGGCCATGGGGTCACTTCCCCTACCGTAGAGGAGTTAATGCGGGAAGGTCATGATGATCTTCTGGCAGGACATTGAGGCTTCCGTTGCCCTGGGATCAGGGCATTCTGAATACGACGGTGGCGAGCAATTGGTGGTCCTTCCACCGGGACATCTTGGTGACATGCGTGAGCGCTTCTGCCTCATATTGGTGGAGAGGGTTCCCGTTGGGTTCTATGGGTAGTATTACGCGCTAGTGCATCGGGGTTTAGCGCGTTCGACCAAACAAAGATTTTCAGATTTATAATATAAGTATGTATAAATTTAAAAAAACTTGTTTTTCTATTGAACTACTTGAAAAATCTAGTAAATAAAGAGAAATATTTAAAAGTATACTCCACATTAAATGATCTCGTGTAACTAACGACTCTAGATTCGGCCCAGCATCCGGCCATTAAATGCATCTGCCGTTAACAAATACGGACCTTTGAGACGTATTGTCTCTAAAATAAGAGTATTATCTAACTAAACTTTGAAATTTTAACGTTTATTATTATGTAATACACTTAGTTTGTAGGAAAATTAAAATACAGTATTGGAGAGAGTGAGCCAGTCGTCGATAATCGTCTGACTGCAAACGTGGTTTTGGAACGTGGGTTTTCTTTATCTACATTTCCCTATTCTAGCAAATAAGTTCTGGATTGTCTTACCACTGCTTACTATTCTTTCTGCCGACTTTTAATTTCTTTCCTTGAATATGAATGGACTGAAATGAAACAAACACTAAACGCTTAGAGAGTGATGCCAAAATATAATATCCAAGACTGCATTTAGGTACATTGGTTAAACCGTTTCTGAGATTAACGTGCACAAACACACAAATAAACATACAAAAATTTAAATTATCATTATTATAGATTGTATCACATGTATAAATGCCTCTAAGAACCCCCCCAATAGTTTTTTTAATATATCTTTTTTATACAGCAATCAAATACGTTTTTATTTTACGTATACATAGATTATACGGAAATATTGATTAAATTCACTCGCTAGTTGTAAAATTTAATTCGTAAGAGCAGTATCGATGGCTACGCTCTTCATTTCAGTATGTACATCAAAATTTACGAGGGCTATTCTGACCGGGTTCCTATTACTGCACGTTCAGAGTAAGGGAGGGAATATTTGAAAGGAAAATTTACAATTCTAGATTTTATATAGGTGGAGAAATTGAATAGTTGTGCCTGTAGCTGATTGGTTATGGTTGTGGATTCAATTTTGGTTTAGGATTGTGTTGATTGGCTTTAGATGATGAATTTATATATATAGTTAAGATGATAACAGCACAACGTCTAACTGCATACGTGATGATTGTGGGTTCGATTTCCGTACAGGAGAATGGATTATTTTCATTTTCTCGCTTTGGTAACATTAAACAGGTTTAAAATCCACCACTCATCAAAAATGTTGTTAATAAAAATGACATATTATTAGATTCTCCTGATTACAATGAATTTAATGGTAATTCAAACTATAAATATTGATAATATAATAATCTGAAATATGACAAAGATGCAAATACAATTGAAGGAAAACTCTTTTGCAAAAAAAATATTTCCACTATTAAATTGAATCAATATACTGAATTTCAAACTAAAACCAAAATTTCATCAAGATCATATATAAACATACACAATGGAAAGATATTTTTCATTATCGACCGTCACCCAGCATAGAGTCCAAAAGTATTTTAACACTATAATCTCTTTTCCTACCTTGCTATATGCGTCAGATGAAAAAAAACTAAGAAATAATCATACAAAAAACAACACCAGCAGTAGTTTTTCCATATAATTTAATTTTAATGAAAACTTTTGAACAAAGTGAGTACGTACATAGCGCTGGTGCTAAAATACGGTCCGCATTTAAAAGTGAAAACAAATATTGTACCACCAGCTCGTATGTTCGCTATTACGTGTTCCGTGTTTATACACCTTATTACTTGCACCTGAACGAAGCGTTTTGCGAATTACCGGCGTAGCTTTCGTATTGAGGTACTAGTTTTAATTTATTTAAAGTACTAGCGACCCAAATGCGGCTTCGCCCGCTTTGTTTGTTGTTATAGTATATAACCTTTACATTAATTGTAGTCAATGGCTTAGTTTATTCTGATTTATAAGTTGTATTGCTGTACTGTACAGGTTGTAGTTAATAATGTTGGCATGAAAGTGAAACGAACATCTATCAACAAACGATCACATTTCTAATATTAGTGGGATAGGAGTTGGAGTAGGATTGTAGACACTGGCGCTATACGGTGCTCCTGTGTGGGCTGAATCTCTTACCGCTCGCAACAGGATCCAATTGCGAAAAGCGCAGCGGTAAGAGCTATTCGGGGTTACCGTACTGTGTCATGGACGGCGGCTACTCTCCTGGCGGGCGATCCTCCTTGGGAGTTACAGGCGGAGGTACTGGCTAGAGTTCACGCATTCCGTATAACTGAGCGGTCGCGAGGTGAACGACCATCGACAGAGGATATCGTGCGGATCAGGAGAAGAGCCGATGAAGCCCTGATGCGGCGATGGGAGTTGGACTTGAGGTCTCCGGCGGCAGGTTTGGTGACGGTGGAAGCTGTCCGCCCCCACCTTAAACGCTGGATCCAAAGGAACTTTGGGGTTTTGACGTTCCGACTGGTGCAGGTACTAACAGGGCACGGTTGCTTTGGTAAATACCTGCACCAGATTGCACGTCGGGAGGTATCACCAGCGTGTTACGAGTGCAATGCGCCGGTGGATTCGGCGCATCACACACTGGCCGAATGTTCTGCTTGGGCCCCACAGCGCCATGTGCTGATGGATGTAGTCGGTAGAGATCTCTCACTGTCAAGTGTGGTGGGGGCCATGCTAGATAGTGAGAGGCACTGGTCTACCATGGTCTCCTTTTGCGATTCTGTGATGGCATTAAAGGAGGCCGCGGAGCGGGAGCGCGAGTCCAGCGCAAATGCAGGCCCGCTCCGTCGTCGTAGGTTAGGGAATAGGAGAAGGCAGTACGCTCATCTCCAACTCCCTTTACCCTAGAGAGTCACCAATAATATGACGGTGGTCCGCTACAGGCGGGCTTTCCACCGAGTCGCCGTAGTGGAATGCGTGAGCGATCCTGCGGCGTCTTGCTTAGGTGGGTAGGTCTCGCTGGGTTTTAGTGGGTAGTATCGGGTTCATTCTCCGGTGAGCCCCACAGTACCGATCTGTCGGTCTGCGTAAACTGCATTTCCCAGCGTTAAAAAAAAAAATAAAGGATTGTAGACACTACAGACTAATATGCTCATAAGTATTTTAAGACTTAAATTTATTTTCCAAATACCGGCTGTCAGGAAAATTAAAATAGGTACAGAGAACACACACTAAGAAAATTCAGTTCTCTGATGATAAAAATGACATCGCAAATGTCAAGTTTACATTACATTGACATGTTTAATTATTTTTAAATTATATGAAATTCTTAAAGCGGATTAATCGCATATTTTTGAAACGTAGGGTTTCCAAAAAGGTGTAAATTTATATAACATCCCATATCGAGGCATATTATATTAAAACCAAGTTATAAATAGAAATAAATACCATTAAAGAAATAACTACCCACAAACCAAATCCCCAGCAAATACACACAGAACAGTACGTATCCAGCACAATTATAGTCCAATTGAACGGTTCTCAATAGATTTAAAGAGATTTGCAAAATCATTTGCAAATTGAATCGATGCTACAATAGCGAGTTGGTTTCTTATTTGCCTGTACGCTGTACGCTACGTCGGGTTGAAATTAAACTCAATTTTTCAAATGAGTTCTCATTTTCATTTTCTTAAATTGAGGGGGAAAATTGTATTGTAATTGATAATAATTAATTGTAGGTTTCATTCAAGGAAAGGCATTTTTTAGTATCTTTTTTCTGTTTCACGCAGTATCCCGATAAAAGCAGAGTAAACAGAAAGGACTTGGTGTTAAGATATTCAAAGTTTGTCTAAATCTCGTCTCATATAATGGCAGCCTTTTTCCGAAGGTGCTGTTTTTAAAAAAACACGTGGTGAAACTAATATTGGTCGTCCAGAAAATTCTCTATTCTCATCTTGCAAATCAAATTCTCTTTAAGATTTTTACAGCATTTTATATATTTTATGGTAAATTCGACTCAAAATTTTTGTAAAAGTTTCAAAAATTACATGTCACTAAAATATAGGAACATAAAAATCTCAAAATCTCCACCTCTAATGAACATCCGAGCAATTTCTCACGCTTTGTTTGAATCTTGACGTCGCGTCGTCGTATTGAATAAAATTTGGTGCATACAGGACTGCAGGTAGGTGAAGAATCGGGCTATTGTAATGGAACGCCTATCTAGACGCTATTTTGCTGGCATCAAAATGTAGTTGTAGGGATAGCAAAATAATATATAGTTTATTTTTGTCACTCCGTATTCCGCACACATCAAGATAAGTAGAGGGAACCTAGTGGTAAGACACTTCAATCCCCACTTTTACTGAAACTGAAACTTGGAGGTTAAGTGTCATATTGTTACCGCAGTGAGAAAAAGAAAATATTTAATACATTCCTCCTAGTGGAAAACTTACACGAAAACTTCTTCGTTTACATATCACTCGAATGGTTATCAAGACGATTCTATCTAATAGTTTCCTGTAAATTTTGATAAATTAGATCACCTAGATATGAAATTATCTTTTTCTACTTAAAATAAATAGAAGGAGACAAGTCTATAAAAATATTAACATATATAAATATAGTTTTCTGCTAGCTCTACATCCAGTTATACGGAATAAAAAAGTAGTGCAGGAAGAAAAGTGGGTGCTTTCCTGTATTTTCTAGAAGAACTTGCACGAGAGTTTAATCATGCGCCAGATAAGACTGTTAGGGCTGACACAAAATGTGAATGATTCATACAACAATGCCTTGTAAATTCTAAAACTATTTTTTTTTTTACTGTGAAAACTTTTGTGGAATATTTAATTTCATGCTATGTTTATGGATTCAAATGCAATTTCATAGAAAATATATTTATTATTTAATAATTACAATTTCCGATTTGTTTATTTGGTTTATTTAGAAACCTGGATATAAAACACACAACACAATGGGTATAAAACATAATATACAAGTTCTTTTTCAGGATTTACCTCCTTGTTTGAATTCCATTTTATTTATAGATGTTTTACATTAAGGTCCTATAAAACATTATATAAACGTACATACGACATGCACTTATAAAAATATAATTTTTCTATATATAAAAACAAATTTTCTTATCTTATGATATATATCTTACATATCCATAGATGTCTATCGAAAACACCCCAAAAAACCTCTATAATAAACTAAAAGGACCCAACCCTACATTTTGGGTGGTTCCGTCATCCTTTTGTCCTGTACCAATTCAATTTAGTGATAAGGGGTAGAAGGACTTATCCATGGACACAAAACAAATAAAGTAGCCATCGATAGAAATAAGAAGCTACACATGGCTTATGTGAGACGCGGTCAGGACGTGATCTGGATGGATAAGCTGAAATAATGTATTATTCTTATATATTGGGATTTACTTTTGAAGTTATTTTATAAGTTGGTTCCTCTTGTTTTGGGGTAAATGGTGAAAGTATTCATGTTTTGAATGTTATTTGTTTTTAAGTTTTTGAAATTTATATGTTTTTTAGCTACACGCTATACTGTAGATCATCGGTTTATTTAGTCCTGCTCACTGAGCGGTCATCTGGTGCTAGGCCGCAACTCGAGAACCATTCCGCCCAAATGGCAATCGGTTTTCCTTGCGATATGTCTCGTCCACTGCTGTGGAAATATTCTTTAAAATATGGAAATTTTCTTTAAAATTATTTAATTGTAATATGATTATAGCGTATATAATTTCTACAACAGGATCGATATACTCGGAAAGTCATCAATTAAAAAAAATATATATACTCAAAAATAATCGAACTTTGTAGTCTTTCCCGAACAATATCCCTCCTGTTTACATTTATTTATATGGACCAACGCTCTACAATCTACGATGATTTATATTATTTCTTAATAAGTACGTTTATATGAAAGTAACTTTAAGTTTAAAGGAAATACTTCAAAAATATAATTGAGGTGTTGCATAATTCGTACCTACGTCCAGCAGTTATAATACAGCCTGCCATTACGCAGTACGGACCAGCACCAGCAGCACCAGCGGTGATTCCAATATATTGGATACAATATTAGACAAAGTAATTGGTTGGCAGAGATACTAGATAGGATTATTACCTATTGATATATCCGGTCAATATGATCGGTGTTTGTGAGATTTGTGTGTGGTTTAAGTTGTAAGACATTCAATGATGAGTGTTGAGTGAGCTTGTGTCTGAAAATGGAATGAGTGTGAGTTTGATTCCTGATGATAGGGATTCACTATGCTTAAGGTATTTTGTATTTTCCCATACTAAAAGGCAAGTACAGCATCGAATATCTCGAAAAGTTAAGTGAATGAATATCCTAACAGCAGCCACTCTACTCTGCTTTATGCTTATTTTCATATTTATCAGTATATTCTACAGAAATTCTTATTTTTAACATATTTAACTTGGCAAAGAAACTTTTATAATCAAAATAATTAGATAATCAAAAATATCCTAAAATATTATTTCTTCGTTACAATCACTCGTGACTTATAACAAATCTATAATAACCCCTCACAAACCAACATTTTGAAACGTCAGTGGGTTTATGGGTTAATGCTAATTCAATCTTTAAATTGAAAGGCAATTTATTACTTTCGTAATTTTTAACGATGTTTTATAATTCATTTGGTATTTGATTTACAATGGTTCTATGGGTTTGGGGTTTAATAAGCTTAGGAAATTGATTTTATTGTTTTATTAATTATACGAAGTTGAGGTCGTCGTAGAACTGTGTGTGATTGTAAATGCAATGATTGTAGGTTTGATTCTCATTCAAGGAAATACATATTTTTTTATTAAGTGTCCTATTACTCAACATCGAAAATTGGGCGAGGAACGGAGTGTCATAACACTAGAGAACTATAAATGCGATGGTTGTGGGTTCGATTCCAAAGTAACAAATTATTTTCATTTGGTTACTAGTTTCAATATAAAATCAAACCTGTACCGACCTCCAGGTGCAGGTCCACCCCGATCCACACCTATACTACACAAGTAGTTTTCATATGAAGGGATTATACGAATATGTATATAATCCAGTTAGGTTTCTGGGCGTCCGCCAACTACTGAGCGCTTATGTTTAACTTAGGTCGTAGGATCAAGTGTATTTGAATATGCATATTGTGTTACGACTAGCGCCCGTTTGTGGGTTTGTTCGTGTATTAACATCTATACTCTACTCGTATATTGATATTATGAAGTTGTAGTGTGTTTTTGGTTAAATGCGCTAATCTCAGGAACTATTGATTCTAATTGAAAATTGCATATTGTTTTGCATTATGTATATCTCTTTGCTTGCATTATGTGTTAGGTACATTTATTTAACTGATTTCAAGTATTTTCATGTTTTATCATAAAAACTATTGGCTTTCTGCGATACTTCTTCTTATAAACTTTAATTTTGTCTTAATTCAAAAAAATAATTGGTTTTTAGGTTCACGCTTCGTAGATAGCCAGGGTAAGCGGAGTGTCAAAACACTGTTTTCCCCACTTTCCGTCTAGTTTAGGGAAATGAAAATAATTCATTCCCCCGGAAAGGGAATCGAATCCACGCATTTACAGTGAGATGTTGTGCCTTACAGGTTACAGTGACTTAACATTCTGTTATCAACTTTAAATCTATGTAGAAATAATGCGAGTTGTGGGAAGGCACCAACTTCCTAACTAAAGGACTCCATCTATATATTCCTGTTAATGTTACCGCAGAACTTTGAAATTTATGATAATGATACTTCTTTAGCTTTAGAACGGAAAATATCTGTAATTTATAAATAAAAATAGAAGCCATGTCGTCATCGTAGTGCTATGAGATAGTGTTTGACCGTACACGCAATTGTTCTGAATTCTAATCCTAATTGGGGATCAATTAATATTTAATATAGTAAATTTTAAGTAGTAAGTAAGTCATAATTTTTTATTTAAGTAAGAAGCATTGTTTTTTTTTATACGCTGATTTATTTTATTCATTAGATTGACAATATTGTTATTTTTTTAATGGTTGATAAATTTCTAGATTAAATAAATGTTCAATTTGAACCAAAGTTACACTTTTTTATTTCACAGATCTTTTGCATATTAAATCCCATTGTTAAGATATTTCTTATTTCATCAAACAGGAATCGAACTTACAAACATAGTACATATGGATATTATCCTATAAACCACAATAGCGCACAGTTTTTAACGTTTTGAGAACAACAATAGAAAAAAAGGATATAATATTTTTATTTATTTATTTATACGTTTTTTACATCCTCGGTGAATGTTTGCGAGTCGAATTGTAAAAATTTCATTTTGCACTGTGACAAGTAAACTATTGACAAAAAAATATCACGTTAAAAGTTGTGCTTGATTTTTGTATTGTATGAAAATAAATATAGTTAGGTTACTATCTACGGAACGTATTTTTTTGTAAAAATAAACCTGGAATAAAATAAAAATTGTAAATTCTATTTAAAAAAATTGGAATTTCACTTTATATTTTTGTAAAAGTTGAATTTATTTTATAACAAGCGGTCAAGTGCGAGTCGAGCTCGCGTACCGATGGTTCTGTACTAATTTTATGATTATAAACCAACGGAAGTGAAATATGACTTTTTCCTTTAGTTCTACTGTAAACTCCTTATACTTTACAAATTTTATAGTTTTAAATCAACGAATACCTAGGTTTTGTTTACACAGTGAATCTCATATAATATACAGCAAAATAGGTCATAAACAGGAGACAGACGTCTACGGTTGTTATTTGTATATCTCTCTAGATATATGAATAACAAACCGAAATGTTTTTTTTTCAGAGTTAATTTTTTACAAATTTGTCTGGGGTGAGCTGCTGAGCTCAAGACTATTCTGGTGTGAGCACGACTCACCAGGCCTTAGAAAATATAATTTCAATAATTTACAATAATGCTACATCAAAACTGTCTACTATTTCAGCTTCACATCCAATTCAATCAAAATCAACTTAGCAATTTAGCTGAAAAAAAACACCCAAAAGACATTTTCATATACAAATAACATTGAATTTAACAAACATTTTCACATATACCCAACTAGAGACTGAAAGTAAGTACTAGGTCTAAACAGTACTATAAAAGTGGGTATCCAGACGAAACCGCAGGCATGTTCATATAAAATGTATGAGTTCATCTGTTGGCAACGTTCATAAGGTAGTATTCTCAAGTATTATAACCGTGATTGTAGGTACCGACCAGGTCGCTGGGGGGCTGTAGTCTTTTATGTGTGCTGCTATAACATTAGTTTTATATGTACGGGCTAGATTATGTGTAAACTTATTTCAATATTCCAGAAGTTTTGGTAAAAAAATATAGATATATAAAAATAAGGATGAAACTTATTTTTTTCCTTTTTTATAGGGTGTATGCTAACACCCTAATAATTTTAATGTTGATTTCGAAAATTAATTATTTCATAGAAATGAATTAAAAAGGTTCCTCGTTTTTTCATTCACGTTATTTTCATGTAAAATTTCTTTTGCATGAAAAGAATGCGAATTTCTATATTTCAGTAAAACAAATAGTCTTGAAAGCGTCACTGACGCAATTCACTCATACTCAAAAGACCAGGTAGGTGATTTTAATATTTTTATTAGTTTCTTCTTATTGTATCCTGTATATAACAGCTAGTATTAAAACACTCTCCTTGCTACGCACCGCTACATTTTAGAGGCTTACGTGGTAAATTACAGAACTCAATTCCGTGCTTTGTCTTATTTCAGAGTGCGGAAATGAAAATAATTAATTCCACCGAGTGGGAATCGAACCCACATCAGTCAAGTTTACAATCAGAAACTGGGCTATATCACGACGACTTCAAATATATATTTTACATTGCTAAAACTCAGTATTTTTTAATACTATTACAAAAATCCAACAAAAGTAAAAAGAACACTATCTGGACTTACACATAATCATAATAAATATTTAATATTCAACAGCTTATTTCTATTCATTTGCAATCAAAATGTACCATTTCCGTGTCCGCTACTGTAATGGCCACCTCGCACTGTGAAACGCCTGTTTATTTCTTCTTATAGGCTATTTGCTTAAAGTGTATTAGGTCGCTATTGTGTCTAGTATAGGGGAGTTTCGTTAACGCGTTGGTTGTGGATTTGAATCCCATTAGAGGGAATGATTATATTTAAATTATGTATAAATATATGTTCTATTCTGCATGTTCTATTAGGAGGGTATGCAGAGGGAACCTGTTAAGTCAGTCATTGTCACAAATTTTGATGTGTCATACGGAACGGAGAAAGCAAAGCTAACTCAAAACAAAAATCAAACCTAACCCCCCCCATATCATAGTTCTAATTGAAAACTGAGCTATCGAGATCAGTCCCCACATAATCCTTTAATTCTTGTACCCCGCACTTCAATACTACAGTAGTTTCAAGAGACCGAATATTCATCTAGCTTTCGCAAGAACTTGGTCAATATGAATTTCCTTTATAGTTAATGTAAGTTACTATTAAGTTTGGAGTTGCTAAGTAAAGCGGAATTTATGCAATTCTATATGTGAACTTAAGATCGATATTCAGTGACCTCTTGTTTTACATATCTTTATATAGTTACTTAGTTTTTGTCAGCTCTTTGCTGTTTATCAAATACAGCAGTGCAGAGGGAACCTAGTGTTAAGATACTCCGTTCCTCACTTCTCGCCGATTTTTTGGAGGCATTGCATGTTGAGAGGTGGAACTCAACGACGTACTTTTCATGGGTACTAGAGCCAAGTAATTAAAATATTAAAATTTTACATGGCATTATTTAATGTAATCACGAGTTGAGAAATAGGGTTGGAAATATAGGACAGACAAAAATATATAAAATTATTATGATATACTAGCGGACGCGCGCAGCTTCGCTTGCTTATTTAGGGGTGAATTCTAATAAACCATGAAACAGGTGTTCAATGAAATATTTTTGAGAGTCTCAATTTCAAATTTTATAAAAATCAGTGGCGATTTAAAGATTTTTCCATACAAACTTAACTTAATTTAGCAAAGCGAGAAAATTTAAATAATTCTTTCCCCCACGTGAAAATAAAACCCACAACCGTCGTCACCACGACAACCTTAAATATATATGTAAGGTTCTTATATAAGAAAATAAAAAGCCGAAAAAATATATAAGCAAAATCGTTAGACAGAGCGTGTATATGGTTTATTAACACGTTTGTATGAAAACCTGGCTAATTTACAAACAGCCGTCCATTCCATTCCATAAATTAACGAATCCCTTTTAGTTTTAAAAGTATTTCTGTGTAATTTGTTTTAACGTGAATTTCTCAACTGAGTTACTATTGTGAATACAATTAACTTGGCTCGAGAGTGTGCGCTGTAAAACAAATGAAGCGACTCGCTTATAAAACTTTATCACGCTAAAAATAAATTGTATGTTTGTACGTGTATTTTTGGCTTGTTTATTATATAGAAAGAGACAAATGCTTAGTGACTGGGTTTTTTTTTTCAAAAATTAAAATTATTTATTCTCCTAAGTGGAAATGGAACCTACAACCGTCACGTTTACAGTAAGCGGTTGTGCTGTTGCACCATGACGGCTTCAAATTATTTATACATATTCCTAATATTTAAATATGTGTCCTGGGTGTTGAAAATTTATTCCATATTTGGCCAATTTAAAGTAGGGGAAAATCTTTTTTCTATCTAATAGATTTTGTATCTACGAACTTATCGGGTCACATTCGAGATAATAGTGGCCAGGTTTTTAGCTAAAAATTTAAATGTCCCGAGTGGCACAAAAATGGTCCAGCTTCTCGTGAACTATTCCACGCACTTTGAGAATTTTTTTTGTCAATTATTTATTTTTTTAATAAGTTCTAACAATTCCAGAGATGAAATCCCGATTTTCCTCGAGACTAAATGTGGCAACACTGGTACATATAATTATATCTACCTTTCTCTACATCTTTATAAACAGGAACATATTATGATGGTGTCATATCATTTGCAGTATGTGAGTACCAAATAATAATACTTGAATGGTTTGTATAAACATTAATATTCAATGTAGGTACTATGTGTTCCCCTATAAATATTAATATGTATTAATAGTTCAATTCAATACTTTATTTATCTTCTATTGCTCCTATCTTATTTAACTTGACCCACTTGCCAGTGTCGATTGAACTGAAATTTTAATTACGACTTCAGTTCTGATGACAATGAAATTACATGTCATCAATGTTGTCGTTAATCCAAAATGGCCGCCGCAATAACATGGCAGATTACAAAATCTTTACACAACCCACTTAATATGGGTATCAAATGAAAGCGTTTAATTTATTAAATACAATCCACCATAAAACACCTAGAAAGATTTTTTTTTGAAATATTTTTTTTTAATTTTTAAGTTTTTTATAACAATACCTTCAACAGACAATCAAACTTACAACCACCGTACCGATTGTGGCACCATTATAAACTATTCAAAGTCAAAAAATTCTAATAAAAAAGAAATGCGATCATTACACGAACAAACACTTGGCGGACCGTAACTGTGAAACCCGTTCGAGCTTACTGAGCAAATTGATTAAAGATTATCGGTTAAAGCGACACGGTGTTTACAAGCTTTCAATTATTATTAGACTATTTATTTAACTGTAACTAAAATTTCAATTTATTTATTAAATCAAGGTTTGGAAAATGGGTGAACATTTTTCTCTTTTTGTTGGTGTTTCAAATTATATGAATATTTCTTTCAGATGTCACGCGATGGTTATGGGTTCAATTTCTACAAAGTTGTAATTAATTAGTGGCTGAATTTCTGTACGTCATATATGAAAGTTTACCTTTATTGATTTAAAAACTTCCTTCTTTTTTCTTCTTCTTCCCATTTTTTTGAAAACACGATTGAAGTATTAAAAAAAGAAGAAAAATAAACTGATTGGCAATCTGACGACATTTTGTAGTACAATTTACAATTAAGACGGTACCTGACAGTACCTGACATTCACTAGATTTATTTGAATATATTATTCAAAATAGATCGTTGTTTTTCAAACAACATATATAACGGTATTAAATAGTCAATCTATATGTATAAAACTTTTCCGTTACTGACTGACTGACAGACATCGCATATTTAATTAGCCAATTAAAAGCCAAAAATTCGATTTAAATATTAGTTTAAATTGAATAACGTAATATTTAAAAGTTTGAGGTCGTCGTCGGCAGGGGCACATGTATCAAGTATGTGATTGTAAAAGCGTG
Organism: Heliconius melpomene melpomene; assembly: GCA_000313835.2. NCBI lineage: Eukaryota > Metazoa > Arthropoda > Insecta > Lepidoptera > Nymphalidae > Heliconius > Heliconius melpomene. The sequence goes on along the minus strand of HE668978.1, from coordinate 125,010 downwards.
GGTTCTGTGTTAGATTCCCAATCGGTGAAATGAAAAAATTAATATTTTCATTTCCTCTCTCTGGTAACGAGGAAAACTTTGAAATGAGCTTTAAGAAGTTGGGAAATGGAAATGTCTTAATGGGAATCGGAGTGTTTTCACACTTGGCTCTCTGGTGCCCTCTAACTATCTTGCTATGTGTGGGATACAATGGATCTCGAAGAGAAGAAAAGTGGACAATAGAAAATTTCCTCCACTGCCTCACACGAGATAAAGTGACGGTAAAAAAATGTATTTGTGTAAATTTTTTTAAAACAAAATGAAAGTCAAAATCTACTACGATTCGAAAATTGCAGTTTGATAATGATTCAATCACAATTGGAAGAATGTTTAATATTATAATGTTTTATATAAAAAAAGATAATTTACCCGCTGTAGTTAGACAAATTAGTAGGTAAATTAATGAACCGCAATATTATTTTTTTGGGTGAAAAGTATGAAAAAATATATTTTATACTTCCCATTTTTCTTCAATGAAACATTTCCTAAAATCCATTTATTGCACACGTGTGGAATAAATATTAAACATTTTTTTTAATAATAAAGTACATTTGGAGCATAAGTATATAGGAATGTAATATAAATAATATTATCCAAACTTTCCGAAACTGTTGCAAGAGCCAATTTCATTTGGCACAAACAAAAGAAATATGTTAAGCAAGCAATATGTAAAACATAGTTCAAGTATTACGAATTCAAATCGGAATGATTACGTACCCATTGCCTAGCGCCAGTTTTTCATCACACTCACGTTATGAAAGTACTAGCGGCAAAAAAAATATATTAAACTTTATTTTTTTACTTCTCATTACGGGAAATATTCCGCAAATAGTAGGTGTGTGTGTAGCGGCGGAACACAACGTCTTTTTTTGTTAGTAGAGTGGAATAATAAAAATAATATATTTCCAGTATTTCCAGTTGATAATCGAACCAAAAGCAAAAGCATCATTAATTGAAAAAAAATATTTAAACATAAATTAGAGTAACATAATTCATAATTATTCTATACTTATTAACGAACTAGAACTTGTTTCCCGTTTCCCGGGTGCCTCGTTTCTAGAGAAAAATATGTAAAAAATAAAATTACCCTTTTTTACTATCGTTACCTCTACCGTGCTAGTGCCTAGGCATTCAGCATAACAAGTGACGGGCAAATTGCGTTCCTATGTTTATCCACTTACCATCCATACTTACCATCTATACTTGCTCTTTTAGATGAATTTAAGTTGGCTTTTCCACTTTTCCTTAAGATTTTCTTTAAGATTTATATAGGTTAAGCTGGCAACTGCAATAATCAATATATATGAGTACCTATAATGTTTGATATAACGGCGCCGTGATACAGTCGTTATATAACTAAATGTACATAGTGTAAGAATGTATATATTTCCATTTCGTATTAATTTTTTGACTATTTTAAAGATATTAAAGGGTATAGACAGAATCTAGTCTAGATTTTAATCTATAGTCTATAGATTAAAAATATATTTTGTGGGAATGTCCACGCGTGAGGATAACATACAGGTTAACCATGCCAATTTGCTGCTAAGCGGTGTGCTGATGTGGTAGCGTAGCGTAAGGTTTTTTAAATGTCAAATGCTACTAATCAAATACTGATTCGTAGCTTTTGTGGCTTTGTTTTCATACTTTACTTATTATAACAATAAATAAAGAAAAATGGCTATCTCTTATCTTTCAAAAAATAATTATTTAATTGATTAGAATAAAAAATATATATCCAAATAAAATAAAAATTAAATCTCATATTTCGTGCAAAGGTAGCATTAGCATCTATACTGAGTGTCCATATAACTAGGAGGCGCCATATAACTAGTGTCTTGTTTTTACAACAATTTCAATTTATTTATATATACTGAGAACATAAAATGTAATTGTTACAGCATAATATCATGTGTTTATTATATTTTAATAATAGTGTAAGAAAACCGCGTAACAAATATTTAGTAAAACAATAGAAGTTGTTTTTATAAGGCTAATACACTTAGGCAAATGGCCTATAAGCAGGCATAAACAGGCAGTTAACTTCATTACACCATCGGCCACAAATACAGCGTATTTTTGACTAAAAATATTTATGTTAATTTTATGTGTTATTTGAAACCTTCGTGGAATAGTGGGATAGCATTCGACGTGATAGCTGTGAGTTCAATCCCCATTTAAATGTATATGAATGGATTATTTTCAAGTCTCTGTTAGATAAAGATGAGTTTCGTTACCCAACACACCATGTCAAAGATTTGGGCGGAAAGTGGAAAACGGAGTGCCTTGACACTAGGCTCTCTCTGCCTACTCCGATATATGAGAGATACAGGTGTATAGCTAAAAAAATAAAATAAAAATATACATAGTCAGAACAAATAATGCATGACGTGGATATTCAGATCAACTTCGCGCTGTATCCTGATTTAATTTCCTAATATTTTTGCTTATTTACATCTAGGCGGGTAATTACTCTCTTTTTTAATATAAAATATTACGGTGTAGGTTCCATTACAAAACAGAATAGTAATTAGTCGAAATATCATTACTAGATAATCATTATAATAAACGTAAAATATTATTTGTGTATACTTAATTTGTCCTGGAGTGTACAATGTCGGTAGTGTTACAGTAATCGCCATCGTACAGGTCACATAAAAGACTATTGCCCCCTAGTGCATGCTGGCTGTCCGATATATCCATAGCTGTAATCCTTGAGACCTGTACAATTTCCTTGGCAATGCTAGGGCTATTCTAGCTGCCAAGCAAGCTGCTTCCGATGAGTGAAGGTTCGATTTTAATTTTTTTGATGTACAAATCGTACGTGATAACAGGTCGTTGTTTATACATGGAAGATATATGAGAAAAACTATTGTTGAGAGGTATTTATCATTGCCAGTTGTGGCGCAGGGGCACAAGCGCGTGACTGTAAACACGGCAGGTTGTGAGTTCGATTTCCACTCGAGGAAATATTTAATATTTTAATTTTCATGCCCTGGTAACAAGACAAAGCGCGGTATTGGCTACCGCACTTAACACTCAATGCCTCCAAAATTCGGCGGAAAATGAGGAACGGAGGTGTCTTAATGAGAACGGAGTGTCTAAACTTTCCCGGATCTCTCTGTTAACCCTGTGGGCGATATACCGTGAAACTAAAAATATATAAGTACGAATTGAAGTTGTGCTTAATGGATTACACGCCCAAGAGCTTAAGCCAATTAACTTACACATACATTCTCATTTCTCAACGTCGTTATTTCTAAACAACATAATTTCTGTTGTTAGCGCTTCATGAAAAAGATTTTTCACAAAGTTTCGCTGTAAAAAGATAATTAATATTAATAATGTTATTTTACATTATACAGCTCATTTTATTGTTGTGATATTTTGTACTGATATATAAATAGGTATATTTTTTTTCAATTGACAGAGTTCTGGTTGAAAGCAGTGAATAGAGTGTCTTGACACTAGATTCTCTCTGCTTCCGCTGCTATATACCTCGTAAAGTGAGTGAGTTTTGAACATTTTAAATAAGAAGTTTAAATAAGAAATCCCAAAAATATAAATAACGTTAACTTTAACTACACTTATTCTGAAATCTTCAAATTATATAATCGACCTGCAGCTTCCACTACGTACATATACCTAACATATACATAAATTAACTTTAATCAAACTAATATAAACTGAGGCGGTGAGGCGTGTATACACAGTCGGCCTAATTATTTTCGCAAAGGAACATAATCCCCGAGTCAATAATATAATCCGCAAATCTATTTACAGTATCTATCTTAGCGGATTTGACATCTCATTATCTATGTTATAGTTAGGCGCGAATTAAGACAGATTAGGAAATATTCTATCTATAATTAAATATTGTATGTAATTTTTCCCCCCCTAGTACACATGGGGCAAAAAAATTGAGAAGTATGCGTATTTGGAAACTGGACTTTTTAACACTTTGCAGTAGTTAGTTCTTGTGACTAAAGACTGGCTCTAAATGTTAGTAACGTCGGGTTTCGAAATATGTATAGCTCTATCTTTATAACTTTCAAACTAATATATTATGTACGGAACTGTAATATGGTAGTAAAACTTGAAATAAATTATACGCTGTATATTTAAGGGACACACATAATTACTCAGAAGAAGTTTTGGGTTGGAAATAATATTAGAATGTTAGAAAATTATCATATTTTCAGCTTTTATTTTTAGAAAAAAAAAGAACCTTTTCTGCACTTTACGATGTATTCTGCAAGTAGACGGGAGAGTAGAGGGAGTTTAGTATTAAGAATCTCCATACAAGACACTCTGTTCTCATTAGCACACTTCCGTGCCCCTATTTCCTGCGGAATCTGAGGTATGGCATTCTGAGGGGCGGAACTCAACGCCGCTCATTTTGTTACCAGAACGAGAATAATTATTATGAAATATTTTATTTCCTGGAGTAGGAACTGACCCCACAACCGTTGCGCTTACAGTCACATCATTGTGCAAACGGGCCAAACGACGATCTCAAAATATTATTTATAAAATTTAACTTATACAAAAATATATGAACAATTTATATAACTATGCGAAATAAATATTACTTGTAAAAGTAGAACGTTGTATAATAGATAAAAAAAACACATGTCCTTTTATCAGATAACACGTGTTCAGTTTTTATAAGAATATCATTAATTAATGATTCAACAGTAACATGACAAATTTGTGGTTGGATGACATTTTACGTATTCACGAGGCGTATCGATCTCAGTTAATGATGATAATGACTGACACACTGCACTACAGAGACTGACGTAGCGGCCAAGGCATTGAGTGCTATTGTTCTATTATACACTGCAGTGCACAATAACTGCACGCTGTTTTATATATTTTATTTAAATGTAATATTTAGTTTGGGCTAATTTATAACCGTCTATCTCGCTTCATGCGTGTTAATAAAAAAAATGTTTTTATTATATATACTTCTATACCTAACTTGAAATTTAATCGCCTTAAAATTATTTGTTGTAGATTACACTCAAAATATTTACAAAAGCTGAAAATTGAAATAGCTGATAATTGATAATATAAACGTTGAATTTACTTTGTAGACTGCGGTATGTTAGCAAGCTCTAAACAAACGTAGCAATTAACTTCAGTTCAATAAATTCCGATGTGTTTTGCTAAATGAGAATACAAATGAATATAATGCGAAAGAGAAGTGAGAATAAGAAATTAATGAAGAATACAATACGTTTTATACAATTATTTTATTTTATTATTTCAGAAGGCCTAATTTAAATGGAGCGGAGAATTAAAAATAATATAAGCTAAGAGTAATATTTTACAAAGATGATCAATTACTTTGAAAATCAACTCTATACCTATTCATAGCTTTAGTTACTCACCTACGATACGATTCTGTTACAGCTAATAAATTAAAAGGTAATGTCTCTAAAGACTACTTACTAATTAAACATTAGTAGTATATTTTCGTAAATTATTTAGCTTTCAACGAAACTGAAATTTCTAAAATAAAAACCTCCTTAGGGAATCCTGACTTGAATAAAATATATTCAGTACATGTTCTAATATATGTTATTTCTGTAATAAGCTTTGTGACAGTTGTCTACTCAGAAATACTTCTATACAGTCCAATTTGGAATGAATCACTGTGGAAGAAGAATTTAGTCACTGCGGGAATTGAACTCGTGCCCCCTTGACATTCTTGAAGCACTTTGGTTAATTTAGCTATACGTTTTTAAAATAAAAAAAAACCCAAACATCAAAATTTTTGCAGGAACATGCAATGTCTCGGGTTCAAGCAGAAAGTAGAAAACAGAGTGTCTTAAAATTATGTCCTTATAACTCTTAAAAATATTTTAAGTATTAAAAATACTAACCGTACATACCGAAATATGTAGACTAATATTCTAAGAGCTACTTTGAGAATATTGTCAAAATTCATTTTCAAGTTTCTTATAAAGTGAGTACAATGTTTGCCGTGAGCCGTTGCATATTTCATTTTAACACAACCAATAGTAGTCCTTGCTGCTATCGATATTAATAACAATTTTCCGTGGATGGTGTTGGTAATAAATTTGTATTCCTCCGTTGAGTTGTTCCTAAGGACTGATGCACATTTCAATGCTCGAAATGCATTTCCTTCCAATCCATTACCGCTTTGTCGATTAGAATTTGGTTTATCGTTTTCTTTGGAAATATTGCTTTACAATCTTGCTGTGTTCATTTGTTGGGTACTTTGTGAAATAGTATTTGCATGTTAGTGATCTAATATATTAGTGTAGGCAAGTCTATTTATCACTTTACTCTCTGCTTTTGTTGATGTAACAGAATAGATTCCTAATATTTGTATGAAAGAAAAAGTATTTATATTTTATTTGTTGGGAAATTTATAGTTCTTCATGAGGCCTTCTGTCCGGTTGTAGTATTTGGTCGATTAGATTTTAAGACTGTTTAACATGAAGATGCCATCGAGTAGATATTTTTTAGTTTCATGCAGTAGCCACACATAGCAGGGTAAGCGGTGCGCGTTGAATGGCGGAATTCAACGCCGCGCTTTGCTACGTTACTAGAGCGACGAAAATAATATGTTGCAGATTTCATTTTATTAAGTAGAAATCGAATTGTACAGTCGTAAGCCTGTGCCCCTGCACCACGAATCTTTAGTACTTAGTAGAATTTGAACTCCCAACTATACTGGTTCAACCAGCTAATTCTTCAACTTTGTTAATACAATTTAAAACAAAAAGGGACAAAGTAAATTCTTATGTACATACATAAGAACAAAACAGAGTGTTGAATAAAAAAAAATCAAATATATTTCGAAAAAGGTACTTGGCGCCCATTCCCCTTGTCAGCCCTTAGGCAGGGCGTAATTCTCGAATGTAAAACCAATATTACAATATTGTTTTACATCCGCCTAATCACCCTTTGTTTATTTGTTAGCAATTTAAATTTGTTTGTTTATTTTCTTTTGTATAATATCAATTCAATAAAATATATTAATACAATTTGTATAAATAAATTAACGAGGTCTGTTGTAGCGCAGGTGTGTGACTGTAAACACGACTGGTTGTGGATTCGATCCCCCCCTCGAGTAAATGAAATATTTAATATTTTAATTTCTTAGCTCTGCTCAGACTTTGACAGAAAATGGGGAACAGGGTGTTTTAACACTGGGTTGCCATTGCTTACGCTGCAGTACGGGACACAGCGTGAAGCTGATAAGTGTATTAATCTTTGTTAGAGATAGATGTAAATAAACTAAATACGTATAGAAAAGAAACTGAAGTAATATAATAACTTGACAACTATCTAGCACGTGTCTTATTAAACACTAATAAGCAGATATTATTAAAAAGAAAAAATAAGTTTTTTTCTAGGTAAGCATAGAGAATCTAGTGTTGAACACTATAGTCTTATTATTCTGTTTTTGTTATAGATTTTTTTTTCTAACAAATAATAATATAATTAAAAGTGTATACACTTACATTGGCCTGCACTGTACCAGCTAGTCAATTTGTCGAGATTAGTGGCATATACCTGTCAATACAGTATACACCTGTAACGTATGAACGTCCAGGGATCATACGCGGTTAATTACGACGACACTCTGTAGATCAATGTCTTGATGTCTGTGACAGCTCATATAAATTACTTTTATGTAGGTTCTATAGAATAGAGATGTTCTTCGATATTTGTCGAAAGCTTCGTAGATTAATTAAAATATTAGATACTTTTTTGGTGTTTTTGTGCAGGCGATGGTTGCTAGTTCAAATTCGATTTGAATATGTTGGTATGTATACGTTAAGAGATGTACGTTTAAAAAAAACAATGTGTCGGGATTCGAATTTCGTGTTCTAGCCGTCTAAGATTTAAGCCGTCTTAAGTTCGTATAGTTCTTAATGAATTACTTTAAAATTATTATTCACTTTTTAAAACTAACAAATAAATATAATAGGCTACAATATTAATAGGATAATAGGCTAGAATGCGGGTTAGTAAATAATGTATAAAAACATTACAAAATACACCTTTATTTATTTTTTGATACATATTTAAATATTTTTTTCATTAGCAAGAATGAATAGCATGGTTTAAGGTGTAAAATGTTATGGAAACTATAAAAAGAAGTATTGCATCAAAGGCTTTTTCTATTTACCTTGAATGGCGCGAGATATGTGTATAAAATTTTTGAATAGATTTTATCTAAATATTTTATAAATACTATGAGATATTTAAAAAAAACATTTGATTTATAAATTATACTAGGAATACGGTAAAAACATTTTAAATTACAGCTTTATTCACGGAAAATGGAAATTATTTTAAAATTTAAACGTATAAAATTATTATATATTTTAAAATAATATGGAGATCTTGTTGGCTTTAGAAACGTTGGGCATTAACAGATTCAGTAGTATATCGTATATTAAAGTATTTTATAATTTATTTAACGAGGTGTCTTAAGAGTAGGTTCCCAGGTCCCCTCTATCAACTCTGCTACGTGCAGGCTATAGTGTGAACTTAAAAAATATATATTTATATATTCGGATTCATAATAATTATCATTTATGTAGAAATCGTGGTTTTAGTCCGAATTTTACCATTTATCTTTTATGAAATATTAAAGTTAAATTTGCAATACTAGGAAGTAAAACAAAAGGAAAATGAGAATAGTCGCAGCGTTCACGCTCGGATAGAGGACCCGAATCACATCACGAGATGAGGGTCGAATGAGGAATTAAAATGGTTCTTGGAAAAACGTAAATTGGGAAGTTTTATAATGAAGTCAGATGGAAAAACACCAGCCCAGGCCGTGGTGGTACAGCGTCTGGATGTAGACACTACGGTTGTGGGTTCAATTTTAATTGGGGGAAATTTTCGCTTGAGCATGCAATCTCTCGTAAATTAGGCAGTGCTTGGGGAAGAGAGCAACTTAATATTAGGTTCCCTTTGTCAACCCTGCTACATTCTGAATGCGGAGATAAAAAAAAAACAATTAAAACATTTAAATTAACGAATCTGCACTTGGATTGTTTATCTAGCCATAAGAAAATTACGCTTGTCTATATTATTTATTGGCAGAGACGACAATCTATAGTCGAAGGAATTGAGTATTAAATTGAACAATGTGGCGATAAATAAAAAAATATCGAAAAGTATATGTACACATATGTGTATGTAATATTTATATGACACGCGATGATATTAATAAGATTTTTTTCACGTTGTATCTCGCACTTAGCTGGGTATACAAAGGGAACCTAGGAACCTAGCGTTAAGAAACACAGTTCCATTCCATACTTACCGCCGAATTCTTCAGTCAGTGCGTATTGAATGGCGGGATTCAACGCCGCGCTAGACATTAATTTTATTTTATCTAGCAGAATTTAAAAAAAACATTTTAAAACATAGTCGATATGAACCTATTACTAAGCTAATCCATTATAAGCATTAATTGCAACAGATCTCTTAAAAGATAAAACCCTTATAAAAATATGCTAGGCTACCCTCAGTCGGACTTAGGTCACCTACAAACTAGGCTGCAAGTAGGTATATGTAGAAAGGGGCCTTTGAAATGACTTATAAAAGAAAGAGGTTATCATTTGCGTGCGTGTTTCTATGTTAAATGTTCTGTGGATGTTACGGTAAAGGGGTAGTAGTGTGTTTAACCTAGTATTGCTCATTGCTTGTCCTAATTGAAATGGGTAGGGTAGCGGATTCGAATACGAAGTATATTATGATAATTTTAATTTGAGGTTTTGATTGACTGTTGTGACATATTTCTAAATATATTAACTCAATACAAAAACCGGTATATTCCGCTGTATTCGTGTAAAATTCTTGCGGTAAAGCGTTTATAGGGATTCCTCAAACCCACCCAAATACTGTGGGTCTTTACGAAAAACTTATGCAAAAGATGAATTTTAACACCCTTTTATTAGGGCTAGCTGTAATCTCTTCTAATCCTTGTCCTGTTGAAACTTGGCAATTATACATATGTAGATTAGATGGCAGTACAGTCACGATCGAGCTGATCTGATGATAGAATTGGAAGATGCGCTTATTGCTCTCGTCTTCTTAAAGTTCTATTGAGTTTCCCCCACTCAACACGCAATCAAAAAATCGGGGGAAAATGTGGAACGGAGAGTCTTACAATAGGTTCCCTCTGCCTACCCTGCACGTATTGCAGGGTAGGCAGAGGGTCCCCGAGGTTCCCGTATGGTAAACAGCGTGAAGCTAAAAAAAAAAATACATTTATACCAGCAATCGTTGCGTTTGATCATTTAAATTAACAGAATAAATTAAACAGAACAAAGATAGCTTCAATATGAACAGATACCTAGATACCTATACAAATAAACGTAGTATTAGCAATGAATGCACGGCGCGGAAACACGTAAATCTTATACAGATGCTAATTATTACCTTGCAACGTACTCGCTACGGAATCGGGTTGAAATATGCTTTGTTTTGTTACGTGAGAATTATGAACATACCTATACATATCGGATTTTGTTACATAATTCCGCGGAAAGAGCAGAACGGAGTGTTTTAGCACTACGTTACCAGGTACCTCAGGGAATATACTGAAATACTCAATGATGATATACATATCTTATGTATTTAGTGATATACACAGTGAAAACACTACTGAAATGAAAACAAAGTAGTTTTCCACTTTTCGTGGTAGTAATAATCATTATTTAATCATCTACTTATTATATTATACTTATAGTAATTTATTATTACAATCCCCCCTAAATTATTCTTTAGATACTTTATCATTCCCACCTTTGAGAATAAATACCAAAATCTCGTAAGCGTTTTAATAAAGTAATTTCGAGATAAGGTGTCATCGCAAATAGCAATCGAGCTAAATGGCGGTATCTGGTGAGGGGTGCCATGATATGTAATTATCGAGGACTAGCGACCCGCACGCGGCTTCGCCCGCTTCAACTTATTGTTATATTATAGCCTAATTTTACAAAATCTTCTATCTTCTAAATCAAATCAGTACTTTTTGCATGAAATCGATACACACTTTTATAAATGTTTTTTAAGAATTAATTAAAATTACAATTTATTTTTCCTTTTCAATATTAATGTTTAAATTTTTTATGTTCGCTTCCGTATATAAGCATATTCAATAATAAAGTATTACACCTTGTATTTTCAATGAATGGATGGAATGGAACCCAAAACACATACGCTTGTGCCACCACCTAGGAAAAAAAAAACAAAATATACATTTAAAAATATAAAAAAAATCACAATAATACAAAAATCCTAGCCACCCTACGTTTGAGAGATGTTCGCCAAAGATTTCTCAATTTGCCAAAACGTGGATTTAAATTTCAAATGTTCTCTTTAAGGTTTAAGCACGTAGCGATGTGAAGGGCGACATGGAGACTATTTATAAGGTACGACTATACTATTCCTACATTTATTTGTATTGAATTTCTCAACCTTTTCAAATTTTATTGTGTTTACTTGTGCGTTGTAGGTTCGATTCCTATTCGAGGAAATGAAATATTAGATTTTTTTCATTTCTTCGGTCGTAACTCAACACGTAATGCTTCGAAAATTTGTCGGAAAGTGGGGAATGGAAGTGTCTTAATGGTGAGCAGAGTGCCTTAACACTAGGTTTCCTCTGCCTAACCATCTATATGTAGGATACAGCGTGATAAAAAAATAATGGTACATAAACCATATGAAAGAGTTTTAACATTCTATTTAAAAAATAATCTAATTTTTTAAGTGGGAATCGAACCCAGGACCGCCATGCTTAGTCACACGCTTGTACTCCTGCGGCACAACGGTTTCATTATTATACAATTCCTTTAATAACGACTAAAACCTCAATCTGGATAGTGTTTTGTAATCTTATAATAAATAAAAAAACAGTATAAAAAGATGGTCTAGACAAAAACACTTCATTATTACAAGAGGCCTTGAAATTATAATTTTTTATAAAGGTGGGCTGATTACAATTTATATTGTTTTTAATAAAATCTGTTGAATAATAAATACTGTTATTTATTTATTCATGAAGTAAATTAGATTTTTTTTTGCTATTGTTTGAACATCTTTAGGTTATAGACAAAGAAATATTAATATTATGAATTTGATCATTTATTTTGTGTTCTAAGCTTACAATAACTAAACCAATACGTATTGTTTTTGGTAATTAGCTAATCTTATATCAAATTAAAAAGAAAGTTAAAGCCAGTAATTTTTAAAGCAAGTAGTTCCTGAGATTAGTGTTTTCAATCAAATAAATAAGCTCTTCAGCTTTATAATACTGGTATAGATTAATATTTTATACATTTAACAGACGAAAAACCACGAGCGATAACAAGTTAACTACAATTTAGTATGCGCAATAAATGCATATTTTTAATTCACATACAAAATGATAGTAGCAGATGCACTCCACGCTCAAGGCAGCCAGGTATGGCTCACAAGGGTCGTTGGGAAATAAAATTTCTTTTGCGCGAGGCCCCAGCTTCCAATACGTCTTGCTTCGCGACGGTTCCGCTTTGCACACTCGAGTGTAATAACGTCGCTTCAGATTTAAGACGTTTGGTTTTACTTGAGAAATTTTTAGAAATAGTTATTTTTTTATATATTTTTTTAAATAATAGAGTAATTTGTTAAATAATAATTGAACACGGATGTCGTATTTCTGTTCTTAAGGGCACTTGTTACCTGGTTTTACTGAGGAGACATCTATTCTCGTGCTATATCCTACAGTGAAAGAAGCAGTGAAATGTATAAGTAGACCTTTGATAAATATCAAGTTGATAGGAACTATTTTTAATAATTATAAATCTATAATATTCAAGCGGAGTGCAGAGACACTTCATTGTTTTAACACCAGATTCTCTCCGCCTATCCTGCTGCTCGCGAAAAAGAATCAAGCTGTTATAAACTGTGCATGAAAAAATCAGTAGCTTCGTGCTAGCTACAGAAAAACACGAAGATATGAATTTTCATTTTCACCTTCAGTCCAATATTCGAGACATTGCGAGAAACTTTTTGTTTTGTTACTGTGCCAAGCAAATGAAAATAATTCTATTCAAAACGGGAATTGAATCCACAATCGTCGTGTTTGCAATCACACGCATGGCACCACTCCACCAAACTATACATATCTATAAAACATTATATATGTATTATAATTAATTTAATACAAGATAAGCATAAATTAAAAATTAAACGCCACTAATAGGTGTTAGGAATGGAAAAATCATAAGTTTAAAACGGCATGCAATACGGCAAGCGTAGCAACACTTCCGTTAAGTTCAAGTGGTATTAAACCATTTTCAGATTTACAGCGCATTAATTATATTGGATGTGATGGAATATAATTTATGTTATTTTTTTTAGGTTTTACGTTTCTTCTGTAATGTATTAGTTGTATTTTTTTTAGTATCATGGTATCCTTTATATAGCTGGTAGGCAGAGAAAACCTAGTGCTAAAACATTCTGTTCCTATACTTTTTGAGGCATTGAGTATTGATTTAAGCGGCGGAAGTTATTGCCGCGCTTTGTCTTGTTACCAGTGCGAGGAAATGAAATTAATTCAATGTCTCGAATAGGAATTAAACTCACAACTGTCGCGGTTACAACTGCTGCGCCACGACGCTCTCATCAAAAATTATATATTTTATGAAAAATCACTGCTATACTTTCTTATTTAATCGATTGATATTAAGACATCGACTGGGTCAAATCGAATAAAATATAATTCACTTATTTTAATTTTACCAAATGTTGAACTTAGAAATAAAAATATAATATTCTTATCATTTTAATTAGAATATGATTCTATAGACGCCATATGTAAAAGCATATAACACTTAGCTTTTTTCCTCCCCTGCCAAGCAAGCCAGCCCTGCAAGACCTGGTAATGAGGCCAAGCGCAGTATTCAGGTCCACCACTCAACACGCAATAGCTCCAAGATTCAGCTGAAAGTAAAAAACAGAATGTTTTAACACTAGGTTGCCTCTGCCTACTCTGCTATGGGATAGAACTTTGAGCTAAAATAAGTCGATTACTGACTTTAATGAATTTACGACTTGTCATTGTTCAATTCTCATAGATACAAAAATTAAGTTACGTTGTTATTTTATAGTAATAAAAAAAAAACTAATAAAAAACTTTTCTACGAACAGCCCAAACGCTACCCATGTGTCGACGCCACAACAAAATATATTTAGTGAGAATTTATATTTCAAAAGAATATTTTAAATTGCTCGAATTGAGTCTGCGAGAGCAGTGTAGTGTTTGCCGCTAATGATGTGTTAGTATGTATTTTAAATGTGCCACACGAAAATGTAATCCTCTGGTTCTTTAGATAAAATTATTAATTATATAATATACTAGCGGCCCGCTCGCGGTTTCGACCGCGTGAACTATGTTATTATTAATTTCTGTCTCCATGACTACGTCCTAGTGACGTCTATACAAAATTTGACACTCCTAGCATTTGTAGTAACGAAGTTTCATACAAACTTTCGACCCTAAAAACAACCCCTTGGAAGTCGAATATTGCAAATTCCCGTCTTAGCGAGCACCTACGTCTTATAAGTAACTCCTATGCAAAATTTGAGATTCCTAGCACATGTAGTTTCTGAGATTTCGTGATGAGTGAGTGACCTTTCGATTTTATATATATAGATAACTATATTATGTATTTAAATAAAAATAGAATAAATTATTAATTAAATTTTGAGGCCAGTCGTGGCGCAGGAGCTTAATGGTGTGACTGTAAATACGACGGTTGTGAGTTCGATCCCCACTTAAGGAAATTAAATATTAATAACATTTTCATTTCTTGGTTCTGATATCGAGACAAAGCGTGACGTTTAGTTCCGCCACTCAACACGCAATGCCTTCAGGATTAGGAGGAAAGTGGGCAACGGAAGCGATGGTTTCCGCGTAAAGCTTAAAAAAAAACGAAAAAAAATAAAATAGCTTCACGCTGAATATATAATAGCAATGCCTTGAAAATTCAATGTAAAGTGGGAACGGAGTGTCTTGACACTAGGCCCTCTGCCTATCCTGCTATATGTTACGTATCGAGTAGCTGATAAATAGCAAAAAATAACTTGTGTATACACTGCCATATTTCATTTCTCCCTTCACCCAATTAAAAAATGTACTCAAACGAATGCGCAGGCAGAAACTAAATAATACATAACCTGATTTCCAGTATCTACGTTGTTAATTGCGAGAATATTAAATATTACTCCCAAAAAGCATATAAAAGTGGCAATTTGTGCATTATTAAAAATTTTCGCGTGCTTTATAAAAGCGTGGCGTGCCAACTTGTGTGTTTTAACTTTGTGATAAATTTTAAACTTAAACAGTTTAAATTTATTTATTTTGTAAAACAAAACAGGTTGGAATTAACGTCGTGTTTGTATTTTGATTTGTACTGTGATAACATGGAAATATGCAAATAATAAGGCCGTCTTGAAACCTCAGTAGCGCAATGGGATAGTGTCTCTCTGTAACGTGATGGTTCTGAGTTCTAGTCCCGTTCGAGGGAACGATTTATTTTCATTCCTCGCTGTTGCAACGAGACCGCAAAATGCGTAGAGGGAGAAAAACTGATAATTAACTCTCTTATATAAAATTACATGGACTTAGAAAATTACTTTTTCTGTCTCCAGAAGCACTTGACAGACAGAAGAGCAAACAAGAAAGTGATCCTGAGGGCCTGTTTTCTTCTTTTGCATTACAAAACTTTAAAGAAAACTAAATATATAACCTATTCGCTATTGTCGTAGAACATTGTTCTACGCGTAGTTTTGGCTGTGCGTTGTCTGTTTCTCACTGTGTAACGGAAGAAATTTATATGTGTATAAACATTGTACCATAAAAGGGTATTTATAAACGAAAGCTTGAAAACATTAAGTACTTATTATTTTTAGTTTATTCTCTTTTAATGTTCCTATATTTTTGTAAATTTACGTTTAAAACGTAACCAATTAAAAATTATAAAAAATATATGGGCATCATTAGAAGGAAAAAATATCCACCGCTCACGTAACGGCAAACCGCACGCTTAAAATAAGATCAACACTTAATTTAGGGGCATGAGTTGGTACAGTTACCAAAAAAATATATACAATTTCTTTTTAATTTTTTAAACAGCCATAATTTTTTGGATCTATCGTATATTGGCGTTTATTTATTTCTCATTACAGATCTGAAGCTACTTACTATTCCATGAAATCGCACCGAGGGTTCCGTACTAAAATTGGAGATCTCGATGCTTTCCTCACTTGAACTAGTGGAGTTTAATGCCAAATTTTGCCTCCCTTTTAAGGCTACTATCTGTAAATGCTAGCTGCAAAATTTCATTATTCTAAGTCAATCGGAAGTAGCCTATTAATTTTCATTCTTTTTATAGTGTAATAAGCGTTTTTTGCGATATAAACAGTATATATTTTTTAAAGTAAATATAAACATACGTTTTATTTTTCAGATAATCATTAGTATATGGTTTAAGTTTCAACTCAATATCTTCAAATATTCCTGAGATGAATGCTCTTGACAGACATACAGACAGACAGACGGACAACAAAATAATCTTACAAAGATTCTTACTTATGTTCCTTAAAAGGTACGGAACCCTAAAAAGAAAATACATAATAAAGTGTAGACTAAAGAGCCATTTAGTTATATTCACATATACAATACGTTTCTATAAACTTTTAGTAATATCACTTCTGTCAACAGTACCTACACATATAAAAATGAAAATAAAAAATAAAATATCATTTACATGCCAACTGTATACAGGTACAAATACATTTTAATATGCTAATGGAGTAAAATAAATTCTGCATAGGCGCTTTATCGCAAATGAGGAGAAGATTCAATTTACATTTGAATATTGGGAGAGTTTCAGCATTTTTTTCAGGAAATACTGTAGACCCTAATAAGTTCAGCGATTTTGTAGTTTTCGTTGGTTTGCTTTCTTTTGGTAATAACATAGTATTTTCTTATATATAATTTTATATAACAAAATATAAAACCTTTATTCCTTTATGCATCTATATAATATGTAGAAACATATATTATACGAAATTTTACTTGCAAACAACCAGAAATACTCGTATAAACAACAACAGCTTCTATCACCCATAAAGTGATTTTACAAATAAATTGAAGTAACTTTTAGGTGAGTTAGTTAATCTCAGCACTGTGCTCTTCACAGTCGGTTGGAACATGTATTGTTCTAGTAGCTCAGTGGGAACTTTGACGTCGCCTAACAGGTTAACGTTCACAAAGTTAGCGCTGTACGCTCATATTTACGACTACGTGTGTACTTACGGGTGGATGTTTTGATAGGGAAAGTTGTGATTTTTTTAACGTGTATTGCCCAACGTAAATAGAGGGGTTTTGTTTTTTGACGAATACGATGTCCTTGTCTGTGTGTATCTTTATGCCAAATGGTCAATGGATGAATTGTTTTAAATTATTTTTTTATGAGATTCCGTTTTATAAGTGCCTCCTTTTTAGAGTGTTCTTAGTTCAGAATATAATCAGCTATTCGAAGATTTAATAATAATTATATGTATAAAAATTATTACATTTGAATTAGGCATGGTGAAAAAGGGGTTTGAATAGATAATAGATAGAATAGCGACAGGTATTTGTCATGTAGAATAAATTTGGTATAATTAAATCAATGGGAGTTATGGACGTGCGAAAACATCCAAAAATTTAAATAAGTATTGTATAATCTTAAAATTAAAACAGATATAAAGAAGCACAGAAATCGTTATATTATTCACCTTTCTTTATTTGCCGATATTGATTTCGAGAAGCGGAGAGTGGCAGTCGAACCCAAAAATTAATGGAACCGGACAAGATTCACTAAATTAAAAGACACAGAGTGAAATAATGGAGATAAGACAATTGTAATTATAGACAATTAAATAAAAGCTGCGTTTTGCAAACAATTAATACTCTGTATGTTGCCATAACTTTTACTTAGGTACTTAGCGCAAGTTAGAGCACTACAGAGCACTCATTTAAGACTATGAACATTTTCATGTTGAAATAATAATTTCGTTCATAGTCTCGTAAGGCCTTAGTACTGTTGCTCTCACACCCGCTGCACTTTTAATGCCTTTAAGTTTATTATTTTCTGTGTTTGTACAAGATTTTTTGGATATTTTTGTTTGCCTTTTCTATGTATGTTTGTGTTTAAATATAAATTAATATATATATCTGTCGATTTTTAATATGAGGTAATATTGTTTTGTTGGTGTAAGCTCTTTGTTAGAGGTTTTCGTGTTGAATTTCTTATATCTATTTCTGATTTATATTGAACGACTCGTAACAATTTCAATAAGTTTCAATTGTGTTTTTATAACAATAAAATATTTACTTCTAATTTAAAAATATTTTTTGTCGTCTGTCTGTAGTGTAGTTTGTTTGTGTTTCAGTGTTACTCCAGTAAATTGTTATATTTTTTTTTCATTTCCTCGTAGTAGACAAAGCGTAGCGATGAGTTCCGTCACTCAAAACAGTGTCTCGAAAATTTGCAAATTGAGTAATTTAGCACTACAAAAAGTAGATTTGATACCTATTTGGGGAATTATTATTTTTAAATTATTTTCATGTCCCCGCTCTGAAAAGTGTATTCAACCAGCCAACGCAATGCAAATATGAAATAACATTTATCCTTAAACGAAGATCCCACCTTATTGACAATCCTCTTTGCTCCAACTATGCTAAAGAGAAATCTAACATTAAATTTTGCTTTTACTAAAACGGAATACACATTTATATTGACAAAACAAATATAACCGTATAAACTAGCCACTAGAACAAACGATGCAACTGCATATGACCATATATTTTGTATGTACAATATATGTACATATATAATATTGTAGCTTAACGCTGCATATAGCAAGAGGCAGGAAGAATGTAGTGTTAAGACACTCCATTCTCCTCTTTCCCCCCACTTAAGATACATTTGATGGTAAAATCCAATCATTTTCATTGGTTTTATTGTGTTTTAGCTTCAACAGAAATTCATCACCTGTGAAAATTTCAATTGTCTAGCTACCACGGTTCGTAGGATGTCTCACAGCCTGGTGGACAGACAGACAGACCGACGGACAGACAGCGGATTCATAGTAATAGGGTTCCGTTGGACCCTTTGGATATGGAATCCTTAAAACTATAAAAACGAAGGTAGTCAATTCGATTCTCAAGCAGGACATGTTATGTTAGGTATATTTGTTTTATTTATTCATTCTTTTATTTATGAGCATTATATTCAACATCTGAGTGTGAATTTATTTATTTATGTATGTACTTATAAATATGTATGTATGTTCATCAGTTGTCTTGTCACCATAGTACAGGGTTCGCCTGTTATCACACATCCATATGGGAAAAAGACGAAGATTTACATTTTGCTGATATGAATGAATGTTTCTAAATCTTTAACATAAATAAATTATATAATTTAAAAATAAAATAAAAAACATGCTTATCTACACCAACTATTATAGATTTAGATAGTGATTTTTCACTCCAAATTCATATTTTTAAACTTCAAATTCGAGTATAAAATGATTATTTTGAAGTCAATATTGGATGTAAAATTTTAAATTTGATGCGTTAAAAATTACTATTAATTAATTATAGGTGGAATGCTATATAATACTATATTATTTTAAACATTGTGACCTATATTTGTGCAGAAGGTAAAATTATACCAAAATTAAAGTATTTCCGGGTAATTTCTCATCTACCCCCAATATTCAACCACATTGCGATCCAATACTTTAATTAACTGACCAATTTCATAATTTTGTTACATTTTACCGTGAACAAACTTTTAACAATAATTTGAGTGAAAAATTGATATTATTATAAATAGGATAGTGGCTCCGTAGCACAACCTCTGACTCTGATTGTGGGTTCGATTCCCATCAAGAGATAATTAATAATTCCCTATTCCTCGTGCTGGTAAGAAGACAAAGGGCAGCGTTAAGCCGACAGACATCGCGGCGTTAAGTTCTGCAACTCAACACGCCTCTCACCCTCAAAATGTGTCGGAAAGTGTGAAACGGACACTCCGTTTATTATCACTACTTTCCCTCGGTCCTCCCTCCTGTATGTGAGATACAGCGTAAAACTCAAAAAACATAGTTAATTTACAAAGTACATACGAAATGTAAAACATTTGTCAGTATAAACTGTGGTTTCAGGACACATTAGCGACGGTTATCGAGCGCGGATTGGTACAGCGTCGGTATTTGGTACGCTTTTGTTGACTAGTGATGTGGCTATTTTATTGTTCAATGGAAATTTTAAACTATTTTTAATGTTACATCACTATTTATATATTCATCACTATTTTATACATGATTATGAGATTTAAGTGAATTGCTTATGCAATGCTAATGTTATAAGAAATCTTTTCGTTTTGTACGAATATTAAAGTAAAAATAGACTAGAAATTGACTAGTGATGGGAAAACTGAAAAACTTAATGTCCTCAAAAAATTTGGAAAAACATATATTAGGAAATTTATGAACGTTACAGTAATAAAATTTCTAAATCACACAAAAAACGATTTATCATCATTTCACTTTACAGCATGAACCGTCGTACTTGTCGCTTCTTTCATTATATCTATCCCGCTAGGGATAAATCGGGAACCTAAAAAACAAAGAAAAGCATATATACGTAAAACTAAAAACAGATATCAATGCAGTACATTCCCATAAAAAATGCTATTTTTATAAAGAAAGGTACAAAGGCCAACAAAAAGCTCAATTACTATCACGCACTTCCCACGAGGTGCACGCAATTGTGTCCATATGTTTACACGTACTTGTAATTTACTGTTAAAACGAGACCAGATGAAAATAAGGATCGTTATATTGGAATAATCATTTTTTTTATTGTATTTCCTTGTTTTTTTTTTTGTTTTTTCTATTGTTAGAATTGCCTAATAGGCTTAAAAAACGTGGTAAATTTCATAAATGTGTGTATATTTGTCTAAAATTTTCTTGGAAACTGTAAGCTGTGTCGAGATTATTCTTTTTGGTTTAAATCAAGTAAATTTTAGATGAAAATATCATTAAACGAAATAATTCCGATACTCACAAAGATTGTATAGTTTGTATGTATCAATCATTAAATGAAACTGATTCGCTAAAATTTGAAAAGCAGACGTTTATTTTGTATGTACATATTTTTTTTGTTTTGGCGAAACATTCCCATTGAACTGCGTTGCACTGGACTTGCATACTAAGTGCAGGATAGGCTAGTCGTCGTGGATTGTAATCCCGACAGGTTGTGGGTTCGATTTCCTCTCGGGGAAATTAAATATTTAATATTTTTTTTTTCGTCACAATCCGTTGGAAATTGGGTAATGGAAATGTCTTAATGGGAACGGAGCGGAGCATGCTAATTGTGGGATACAGCGTGACGCTAAAAACGCGTGAACTTTTTGTCACTGAATTCTGTTAGTGATTTATCACTGTATCATCTCTCTCTGCCTATCACTGAATGATGCGAGAAATACAAAACAAAAAAGTTGTAAATTAATAAAACCATAAAGCTTCTAGTATAAGCTCGGAAACTGGATATATACAGACAGACAAAAACCGTACCTCACACATTGGTTGAGACGAGCAGGTGTGCCAGTGATTCGTAATAGTCTTTATATTGAATAGTTTTGTTACATACTCATATATTTAATATTAAATAGAAATCAATTGTACATTTCTTTAAGGTGTATTTCTGTTGTTTGTATAAATTATAGCATATTATAGATTATTATGGCTATGTGTCTTCTTCTTTGATCGTGAGAATCTATATAGTTATATTTTTTCAACGACGAACGACGACGAGCCTTGTCACCAGAGCGAGAAAATGAAAATAATTCACTTCTTCGTGGGGCGGTCGAACCTACTACCGTTGCGCTTACAGCGAGACCCTGTGTCACTGAGCCACTACGAACTCTAGCTATAATATATTTCACATATAGACTAAGTGAGGAATATAATTATTGAGATTTCCCTACATTTCCATCATTTTTATACATACTGGCATTAGTTAAATATTATCAAATCGATCCCAATAGAAATATTTATTTAAACTTAATTTTCCATTTCTTCTAAAAAAAATCTCTAAAAAATAAATTTCATCGTTCCAGTGCCGAGACAAAGCGCGGCGTTGAGTTCCGCCACTACAAAGTAGAGAACGGAGTGTCTTAACACTAAGTTCCTTCTGCCTATGCGGGATACAGCGTGAAGCTGCTTTACTTATTTTAATTTATTATAAAATAGATTTACACAACTATATAAGATAACTAATAGATACCTAGTAGTTAGTTAACGCGACATATTTAGCGAATATTACCGAAGCGAGGGAGGCAAGTGTAATCCCTCATAAGCCCAGATCAGGCGTTGGCTGCGTGTTGAGAATAATTTCCATATATTTGTGAAACCGGTATTGTATTTAGTCGTGTAAGCCTGTAGCGCTATGGGTCAGAGAGGAAAGATTGAAATACAGTTAGCTCTAATATGCTATTGTTTTATTTTCAGGTTCTCTCTGTATCCTGGATTAAGCAGGTCTGACAGAGGATTTTAAGACATTCAGTTTCCCATTTTTATCTCAATTTTTGGATTTCAACACCTCGCTTAGTCTTGTCCTTACTTGCCTAAATTTTTCATATTCAAGAGTTAGTTTTTTTTTGTAGCGGAAATCTAACGCCGTCTTATAACTGATACTACGGAAACGGAAACGTTCTTAAATATAAACATTACCTATAGTGGGGTTCAATCCTCATCTAATTTTAATATTTAGTCTTCTTTAGTATATAAGGAATAACATGGTGATAAATAATCATTTAATAA
The DNA here is from genome assembly GCA_000313835.2 of Heliconius melpomene melpomene. Classification (NCBI taxonomy): domain Eukaryota; kingdom Metazoa; phylum Arthropoda; class Insecta; order Lepidoptera; family Nymphalidae; genus Heliconius; species Heliconius melpomene. The sequence goes on along the minus strand of HE668978.1, from coordinate 102,039 downwards.
ATGATAAATTTTCGGGATGCGGATTTAGAAATCAGGTATTTTTAATTGAATTTAATATAGTTGCAATTTTCGCTCATTCTTTAATACTGAAAAACAATTAAAACATGGGAAATAATAAAATTTAAATAATTGCACCAAGAATATAGCTCTCGGTGTGCCCCGGACGTTCCACTAATTTCAGTTTTAAGCCTTTCATGGAGCAGCTTAACCATATTTACAATAAAGTTTCGATGCCTCTAGATCGCGTTAGATAGTTTGCGGGTATCTTGCTGACTTAAGGAACTGTCGTCTAATACTGGTGAAGTTAGCCAAATACGCAATCTATGGGCGTTGAGTGTAATGGAAATGGAAAATTGGGGGGTAGCTTGGTATTTAAATAATATTTCGAAACGTTTTTTTAGTCCGAAATTTTATTTGTGTGGACTATACAACGGAATCTTTTGTCTAAAATAGCTGAAATTAAGAATATGTCTGTCAATAACACTATTAAGAAAAAATATATTTTACACAATTCAAGAAAAAAAAAATATTTAAAAAAAACAAGCTTCGCGCTTATTTCCCGCATAGCAGGATAGGCAGAGTGTCGCTACTTTCTACAAAAATTTTAAAATTTTGCTTGTCAAAAAAGCGGAACTTAACGCTGTGACTCGTGTACCAGAGCGAGGTTAAAATAATCAAATATAATCATTTCTCCTAAAGGAAATCGAACCTATATTAAAAAATAAACGTCTTAAAGTAAACATAAGAAGATATTTAAAACACACAGTAATAATAAATTAAGAAAACATTCCAGTACTTATTGTGTTACGTGTAACTAGTGCACCTGGGACTTGTACACGTCCGGGCGATGCGTTACTATGAAACTACTTTAAACAACAAATACACTTTTTATTTCCTAATATTTTTTCTTGTTTTTAGTTTCACGCTTTTTCCCGCAAGATAGGCAGAGGGAACGTAGTGTCAAAACATTTCGTTTTCTGCTTTTCGTCCGAGTGCGAGACAGTATGCGTTGAGTAGGCGCTAGGAGTATACGTTTACGAGTATTTACAAGTATAATAATAAAATAGTTTAGTTTTTTTTATATTTTTAAATGTATCTTTTTTATATTAATTTATATTTAAAAATGTAAAATTGATTTACTAATTTAATAAAAGTATATTCTGTAAATAGTTTAAACAAAATATTAATGGAAAAAAGTTTTTGAAAATAAGTTTTTATTGAAAAGTAGTTGTTTGATATTAATATTCTCTATTTTACGTTTGTTTAGAGATATTGTATGGTGGCTTTTATTTTATTAATTATTCATATAAAAAATATTCTAGTCGTTTATCTGAACTTTTTTTCAATGCTTACTTCTTAATAGCAAAGGCTTCACTATGTACATTAAAAAAAGGTAGAAAATTTTCCATTTCCTCCCACATCTTTATTTTCCACTTCTCTTTGTCTTCAGTCATTGCGTGTTGAGTGGCGGAACAAAACACCCCCTTTGTCTAAGACCTGGGATATATAAGCATTCCTCGAGTGGAGTATAAACCTATAAATATAAGCCATATAAGCATCGTTGTTAGTAAATGTACTGTATATTTTTTTTTCTTATGTTAGAGTTAGAAAAGAAGCATAAGCGTGTGAATGTAAACGCAACAGGTTTTGGGTTCGATTTCGACTCGAGAAAATTAAATAATTTTATTTCTTTGCTCTGGTGTCGAGGCAAAATAAAGCAATGCCTTCTTCTCTGCTTCTTGGAAACCGTCCAAGCGCTATGACCACTAAGCCACATGTTATCATTAACCTTTAACTATGGACGTGATTTTTTTATAACACACATATGGACGTCGGGTCTGTCAGACCAGTGTATTTATTGGTCATATTCCGTCTGTTTTTTAAAGGAAGAAGACAATTTTATGTTTTAGTTTACATGAATAGCCTCAAATCAAATAAAATCAATATAAATAAAATCGCTTTTTATTAAACTTTACGCATCACAACGATTTAAGTAACTTAAAGTCACAATTTCAGTCTTTGGCCACATGGGATGACTCTTAAGAAGATAATACTATAAAAAAAAGACAGATAATAAAATAAATATTTTTTTAACAAAATATAAAGTCTAACAAATAAAAAAAAATAAAGAAATTACATCTTATGGTATAAAATAAACATTTTGACAACACCTCAAGATAAGGTACAATTGAACATCGTTACACAATGGCTTTCAACATTGTTGGCTAACAGGACGATTGCAGTCAACATATGTATGTGTTGTCTTTCTATATATCTTATGGGGGCAAAGTATACATGTTTTTCAAGAACCCAAAACTACTTTTTTAGCTTCATGTTCAATAAATGATAGATCAGATCGCGAAACGCGAGTCAAAGTCATTCTCAATTCTTAGAGTAGTTTAGTATACGAAACGCTTCTTTTTTTTTTGATAAAGTGCTATTTTTTTTATAAAATGTCGTCGTCCAATTCTCTTGTCTGATGTTAATTATAAAGTACCGATATATTTGTCCCTGACGTGCTTGGTCGATCATTTTTTTCCATTTTATCATAAAAACTAAAAAAATCGAATCTTTTTTTAGGTAAATAATATTTATATTACTAAAATATATGACAAACAATGCAAAATAATATATGATATATAACAATAAAAACATTTGAATACAAATAATACAATTAAAATATTAAAGTATATTTTGTAATATTATAAAAATATATGGTGTTTTGAAATCATTATGTATGGGAAACATGGACGTCGGGTCTGACAGACCCAGGCCCCGTTTAGAAAGTTAAATACTCACGTGTCTTGAAGCCAGTGACACAACCACTGCTATCTACATTCATTTTGTCACTAATACGAAAGGTACTGAGCGACTCAGTGGCGGAGGTCACCGAGAAGTGGCCGATTTGTAGAATTCGTCGACCTAGATGGGTCTGTGAGACCCGACGTCCATACTTAAAGGTTAAGTTCGACTATATTGGATGAAAACTAATTTCGATGAAAATTCATTAATACGAAAATCCGACTCACTCTTGGCCGGTTTTATTAAGAAACTATTTACCAAGTGACATTGCAAATCAGTGTCTCTTGAGAAATGTCACAACTCACAATCCAAACATACGAACGAGATGTTGGATTATAAATAGATATATATTTTATTTACGTTGTGACTTTGTCCTTTTATTTATATAAAAGGACAAAGTCACAACATTCAATTTAATATTATTCTTGTTTTGATAAGTAAATGTCTAAGACAGGCAGCGAGTTTGTTTTATTCAGGTCGAATATATTATTCCGCTAAGACTTTTTACAACCAAAATATACCGCATACGCAACACATTCATTCGAGGTAGTCTTGGGGTCCGTGACGTAGCGGATAAGCTCCAAGAGCGTCGCTTGAGATGGTTTGGCCACGTTACGCGCCGGCCTAAGAACTATGTCGGACGCAAGTGCCTTGCTATACTAGTTCCTGGGGCGCGACCTCCCGGACGCCCAAGGAAGCGCTGGTTGGATGTCGTGATGCAGGACATGAGAGCCAATGGTCTAAACACCGAGGACGCAAAAGATCGTGCAAAGTGGAGTAGGTTAAGTAGGAAGGCAGACCCTGGTAATAGCCAATTAATGCCAGGAAGAAGAAGACTTTTTACAACCAAAATCAACATTACATTTTTGACGTTAATTAGTTCAGGTAAAATTTTGCATTTACCGCCGAATAATATGGGATGTTGCGTATTAAGTGGCGGATCTTAATCCTGCCCTTCGTCTTGAAATGAAAATAGTACACTTCCCCAAAGTTCGAATTGAACCCATAACCCTAAAGTTTACAGTCACACTATCAAATCTTTAAATAAACTTGATTGCTTAATTATAATTTTCTACCATAACAACATTAGAAAACTATAAAAATTTGTATGTACAACTATAAAATATTAATCTTAAATTATAATTCTATATAAACCATCTGTACCGAAGAGATTGGAGACCAATTCGCAATGTTCCAAAAGCCATCTGGCTATTAAAAACAGGTTAAAGAATGTATTCCTTTGCACCTGTCTTGGGCCGACTCGTTCTTAGCGGATGTTCCGTGCGTTCACCCAGTGCAAAAGGGATGGGTAATAAGCGTGCCGTTGAAATGAGATAGCAATATAAATAATATATAAGCGGGAAAGAGATGGGTATACAGTCGCGTGGCGCGAGAGAAGGATAAAAGATTGGTTTATACAAGAAAGTTTTCAAGAGTTGATCTTTACGTGTAGAAGTAAACAATGCAGGGATGGCCTTATATGGTATTGCACAGTAAGATCTTGAGATCACGACAAGTAGATCTTAATTTTTTTAAGGATTTAAGAAAAAAAAGATGGCGTAGTTTCCGGTTCTCATTAAAATCTCGATTATTAAAGCTTTATCGATTTATTCAATATTTTTTGCAAATTATTATTTGTATAAGTATTTTTCAAACATTTACATTTTTATCGCAGAGAAATCATAATTGCAAAACAGACTGTCTTTTGTTATTTTTTTGTTGAAAACGAAAAAGTGAGACATGAGGTTGTATATACGAGGTGTTAAATTTCATTACAGCCTTTTTTTACTTTTATAAATATTTTTTTTTAGACTCACGCAAGAATACTGCTAAAACGTGCGACGGTTCTGGGTTCGATTACTACTCATTATAGTGATTGTATTAAATTAAAATAAAATATTGATTAAAAAACCTTTTTATAAACAAACTTTTAATCTTTTGATTATGTATTTTACCAACCCTTAATTAATGTATCAAGCTGTTTATTTGATACACATATTATGGGGATTGTGAAAAAAATGTAATCTGCCATTTTGTTGCGGCGGCCATTTTGTGTTCACAACAATATTGATTATATATAATCAAAAATTCAGCTCATTCGAAGACTGGAAAGTGGTTCAACTTGAGCTTGCAAGATTTTACATACACTCACTAAGACAGCAAGTCAGATTAAAGCTTGTAAAAAAACCGGTCAAATGCCAGTCGGAATCCCGGTCCGCCATTAAAAATTAGAAGAGCGGAGTGTCTCAAGCCTACTCCATTTTCTTTTGCTACATATGAAAGAAATGTGAAGCTAAAAAAGTCTTTTAAAAAAATTGGGAATCGAACTCGCTACCTTAAGGAGAAGACGGTATTCAGATACTAACTCAAGATGGTATTAATTAAAATGAATACGTTTCAATCTTCCACTTATAGAGCGACTACCTGCTGGAGACAAAAAATACAGTGGTTTTTTCAACCGAGTACCACCATATGGGTGTTAGAAAAAGACTACACACATTTTTTTATAGATATTTCGTCCGTGATGTTAATATTTTTCTTTTAAGAACTGTTCAAAATTTATATATAGAAATAAGAATCCTTCTCGGCGATACGACGTAGTAAATCCGGAAAGAAAGAAACATAGTGTCTTCATTAACTCTAGGTTCCTTTTGCCCAACCAGCTATGTGCGTGTTTATAGTCAAAGGTTGAGCTACGGTTAGGAATACTATATATAGTTTGTTTAACGGCCTATATGCCGCTTTTATTAAAAATATATTGTTTTCTTAAAATGAAAATTAGGAAAAATTAAATATTTTCAACAAAAAAGCAAATATATTTTAGTTACTTCGTACAGACGTTTTTTTATACTTTACAGTAGTTCACGGTCACGTCAATCAATACAGTACTGTTCTTAACCAGGCCATGGAAACTGCTATTCTTTAGATACGTGTAATTTTCTTTTCTTTTCTACAACCTTTATGTGATAATTGTATATCTACCTCTCTTTATCAGAATGTGTCTAGTGTCTAAATTCTCCTACTTTTTGTCTTACATTCAAGCTGTCTGTGAACTTTTTTTAGCTGTTTGTGACATTGCTATTTCGTACATGGCAGAGAGTTCCCTCTGGGAACCTAATGTTAAGACATTTTATTCTCATTAAGACACGTCTGTATGTAAGTTTTCGTCGAATTCTGGAGGCATTGCGTGTTGAGCGGTGGAACTCAGCGTTGCGCTTTGCTTCGCTACTAGAGAGAAGAAATGAAAATATACATTTAAATAAATATTTCATTTCGTCGAGTGCGCATCGAACTCGCAACCAGTCGATTTTACAGTCATACTTTGTGCCCCTGCGTCACAAATGGCATCTAATTGAATTCCCACCAAAATATAGTACTTGATATTTATTTAATTGTTTTCTGATAAATTATATATACAGTAAAGAATAAAATAAAAGGTCGTGAGAAATAAAACATTGTAATTAACACTTTTTTACCTATTTTATTCGAAGCTTTACTTTGAAGCTTTATCTATAAAGAATAAAATAACATCTTATTTTTAAGACATCATGGCACAGTAACATAATGCCTAACTGTAAACATGACGGTTTTGAGTTCAATTCTCAGAGAAAACTCAGGGGAAAATCTTGGTGTAAGATTTTATTTACAAAATATTTTTATAAAATATTCAATTAGTTAAGTAAAAACTGGAGAACATAGAAAAATTATGGAGAATGTATAGAAATAAAGAAACGAAGAAAAAGACGCATATAATGATGAAGTTAAATACCAATAATTTCATTCATTTCCCACTCATTAAACCTGCCATTAGATTGAAATAGAAATTAAAAATACCTTTTACGCGTTTGAAGAATTGCACGTCTTCCGTCAACTGGTTAACTTTAACCGGTGTGGCGAGTGGTTAAAAAACTAAACTAGAATATGTAACTACTATTTGTAATCGATGAGTTAGTAATTAACTACTGTAGTTAAGTGTTTTTGACTGACATGCTTTGTATGGCGGTCCAGGATACTATTCTAGTATTAAGTAATATCATTTACAAGCGTTTTAATAGTCAAAATATTGTGTTAAGTTGAAATTATATGCAAATTTTTCAGATTCCAGTCCACGAAAGAAATTGAATTGTTTTAGCTGACTAAGTTATACTTTGAAATATTACTGGTTGTATCTAATTTCGTACAAATTAATTATATTAACGCGTTCGACAGCGACTACAGTACGCAACTACAGTAGTAGACGTTCACAATCAATAATTGGTCACATAAATAGCGTCTCGAGACGAACTAACCATACATTATTTACGAGTATATTCTCACGATACGGCAGCGTTGCGACAGAACTGTACTTGTAGCGGTTGACATTTGAAATAACGCAATTGTATTGATAATGTGCTTTACAATAGTATATTTTTACTAATTGGTAGAAGATATTATGTTTCTTTTTGGTCAGCGCAGCAGAAAAACAGAGGGATCTTAGTGCTAAATCACTCTTTTTATTTATTAGCTTGACTCTCTAAAATTTTTAAAATTTTTCTAAATTCACCTTTGAGAGAGTAATTTTGGAAAATCTTTGGAAAATTATTATACTTACTATGTCAAAAACAATTAAAAAAGTTATTTACCTATTATATTGACTGAAAAGCCTAACGTTTGTTTGAAATCCCCTTAAATTTAAAAACATGCATTTTTAATCTTTTATAGTCTATTCATTGAACAAGATTATAGGCTAACATAACTTGGCTCCTATAAAATGCGGACAGAATGACGGTTGGCAGTTGCTACTGGTTTTACTTTATGGTAATGTCGAGATGTATACTGTATATATATATATATATATGTATCTATTATAATATATATATATATGTATCTATAACGACATAATTATTTTAGATAGTGGTCATGGGTTCATATCGGTTGTAGATTGTGGCTTCGTTTCCAAGTCGGGGAATGAATTATTTTTATTCCTCGTAGACAAAGCTCGCCATTGTGTTTTGCTTCTTATGTAAGATCTGGGAAATTGGGTGTAAAATGGGAACCACAGACAAATCATCCATGTATTTATTGTTCCTATGTTTTTCTTAATTAACTTATGATTTTTGTGAAGTGAATATTAATCAGTCTATCAGCAATGTTAAACTTTTATCTTATTACCAGAAAGAAGAAATGAAAAGATAACTCATTTTCTCAAGTAGGAACCCATACCCGTCGTTTACACCCATACACTGCCGCTATGCCTCGACGACCTCATACAATATACACGTAAAGTCCCCATTTCGAACGCGAAACGTACACCAATGACAGTTTCATTACAGTTTTTAATACAAATATTTCGGCCACAAGTAAAAACAACGAATATATTTCTGTTTTCACTTAACACAGTGGGAATGGACAAAAGGCATTTTTTGCTACCATTATTCCCAAACGTATTGAAGTTCACGTCGACTTCTTGGTACTTCATGAATAAAATAAATGAATGGAAAGGTTCCAAACTTCAATTGAGACCGACAAAGGTCGATCTGTTTGCGGGACATGTCGCTGGCGTGTGATTGTGTCCACTTGTTTTATAGGGCTATGTTTTGTTTTAGCTTTATGCTTTATCACATAAGGGTAGGTAGAGAGAATCTATCGCAAAATGTAGTGCTTTTCGCCTGAATTCTAGGCATTGCTTGTTGAGTGGCGGAATTTAACATCTCACTTTCTCGTTACCAGGGCGAGTTAATGAAAATATTACAAATTGCATTCTACAGTCAGTGCGTTTATGGTTACACCTTTAATAAATAATAAATAAATAAATTGTTTATTCATCAAGTTTCATACATAATCCATTAGTGATTGGACCTTTGCGCCGCAGGGCCGCGACGGCCTCAAGCCCCGGTAGAATGTTTATATTTATTAAATCAGAAAAATCGCATGAAATAAAAAAAAGTATAGAATTCAGTGGAAGCCCAAGCTAGTTACCTCTTAGAACTGCTTGACTTGGTTTCCCATTGAGAGCAAATTTGCGATAATAATATATTTATACTTGAAGTTATGCCTTCTTACTTTTCAGTATGTACGGTGTAACGTGACTGTGGACATGGGTTGCATATGTTTGTATGTGATTCTAATGAACTATATGTATATTTAGGTCGTTATATAGAAAATTCTGTTTTAACTTTTACATCTTTAAGTATTTCAAATTTTCAATTTTTTGAAAATTAGTGTAAAAACACTACATACTCCTCCTTCTGTCTTAATTTGTAGAAACACTTAATGTCTCGGCAGGTAAAATTAATGTCGCACTATATTCAATTAGATTCAGGAAATAAAAATATTTGTTTGATATGGCTATGAAAGGAAATATTTTTGGTTTCTCCCCCACCTCCTTCTCCCAAGCATCTTTCGTATCCAGGAATCAAACTCACACTATTCGTGTACTTATCACATTTTACATTTGCACCACAATGACGTCCACCTCGTGGTATCGTAAATACCTTTCTCATTTTATGTAAAACAGAGTCCATTTAGAAACGTAATGATAAAGGTTCTAATAAATTCTTTACTTCTACCGGTGACCTAAGATCACTGAATAAATTATTTGCAAGGTACAGTAAAAAAAAAATATTTG
>HE668978.1:0-92530 GCA_000313835.2 Heliconius melpomene melpomene | reverse complement strand
ATATAACTTAACAGCCCTATTCGTTTGAAAACTGTTTAATTCAATATTAATTGAAATTGTCTTTTTTAGCTTGGGAAGGCATGGGAATTCTGGGAACCTAGTGTAAGAGATCACTTCATTCTCATTAATTCATTCTTGTTCCCCGTCTACTCTCAAAATTAAATGAATACAGTAACATAATTGTAAAGATATAACGTAAGGTAGTAAATATTATAATTTACTTAGATTAAATAATCTATAGCCACTGACTGAGGTAAGACGCACGCACAGCCGTAACCGCTGTGCGTAGAAACGTGGAATTTGGACAGATGTTTACTTTCGTAATCTGACCACCACTTAGAATAGATTTTGAAAAATTTTTACCCTGAAGGAATGAAATAGGGGTTGAAAGTTTGTATGGAAAAATTTAAAATCGACACCGAATTTTATAAAATTTGAAATTCAGACTCTTAAAAATATTTCTTTGAACACGTGTTTCATGGTTTTCTAGAATACACTCTTTAAACTGAATATAATTTCATAAATATAACTATAATTCAAGCGAGCGAAGCCGCCCAGGACCGCTAGTTAATAATAAAAAATATACTAAAGTGAATTACATATAATTATTATATTAATTTATATAATTTAATTTTAAAAAATCGAAAAATCTTAATTTCCCAGCATCTAAATCTTATCAAAGTCATAGTGCAAGTTGCATGTCAGTCCGGTGTCAAACCGCCGCGGCGACGGTCGCGTCAGTGTTGTGTGTATATACGTACGTGTCACGTGAAAACATTATTTGTATGTACAATTGTTTTGTTTTATATGGATTTGTTTGGATTATATTGTTTTAACGGTAAGTTTGTTGTTTTTTGTTTTGTTTTTGATTAGGCTTGGTGTTGTGTTTTTGATTAATTGTTTTGCGTGCTTTTTTGTAGAGCTTTTTGGTAATAAAAAGTTTTATTACACATTTTTTTTTATGAAAATATATTTTAATATGTTAGATTTAATTGTTTTTTCTTTTATCAAATATAAATACAATAAATGAAATCAAAAAGTTGTGTTGGAATAAATAAACAAATAAAAAAAAACCTTATTTTAACAATAATACTATTTCTTAAAAACTAATATTTTTTTATTTTGCATATGCTATTGAAAAATAAATTATTTAAGAAAATATACACTATTATATTCTCTAATTATGTCTAAGTTTCAAAGCGATTGAAAGATGGCGTTGCGTGTATAGAACTAAGAACTTCCATATGAAAGCTCTAAGCTTCTTTAACAAACTTTTTTTCTTTAATCCCCTATATAGTAGAGCAGGGTAAGCAGAGATAACTTAGCGTTAAAACACTCCGTTTTCCAAAAGATACTTATGATTTTAATATTTTGATTACCTATATTAAAATATAACTTTCTCCCATCCACTATGAAGTTTGATATTTTTTCTCACTTTTTAACAGATTATAACTAACTCAAATTTAAATTGAATAAAAAGTAAATACCGATTCTATATAAAAAGTAAACTTCAACGTGAATTTATTGGATATGCGTGCGAAAGCTTCCAAGCGCTATTTATAACTTTAAAGCTCTTTTGATATGTTATTATTTAATTAATTTAAGCACATATAAGATCTAATTACTGATATTTTAAATTGTTAACCTACATAGCTACTTAAAAGAGGTACAATTCGAATAAATTTAGAAAGACGTTTGACCACAAACGGTCCTTATAAAGAAATAACTAAATAAGAAACATTTTTTAGCTTCGTGCTATATCGCGCACATAGTATGAAAGGCAAAGAAAACTTGGAAACCTAGTGTTGAGACATTCTGTTCTCATTAAAACACTTCTGTTCTCCACTTTCCGCCGAATTCTGGAGGCATTGCGTTTTCAGAGGCGTAACTGAGAGAAAATGAAAAATAAATATATCATTTCCTCAAGTGGAAATCAAACCAACCACCTTTATTGTCGCACGCCTGTTTCACTGCGCCACAACTAGTTTTAATAACTACTGATATTTCAAATAATTGATCTACATAATTGCTCAAAGTAGATAAAAACATTGAAGTAACTTTCCAAATATGGTCAAACGTCCTAATAAAGAAGTAACTAAATAACTAACTAACTAACTAACTTTAAAAAAAAGGGGTATATCAGAAGCCTTATAAAATCACATAACTTCAAGTCCCTGTCCAACTTAAAACAAACCTATAAAAAATATATTAACAAGTAGTTGCAACAAAAAGTAGATTTACTTTGAGATGAGTACAATATTATAATATGTATATGGATTGACAAATTCATTGGAAAATCCATCTTATTACGTTAGTTGAAGAGCTATAAGTATTTTACAGAGTGTCATGTAAAAATGTGTTTTGACAACAAGTTTTGCTATCTAACCCTCGTAGTTTACACAAAAATAGCTTATAAATCTATTGAAATAAGGTTCTGATTACTTTTTTCTATATGCATATTAATTTTGCTACGGTTTTTGTATAACAGGTTAAGTTTCCCTACGTAATTAGGGCAGGTGTTCATATCGGGTCCTCTCATTTTTTTATTTTATCTCGTTTATTTTTGATACGAGTTCTTCTTGGCTTCAGATTTGATGTGGATTCTGTATTGGCGTCGTGTGACAGCTTTTAGCACTTACCGTTCTTAAAGCTCGTAGCACACGTATAGGTAAAACCTAGGTAACCTAGGTTAGGTAAAGGTAAAATAAATTGTATATAAGTAACTTATATACATTTTATTTTACTTACTTATTTGTCCTACTACCTATAAATGGATGGTCTTAGTCTAGTGACTTCTAGGCCATAGGTCGCGAGTTCAATTCCCACTCAAGTCATATATTTGTTTAAAACACATTATTATTAATTCTGTATCTATTTACATACATTTATAACCATTTATGTATATTTATTGGTTGTCTTATCACCATAATGGAGACAGTGTCTAGTTTGGGATCAAGTTACCAAATACAGTTATAATATGGTTATTAATGATATTTTATTAAATTAAGAATTAACGTTCCAAAATAACCGTTTAATCTATTTTCGATTATAAATGCGGATCTGCATTCTTAATAAATCGTTTTTTTTTAAACTAAGATGTAAAATATACATATATAACATATAAAAACTATCTTTATTATATATAGATTTAAATCCACTATTCTTTGATATATCGATAGTGAATTTCTAAGTAATTATCGCCTACGCATGTTACTAGAATTCGCCATACAAGGGATGTTATTAGCTAATATAGAATATTGGGTAGATGTGTGATTCAATGCTTAATTATTGACGTGATGGTAGCGGGTTCGATGCGAATGCGTCTTTGGGACTCAAAGCGATGGTCCAAATAGTATTGTAATTTTAATTACATCATTAAACAAAATAATAGATTTCTGTCACTCATATTTCAATTACTAGAAAGTGTTCTCTTTTTGCATGTAATTAATGCGAATTTTTATATCTTAAAAAGACTTAAGCTTAATAAGCTTTATAAGCTTGAGGTCAATCGTATCTCAGGGGCACAGACATGTGATTGTAAACGCGACAGGTTGTGGGTTCGATTCCCACTCGAGAAAATGAAATATTTAATAATTTCATTTCTTCGCTCTGTTATCAAGGCAAAGCGCAGCGTTGAGTTCCGCCATTCAACCATGCCATGCCATGTCTCCAGAATTCTTCGGAAAATGGAGAACAGAGTGTCTTAACTCCCTCCCTATTAGCTTACCCTGCTGTGTAGCGTGAGGCTCAAAAAAGCTTTAAATATAAATGAATTCCGAATATAACTTACAATTCCACATAAAAATATAAATATATAAAGTTGGAAAGTCCACAAGCCTTCGAAACGACACGGACAAACCAACCAATTATAATGCATGATTAAAATGCAGACGAATGAATTGATGTCGCACGTCCGTATGTACGGATAATCTTTTATTGCAAATATTCCATTTGGGTTCCACGAGGAACTATTTATTATAATGATAGAAATATTAATTTTTATTTGTAGATGCCGTTCTGGCGCAGAAGCACTAGTGAGCGATCGTTACGGATTCGATTCCCACTCGGGGGAGTGTATTTAATATTTAAAACTCCTCGCTTCGGTGACGAGGCAACATGCAAAGCTTCCAGAATAGGTTTCCAGGTTCCCTCAGCCTATTCTGACGTAATTTTAAAAAAATATATATAGTAAACTCAATGGTTGTGGGCTCTATCCCTAATTAGGGTAATTCTTCACTTAACTAAAAAAAATTTATTATTTACTTAATAGAATAAAAGTCGCCGCAATCGAAAACAAAATAACCACTCGCACTTACCAACTATCGTACGAAGCATGGCAAGCCGGATGGACGGACATACAAATTTATATTCAATAATTATTATGTCGATTATTTTTTTATTTCTATCTAAAAAACGGGAAATCCTATATTATTTTTGCATATTTTATTCAAAAGTACGTTGACTTGGTGTAAATTTAAATTCAACAAGAAACAGGTTTCATTTCTAGGATAAGGAATGTGCTTGGAATATTCGATTTTATATATACTATCTAAGATTGTATATATTTTTGTATTTAATCATTAAGATGTTAACCAGTGTTTTTTTTTCTAATTTAATTAATTAATATAACTCAAAATGGCGTCTCGTCGCTGTTCTACGATGCCTATCTATGTAATTATTTTGATGATCATTGTAACTTGCTAACAGCGAACGACATTAAAAGCGACAGGTTGTAGGTTCGACGCCCATTCGAGAAAATTATTTATTTAATATTTTAATTTCCTCGCTCTGGTTACAAGCCAAAGCACATCCTCATCACCTGGACACGTAGTACCTTTAAAAAAGGCCACCCTAAAGGCCGGCGACGCATCTGAAGCTCCTCTGGAGTTAAACGGGATCGTGAGTGGAAAATAATAGGTTCCCAGGTTCCCTCTGCCTACTCTGCTATGTAAAGGATATAACGTAGTTTAAGTAAAAAATATTTAAAAAAATATGTACATATCTTTGTAATATTGTAACTATCTTTTATACCCAACTATCGACCAATTAAGCTATGACAGTTATGCCGTCGCTATGTCCAAATGAACATTTTAATAAGTGTTCATTAATGGATCCTGTCGTCTGTACAGGATGGAGGCTGGAGTGAGTCAGATTATAATTAATCTTTCGGAAAATATACATATACGAATTATAATATAAATTATATTATTGATTATTGTCTCTCGTTTTAATCATTACATTTTCTTTTAATTGTCTATAGATTATTGTAAACTGTTCTGGTAGTAAACGCGACGGTTGCCCCATTGATTCCCTCTTGGGTAAATTAATTATTTTCATATTCCTTGCGCCGGTAAGAAGACCAAGAGTCGAAGAGAATACACTGAGTTCTGCCACTCAACAACCAAGTCTTGAAAATATAGCAGAAAGTGGGAAACAGAGTGGCTTAACAGTACCTACTTTTGCTTACTCTGCTATATTCGGGATACAGCATAAAGCTAAAATAATATAAATCTTTCTCCCACTAAACATCAAACCCACAAACAAAAACATTAAAAATGTTATACCTTCGAGTGAGAACTGAACACACAACCGTTGTGCTTACAATCGGACCCTTGTTTCCCTGCGCTAGGGTGGCCTCACATACATGTAGCTGCTTAATTAAATGTGAGACTTGTAAGTTGACTAAATATTATAAAATATTTAATCATTACTTCAAGTGGGCATCGAACCTATAACCATCGCGTGCAGATGGTCATCATTTAAAATTCCACCGAGCTATCTGTTACAATTGATTTTAAAGTAAGCTTTAACAGATTTTTAATTACCGATGGGTCGCGAATAAAAAACAAAGGTTCTTGACCGTGACTAAGCCCCGAATAAACATTGTGAATTTGCTATGGTTTATGCTTGGAAATTCTTTTACCGGTTTTCTTTATATACAATTTATAAATAGAAATAAATTAAATAATATATTTTTATGAATTTTCATTATATAGACACAAATGGGGAGGTAAATATTTTTTTTACAAGCAAGCACATATCACGGCGTTGAGTTTCGCCAATCAATACGCAATGTCTTCCGAAATAGGAATGCCCACCTTGTGGGTTAGTGTCTAAACACTCTGTCCCCTTTACCCCACCCTGCTGGAAATTGGTGAAGCTGCTATTTTTTAGTTTATATTATTTAGGCCTAACGCTAAACTTGATTTACTTATATGAAAAAAAATGAATTAATATATAAAATGGAATGGTGTTCTTATGGCCTATGAAACCATTAAAATACTTAAGTACAGGTTAAATGTCATCAAAATGTCATATTCGATCAAATAATATGGCGATACCAGTTTATTACTGGTCACAGTAGGATACTCTTATAATAAATTTATCTTATTGCCACAAGGATGTCATAAAAAATATATGAGGCGGGCATCGAACCCGCACTTACTTTTATAACATCAATTAGGTATATTGCCAATGATTACGATAAACCTTTCCTTTGATCGAAATAAATATATATCGAAATTAATATTTCTACCCGATTACAATTTTTTTTTCAAAAACATAATATGTCATAGATGAGTAGTTGCTTAAATTTACATTAAACAGATTCATTGCTATCCGATTCACGCCGTATTCCGCATATATAGTTAGATAGGGAGAATTTAGTGTCAAGATACTGCGTTAAAACCATCCCGCCCAATTGAGTGGCGGAACTTAGCGCCGTCCGTCTACTACAAGAACAAAAAAAAATTATATATAAAATATAATATGCTTAGTAAAAATTCTATACAACTACTATACTATAAGGCCCGTATATTATACCTACGTAACCGTAAAGAAACTTACTAAGCCTGTTTTAAATAAAAGTCCAACGAACCGTTTATTAATATTACTAAATAACCGCCATATAAGAGTGATTGAAATATAATAAATGGATTTTGACATATTGACACATTGTAAATTTAAATAAAAAAATGTGGAACGTAGCGGGATTGGAACCCACGCCCTGTTTTGTAAATCATTCATGCGTTTTACTCATTTAAGTATCGTACATTTTAAGCTCACCTAAGGCTTAGTGATAAAAGATTTAGCAAGTTTTAAGGCTTTGTGATGAAAACTTTCGTTTTGTGCGAAGTGGGAAACGGAGTGTCTACACTAAGTTTTCTCAGCTTGTCCTGCTATGTATATGATAGCTAAATACATAGAAGTAAAATATATATATAGAATAGTAATTTCCTTCTTACAGATGAGGTTGCATCCTTCTATAACATCCATTAGGTAGTTATCTTTTATGAACAAAAACGGCTATGCGCTTTTTTCTTCATATCAAGGTAGGCAGAGAGAATTAGTAAATTATGGAAATAAATAACTAGAAGATTTCTTTTTGTGGACTCTGATCTGATCTATCTCCAAAAAAGGGGAAAAGGGTCTTATGCAGAAAATGTGTAAATATAAGAAATAAAATTATTCATATATTGAACATGTACGCAAGACCATTGCATCCTATGCGGTCACCTTATAAGGTTTCCCGCATCCCTTACAGCGTTAAATTTATATGTTTTTTTACATAATAATGTTCATACTGGGACTTTTATTATTGATATTTTTTACGATGTGGTACGCGAGATTATTAATTAATACTTTATAGGACGTTTTGTTTGTGAGTTCGATTCTTACTAGAATGAGGAGAAACAGGAAAGAGAGAAGAAATAGATTACACTTCTAGCTAATAATATCAGAGATTAAATTAAATTAAATATTATTACTGATTTCTGCCAAAATTCTAGGCATTGTTGATTGTGAATGTTTAGCCACTCGATTCGTAGTGCCTCGAATGATCATCCAGTACAACAGATCATCCAGTACAGTATCCAAATAGTAGAGACATGATCATCCACGGTGGATGAATTTGACTGCTCTTTAAAATGGTAATATATAGAGTTTTGCTATCACTTTTCTTATAGGTATGTAAAAACTCTTAAAGTATTCTTATTCTTAAAGTATTCTCAATTAATGTTTTCAGAATGATCTAAATGTATAGGGTAAAGTAGGAGAAAGAAAGTAAATACTAACGTCACTCATCATATTTTCTTCTAAAACAAGCGGAAATTGAAAAAAGCAGAGAAACTGTTCACTAGATTTACTCTGTCTTTAATATATGCAATTATGTTAAAATAACCTACTGTATATACTTACTGTGAATTAATGATACAATGTGGCACGAGACTCATCCAGTAATGGTTCCCACGGACGTGTACAAATCGATTTGTTGTTTAACTGTTTTCTCAACGCTTCACGCTTTTTAATTCTACAATAGCAGGAATTCCAATTAAATTATCAAAAATATTAAATTTTTGAATGTTTCTGTCTATTTGTAATGGCTGTAGGCTTTGATTATTTTAGCTCAAAATGCTTTAAAGTAGTCAAAAATGAAGAGCCGAATGAAATGAAAGAAAATATATAATTATAACAGCTTCACGCTTCCCTTCAGGGTAGGCAGAGGGGTAAGTGGAGAAAGGAGTATGTTAATACTGCATTCCCTCGGTCTATCCTGGTATGCGCGAAAGAGCGTAAATTTTTTTTTATTAAATATTTTTCTGACCTAGAAATATATATAAAAAAATATATAAGCCAGGTGAAGCAAGAACGCATTACTAGTATATAATAAACTAAAGATTAAAGTGTCATATAATGTAAACACTTTATATTAATTGGATATATCGTGCAATTAATTTGACATGTAGGCAACAAAACGACGCAGTCAGCGAAGGTGGCTTGTGGGGCTTCTTTCTTTTATATTTAATAAGATTTTAGTAGAAAGGCTTCTCAGCTACCGTTGCTGTTGAGAACAGAGCAATTTATTTTTATATATATTTATTTAATGACCTAATCCCATTCGTCAGGCTTATTCTTATCGTATTTCTTTTAACTATTCTCTAGAATTCAAATGTCTTGACACAGTCGGCCAGTGTCGACAGATAGTGTCCAGTGTGAAAACACTCTTTTCTTGCAAGGTAGTGGTAGAACAAAATAATTTTAAATATCGGAAGAGAAGATTGTCTAGTGTAAAAGTGGATTCAGTACATAATTACATTTGTTCCTAGATTGATATATATATTGTTGTACCACGAAACATATGTACGCATATTATTTTGATTTTCATAGAATCTAGTGTTAACACACTACGTCATCCACCTCTCCCAATTACCCAACCCCAAAAAAAATATACACTCATTAGTGACAGATTGTACAAAACGTCTAAGAATAACAATAAGAATAAAACACCAAAGAGAATATCTTAATTTTTTCCCCTGCTTGTTAACAGTCGGTGTGTTTTGCCATAGCAAAAACAAAATGGTACGTACGCTCTTCGTAATACAATTTGCATAGATACGTACGGAGGCTTTAAGAAAAACGTTAGGTGGAAAACATGGTGGGATATACCGTAGATTCTATCTTAATTTAACCTAATAATGTAATGAACAGGATGTTTTTTATGATAAACACACGAATATGAAAATTATTTATTTGTTATGTTATTTTTTAATCTATTAACATTTATTTTTAAAAAATAATTTATTTATAAATATGTTAAAAACCGGGCCATTTTATTTTTTTAACTATTTTCTTAAACCTAGGTATTCTATTTTCTTCTTTCCGTCCATTAGAAAGACTGTAACATGTTAAAAAACTGGTATCCACGATTATAATTCGTCTAATGAAACATGTTTAATATCTCCAAGTAGAAATCGAATCTACAACCATCGCGTTTCTTCGTTTCGTCACTGTGCTTTTGGGCCACGATAGGCTCTATCCGTTTACATAGGGAAAGGAAAACCTGGGCTTATATCGTGACTTAATTTAATTTTATCATTTATTTACACGTGAAATGGGCCCGTGTGCTCCCATCACGACCCGCTATTTGCCTTTCACATTCTCATACAACGTGTAAGGTGCTACACACGTACACAATTTACGTTTTCGTAATACGTTTTATATGTTCGAGCAATATTGAGGGGGGTTGGTGTTTAGTGAGATATTATTTAATTGAATGTGGTTTTTTCTAAGCCTAGTGGTATGACACTCCGTTCGCTATTTTTCGCCAAATTTTTGAGACATAATTTTGGTCAACTTATGGTTGTGTTGTATGGCGGTACTTAACGCCATACTATGTCATCCAGAGTTGAGAAATGACAATACAATCGTTCTCCTAGAAATTCGGGGAATAATTAATTCATAAATAAATACTTTTAGTTACAGATTTCACATCCAAATGAAAGAAACCTAATTGAAAATTCGATGAAATAAATAAAATCATAATTACTAACTACTAACATTGTTATGAATATATGTTAAATATTTTCTCAAACTTTACACGTCAAAGGCGAAAGTTTTTAACAGGTGCAAGGAAAAGTAAAACTTTTTTAAATAGTGCATTTTTATGAATGCTCACTTCTGAGTGCTGTTTAGCCGCGTTGAGTAATATTATGACTTGGACTTCAGAAAATTTTCGCTCAGTGGTTATTAGGTTTTTTTTTTTTCACACTTTATTCCACATATACCAAGGTAGATAGAGGCTGTCATATCGCAGCGGCACAAGGGTGTGACTATAACGTGACGGTTGTAGGTTCGATCCCCACTCGAGGAAATAAAATATTTATTTACATTTATATTTTCATTTCTCCGCTCTGGTGTCGAGGCAAAGAGCGGCTTTGAGTTCAGCTACTCAGTACGCAATACCTCCACAATTTGGCGGAGAGTGGGAAACGGAGTGTTTTAACACAAGGTTCCCTCTGCCTACCTTGCTGTGTGCGGGGTCCAGCGCTGAAGCTGAGATAGAGAGAATAACAGCGCAATCACTTCGTACTCCACTATTTCAGCGAATGAGAAATACCACGTAAATGAAAATAATTCATTTCTGCCGGTCGAACCCACAACCAACCAAGACGGGTTACAGTGAGATGCGCCTGGGTCTCGAAGGCCTCAATATATTTTTTTTATTAATTATTAAAAAACTTGAATATACGTTCCTTAAGTACGACTAGCTAAATAAGCTAATTATTAATGACAAGCCGTTACGTAAAAAAATCTTTTATGATTGTCACATATTTTGTTATTAACACCTCTGTAAGAAGAATTTACAACACATTGCCGCCCATAAGTCAGTCAAAGAATGACGTTTGAAAGAAGGGAATATTATTTACTTAATTTATTAAAAAAACGAGTTTCACGCATTTTCCCGCGTTACGGGTTAGGTACGCAGTATTCCGTACAGTATGGGTAAGCAGAGGGAACTTAGAGTGAGAGAACTTCCGCCCAATTTTTGAGACATTTAGTCACCCAATTTTCGAGACATTTTCTCGCCGTATCAACGCCGCGGCGCCGTATAAATTTAATAAATCCCCCAAAAACGACGGTTATGAGTTCGATCCCCATGGATCGAACTCATAACCGTCGTTTTTACATTCAAACACTATTCTTCTGCACTAGGATGACCATAAATATTTTAGTTAAGGCGTTAAGTTACCTAATATTGTGAAATAAAGGTTAAAAGAAAAAAAAAATACTTAAAGTCTTACAGAATTATGCATGTTAGTAACTCAAGTTGCTTAAGCTTAAGCCTACATGCAGATTTAACTATATTTTTGACATATGTTCGTTAAAAACGCGTAACTGTAGTGGCGTACTGTGGTTGGGGTTCGATTTCCACTTGAGGAAATGAAATATTTAATATTTTCATTTCTTCGCTCTGGTGTCGATGAAGATGGGAGGTGGAGTGTCTTAACACTAGGCTATGTTGTGAGATAAATCATTAATCAAAAATGTACTAAAGATAAATTATTAATCTTTAATAGTTAGAAGTCATTATAAAATTTTGTGTTGCAATATGTCAACATTTGGATCGTGAGAACAAATCAGTAAAACATATACAAATTAGTCCTAATTTACTAAAAATATTCAAAACTTGTATAATAAATTGCAATCATATTATAGTAAATTGGCAAAATTACTTATTAGATTTTTCGATTGGAAAAATCTTTAAATATTTTATATATGAGATATTCGAGCTTGGTCAGCCGTTCTCGATCGCCTTATGTGGACATCCGGTAGCGAAGCAATGTTATCATTAGAGACTATATTATATTTATAACAGTATTTTATATGAGGGGCCGTGGTGGTGTGGCTATGGGTTTAAATCACACTAAGAGGAATAAATAATTCTCATTTTTCCTCTCTGGTAGGCAAAGTGCGGTGTTGAGTTCCGCCAATCAATCTCTAATTAAAATATAAAGCGGAGAACAAGTTGCTGGAGAAAGCGTTGTAACTAAAAATATAAGGCAATAAATAAACAAATTAATTAGCTGTCTTTTTTATTTTTTGACAATCGTTGACAAGTGGCGTTTGGCCAGAGTAGAGAAATGAAAAAAAACCCCGAGAGGGAACCGTACCCACAATCACGGCGTTCTCTTTATCTTCTGTGCATTATTAGTCTCATCTGATGGTGGGGTCTGCTTTCCTCGTGTTTTCTCTCCGCTTCCTATCAATCAGGCTTATTCTATTTCCTACTAATTTGCTCTCTTTGTCAGTAGGCTCGAAGTATCGAGAAGCAAAAAAAAACGTATCAGAAAAAAAAAAAAATTAATATTCAAAGTGTTACTACTGGGTTATTACTAATTTAATATATACTACATATATATAATCATGTATGTATGTATGTATGTATGTATTTATGTATGTTGCCGCTATACGCTAAACTAGTTTGATAGTAATAAAAAGTCGATCAGATTCCTCAAACAAGTTTTATAATTAGTAAATCTAATATATTGATAAACAGGCTTGCGGTTTGGAAATAATATTTAAAACTTAAGTGCTTTATCACGCACTTGTAGCTTAGTTGTAACGTATTAATTATTTTGTTTTATGATAGTAGATAGTAGATTTGATTCTTGAAATTTTTTAATAAAATAATTGACGCATTAATGGAATTCGAGGCTTGCGTGTTAAGTGGTGGGACTCAACGCCGTGCTTTACCTTGTTATCAACTGAGTGAAGAAATGAAAATATTTCATTATCTCGAGGGGAAACTCGAACTCACAATCTCTCTCTCTGCGCGACGACAGCCTCTAAATTATAGTTATGTTAAAATTATCATATTATTTTATATTCCAGTATAAGAAATCTAGTGAAGTAGGTATGAAGTTGATTTTCTTCATTATTTCTGAAGACGTTCGTGGTGAATTGGTTTCGCATCTTTGTATTCAGATCTCACTTTATATAGAATGGTTGCTTTGATGTAACTTTATTAAATTAATTGAAGAAATTTCTTTCGTTATTATTAGGAAAGAAGATTTGTCTTATTTTTCAAATTATTATTTTGTATTTTATATTATATGTAAAGTTTAATTTCAACTTTGTAAGTTCAGTAGTTAGGTTATGTGGTGGACGCCAGTGATTCAGTAACGAAAGTTAAACTTAAAAATATGAGTAGAGACTTACTTCATAGTATGGTTACTAGTATTAGTATTAGTATAGTTCAAGCTGTTTAAGTAAAGTGTAAGTCTAATTACTTTATTTTTTATCCCATAAAACCAATAGCAGCCTCACTCTCCGCTTTTCACCCAACTTTCGAGACGGTCGGTTAAGCGGCGGAACTCAAAGACCTCCAAAAGGGAATCGAACCGTCGCGCTTACAGTCAGATGTTTCACCGCTGTGCTACGATGGCCTTATCACATTGTTTAATAAATTAAAACAAATCTTGAAAAACAAATAGTTACTGCTTTAAGAATTAAAAAAATAATTGTACCTTACAATCTTGTACAATAAATTATATGAATATGTCAACATGCTGTGGCATAGTTGAACTGAGTAGAAGTGGCATCAGTACTTGAAAGGGTTTTTAGTTTTAAAGATCCAACAGATAAGATTATTAGGTTTTCCAACTTCTGATAAAAAATCAAATAAACTTCCGATAATTCAACAAATTTCGGAGGTGCCACTAGGTAATACGAAATTATACAAAAGGCAAAGGTGTCGGATGAAGGTGTAAGGAAGTTCTACCATTCAACACGCAATGCCTCCAGAATTTGGCAGAAAGTGGGGAACGGAATGTCTTAACACTAGATTCCCTCTGCCTACCCTGCTGTGTGGGGGACACAGCGTGAAGTGAAGGTGTCTTTATAACAGCTTCCTAGGGTTCTTCAGCCTTCTTTTCTATGTGCGAGAAACAGCGTGAACCTAAAAAACGATTTATTTCGATACAATTGGTTTTTTTTTATTTATAATCTACGACATGACGCCATATCTAAATAATTACTACTCCAAGTTCAAGAAAACAATAAACACCTGCTACAAGTCTCATAAGAGCCATAATTGCTTACACATATATGATAATAAATATTTTTATAACAGCCATAGATATCGTCGCGTCGTTTTTACTGGCGTTATATTTGTTTAGATGCTATCTCATTGTTTGTAAATTGTGTTTTAATTTTAATGAATATTAATATGGCTTTCTTAACATTTTTGTATGTATTTGAATAATATTTGTATTAATTATAAATAATAATAATAATAATAATAATAATAACGGTTGTAAGTTCGGAGCAAGGAATAATTAAATATTAACAATTATTAGGTCTCCGTTTATGAGACAAAGCGTGGCTTTGAGTTCCACTACTCAAGCAACGTTTTGAAGATTTGGTCGAAAGTTTCCTCTGTCTACTTTACGATATACGGATCACAGCGTGATTATTTTTTCTCGCGAGTAGGAATCGAACCTTAATCAAAATCGTCTCGTCAGTCGTCCGAACTATAAAAAGATGCCTTATTTGGAGTAAGAGCGGAGGGATTTATCACTAAGAGAAACTAATATAACTTCTTATTTTAAAACAAAGTTAATGCTAACTCAAGTTTATACGAATGCATTCTAAATAACATAACTGTCTGGGCTATTCCTGGCACCCTAAGTCTTACAGCTGTTCAAATATATATCTTAGTTTAATTAGTACTTTCTCGAGTATTTCAGATTTTCTCGATGTTCTTTTATTTAGATTTTTTTTTAAACCCTTATTTAAATTTAATATAAACAACTTCAATATAATATGTTCATAATTATAATTATAAACATATTAGATTTGATTTATTTGTAAAAAAAATCAAATATATTTTAATAAGTACAGCGTAGTGTTATTAAGAAGTCACTATTCTTTGTGAATTTATTGTATTCTAAACGAAACTAGTGACACATACCTTCGCTCGCTTAAACGTAATTTTTATATTGTAGTAAAATTTTACAAAATCTTTACATAAACTGTAAAATTTTATCTAAATGTAAAAGTAGGATAGTTGAAAATTTAAAAAAAATGTCACTATAATACCGTTATATTTTTATTTGAATTTTATATTAGAGTGTACTTAGAAAGTTTTTAAGGGATTATAAGAAAAGTTATTAATATTAATATTATGCTTGAGTGACAGTTACTCGTATAGCAATCAAACGAGCTGAAACAAGTTTAGTAGTTCCATTATCAATGAACGTGATGTTCTTGTGATATCGAGTACTGAGACGTGAAAGTGTCGTGCGTAGAATTATGTAAAAAAGTTAATGGGAAAGAAATATTTATTTTATTATAATTTCAGAGAAGTGCATCAAATGACTTAACACTAAGTTCCCAAGTTCCCTCTACCCTCTACCTACCCTGCTTTGCGGGACACAATAAAATGCTAAATAAAAAAATTTCTTCTAAGAGACTGTCTACGCGATGAGTGTGGGTTCAATCCTCAATCATTGGAGTTATTATTTGAGGATTTTCCACTTCCACTTTATATCTTTCACTTTACGTCTCAAAGTCCACGCAAAGTTGCATGCCACGACTAGTATAATATAAATGCATCTAAAGCAAATATAATTCCATTTATTTTCCATCCGCACATCATCTAAAATATAAGCTAAAAAGATAGACGCGACTTTTCAATCCAGATGTTGTATTAAATGGTTTAAAATGAACAAACTATGGTTTATCTAAAGTTATACTAACTCTATCTTATTCTAGTTTCAATAAAGTTCAAATTCCTTTGAAATTGAAAACGGAAATTAAATTTATACCATGTCGTCGCTTTGTAGGGAATAAAAAAAATGTGTGTGCAAATTTAGTAAGACGAGAGCGAAAAGGGACTTATTTTTGTTGTGTTTTTCAATGTTAGTTTAGTTTATATGAAAATATAATATAGAGAAACTTTTTTTTTTGTTAATTTCATGTATTCCGCGAATAGCAGGTTAGCAGAGGGAACCTGGGATCCTAGTTTCCTACTCCCACGATTTACTATATTTAAACTTAATATATTAGAAGTTCAGCTTTAACTTTAACAGTAGTTAGTTTTAAATAGTACATAATAATAGATTTAAAATTGATACGTCGTATGGAGTTTTGATATTAATAAAGAAAAATGCAAATATTGAAATAAAATAATATTTTTTTATTTAAATCTGACAATTTTTTTCTTGTTTACGCTTTCTTTATGTATGTATGTACGTACCTAGATTTAAAGGCAGTCTTTTTTAACTATGTAAGTTAGGATGTCCAAAGAAGTTATAGTTATTTAATTTTTTTATTTCATTTATTTTTCATCGTCTGTTGGGAATGTGGATGTATCCTGAAATATTCTGGTCCACAATTCCACACATAATCTGTTTAAACATATTAGAATTTCAATACATTTCAACATCAAGTAATTAATCCTTATATCAATTTAAAAAGAAAACAAAGATATATTTATACAAATAAGCTCATTCCATTGATAAAAGCTCACAACTTATATGAAAGCTAACTAAGGCTTCTTGTATTTGTTTGTTTCATAATTAATACTATTTCACAAGTTTCCAAGCGTGCGAGGACATGTTCCGAATGAATCATTAGAGGCTGAAATTTTTTTACAATGACTCAATTAGTATGGGAACGTATGTATGTATGTAAATTAACGAGTGTATCCCGTTTACATTTTGTCTGGTGTGGTTTTTCATCGTCTAAAGCTAAATTAGATGTTTTGATGTTTATTCATGACTTAGTATGTAGACTTTAGTTTATATGCTTTACAATGAGTAAATCTTTATGTATTTAGTTTTTTTCGATTTTATTTTATTATTGTTTGTTTTTAATTAATCAAACGATAAATCGAAGCTGCCGTTGTGGATTCGTTTCCCACTCAGGGGAATGAAATATTTAGTATTTCATTAATAGTAAAGAGACAAAGTGCGGCGTTCGGCGTTCTTTGAGATATTGGCGGAATGTGGGCAACGGAGTGTCTTAACACTAGGTTCCCATCTTTCCTGCTTACTCTACCAAGAGAAGAATACATTGTGAAGTATTCCGCTCGCGGTAAAAAAATATAAATTATAAATGTGCTTTAACCATATCGTTGGGGTATTATGAAAACGTACTCCAAAAGCGGTTAATAACGTTATATCCTAGTTAATTATTCTAGCCGCAAAAGTTAAATAAACGTAACAACGCAGTTCCTATTACAGAGGTACGAGTAGAGTGCGATAATAATTTTATAGTATGGCATTTAGAAAATTTTGGGTGACTTTATCGTAAACTACATACAAATTATGTACATATTAGTTTTATTAATTTGAATAATAATCAGCTTCGCGTTGTATCCCGCATATAGCGGGGTAAGTAGAGGGAAACTAGTGTTAAGACATTTCATTTCCCAGTTTTTCCTGATTTTTTCAAGGCATTGAGTGGCGAATTTCAACATCAGGCTTTTGAATTGATGCCAGAACGAAGGAATGAAAATATTGACAAGTAATAATTCATTACTCTGAGCGGAAATCGAACCCATAACCGTCACGTTACGATAACACCCTTGGGCTCCTGCGCCGGGCGTTAATTTCAATATTTTTTAATAGTATTTATTGTAAGGGCAAAGTCGATATATTTTTTCGTCATCATATTTATATATTTTACCGCAAGGCACGCTAGGCAGAGTGAATATAGTGTTAAGACACTCCGTTTCCCACTTTAGCCTAATTTTCAAATCATGCTTGTGTTGAGAAATAATGTTAGTTTAAATGTGATCGTACATTGATTTTTTGTAAAAGGTGTTAAAATTACTTCTATCTTTTTCTCTGCCCAATTCACTAAAGATATGCACGATGATGTATATGTTTACATTTTAGTTCTAAACATAGAAACCACGTTATGTTTATACGTATACTGGGAATGTGATTCATATTTATAGCAGTTTTATTTTTAAATTATTAATAGCTTTCATTTAAGTGACTTTTTATCTTTATGCAACATTTCCGCGAAACTTAACGCCGCAATTTATCAAACTATGCTCTGGTTTAGGGGGGGATTATTTTAAATATTGAAGGAGAATCCAACCCAAAATCCTGTCCAAATATGTCCAAAATTCATCATGATGGCAACAATTTTAATGACGCCAATAATAAATTGACATTTTCCGTCATAAAAACTATTAAAACAAGAATTTCAACGACAATTCCTTTGAAATAACACTTCCGTTTGACGACATCTAAGACGCCGATGTTATTTATAATTCTATACGACTTTTCACCCTCAAAAACCACGTGTTAACCCTCAATCCTGCACAGGGGGCGTATTCTAAAAATATAATGAACAGTGTTCATCTGTACGTGCGTCCAGTTGAGTCAGTTTCGTCGCGACGCCGGCCCGTGCCTAAATACGATATGGTACACTATTGAGTTCATTGTGTGATATTTTTACGTACGATTTGAGAATTGGGTAAGTTTTTCATGACTATTTTATTCTTAATTATATATTTATTAGTAGTAGTAGTTATTTCTTGAGAATTTTTCTTGTATATTTTAGACGTATATATGAGGCGTTTTATGAGGCATGAGTCAAAAATTCTAAATAACAATCGTAACGTGTCCGTAAATAAAATTAAAAGAGTGTAATAACCTAGATTTTTTCGGTTCCTACGTAACGCCGAGCATTTCATAACACAATGAAATTAGTAATGTATGGAAAATAGAGATATATATGTAATACTAAATTTTATAGAAATTCCACCTCTCCCCTTATTTCATAATTTTAAATACGACTTTCATGAATAATTGCGATTTGAATCGGCAACCATCTAAAAGTAACGAGGTGAGGTATTCCAAGCGCTAGAGTTGTTTTATTTGCATGGTGAAGAGTAACAAAACTCAAGTGTATTTCTTAAAGGAATCTTAGAAGCTGGTTTCTAAAAGTAAATCGTATAGAACAAACTATGTATAGAACAAACGCTGTAAATGTAATATTTTATGTGTTCTTTAGTATGCAGAAATGGTTGAAGAAAGGTTCATAAAATGAACATAACCTCTGTCTTTAGACACATTGTGAGGCTAGTAGCAGGGTAGTAGAGGGAACATGGGAACGTAATGTTAAGACTCTCCGTTCCCACTACACTATTAATACTTCAGTTGCCCATTTTTCGCCAAATTCTGAGGCATTGCATGTTGGGTGGCGGGATTCATTGCCGTACTTTGTCTTATTACCAGAGTGGGATTTGAACCAGCAACCTCCACTTTAGATTCACACCTAGTGCCATAGGGCCACGACGGCCCCTCAAAAGTATTTAATTTTGATTAATTTTTAGATTTTGACAAAAAAAAGCTGGAAGAAAACTAAAAAAAGTAAGTATACCTAAACACAGTTCTTCGAAAATAAACATTTCTATGTTAACCTAAGTTTATTTCACTTAGCTTTTATGAAAACAGCGAGTTAACTGAACCAATCTGTTATATTGTTTAATTTAACCAATCGTTTGTATGTATTTACCTGCATTTGTTAGGTCAATGATACTGTTTTTAATGCTAGCCAATTTTGGTTAGATTAGTTTAGTTAGATTATATATTATTTTTCGTTGCTTTATCTTATAAATGAAATTTTGATTTTGTTTAGGTCATTTTAATTTAAATAAAAATTAACTTAAATATTACTAAAAAACTTTGTCTGCGGTATATTTTGAGTTAGTGGTAAGATAATCTCTCTTCATCAACCCTCCATATATGCCCTCCGAAAGATAGGGTAGGCTTATGCCTTGATATTACTCTAAAAAAAACGAATCTTAAATATTATCAACTTTTCGTATTTCATATATATCTTTACCATTTTATCTTCGCTCATTTTCTCGATAAGCTATAACCACGTGATTTTTAGTTCAATCTATTTATTAGACACGTGTGGTCTTCTATAGATCTCTTCATCGTTCTTTAAGAGGTTGACGTTGAGCGAAATGCAGTATTTTTAGCCTTTGCCTCTGCTTCTGCCGCAAAAAGCATGGCAAAAAAAACTTTGGAGACAGTTACTTTATATTTGAAATATATATATATATAATATATCCTCTTAGGTATATTAGGGGAGAACTCTTGGTCTCCTAGGCGCAGTGAATCAGCGTGTTGATGACGCGACTGCAGACGCGGTTGCTGCTGGTTCGAGCCAATCCTCAACTGTTAATGGAGATTCTTAACAGTACATTTTCTGCCAGCTATATGCGGGGTTCAACGTAAGAAAAAATATAGAAACTCCTTACAATCCATCCATAACTACATTACACAAAAAAATCACACAGAAAATTGAGAAAAAGAAACATAGCTAAAATTTAGAGAACGCATGTGGTCGACTTTAAATTAGTAAGAGTTCAACGTTCTTACAAATATAGATGAGAATGGGAAACAAAAGTAAAACGTAGCGACGCCGCTGCCGCCGTCTCCGCGTCCATCCCCATACCCTCACGCTTAAAGCGATCAGAAGAAAGGCAATTAACGGGAGGAATTTCCTGAACAAATCCCTTTGGATTTATATGCTCGTATAACATGCTATTATATATTTTTTTTGTCATAAGAAAAACTAGTGAAAATTATTGAAAATGGTCTCTTTTTTTCAATTTGAGGGTCTACGTTTTTTTAACTCAAATAAGACTAATTTGTTTTTTGTTTCACTTTATATCCCTCATATAGCAGGATAGGGAATATAATTTTGAGACTCTCCGTTCTTCTTCTCCTTGCATCGCCCAATACTCGAAACAATGTGAGTTGAGTGAAACTTCACGTCAACTCAAAAATTTATTCCCAGAACGAGACAATGAAAATAATTCGATTCTCACTCGGGGGAATGATCGCCCGAGTGAGAATCGAACTCACAATTGCGTTTACATTCAGATTAAAAATTAAAAGTATATAGGAATTTGTAAAGCTATTTCATCTTAAAGATCCCAAAATTTCACTTATAATTAATAGATATTGTGATAAAGTATATTTAATGAAATTTCACTAATGATTTAGACTTGGCACTTCAACAATTTAAATTAAGATATTATTACTGAGCAAAGCTTACCATTCAAATTAAAATTACTTTAATGATAATTGTGTGTGGAATTAAATGCCAGTCCTGGCGCATGGACTCAAGGGCGGTGTAACGCCTTAGGTTGTTAGTTTGATTCCCACTTGAAGAAATCATTTTTTTTACATTTCTTCACTCTGGCATCGATAAAGTGCGGCGTTAAGTTACGCCACTCAACACGTAATGACTCCATCATCCAGCATTCGACGTTTCCGCTCATTTTAAATACATCACGTTTAGTGGTGGAACTCTATACTACACTTCCTTTAACCAAATTAGAAACGTCAAAATAAATCAAATAAAATAAAATATTTTTTTTCTCATGAGCTGAATGGAACTAATAGCTTTAGTGTGCTTTGCATGTAGAACCCCACTAGGTTCCCTTTGCCTACCCTGCTATATGCGGGATACTTTAAGATACTCTATTCCCCACTTTCCGCATTCCGAAAGCTTTGCGTGTTGTCACGGAACCTTGCCTCGTTACCAGAGAGAAAAAAATATATATATATTTCAATTCCTCGAATAGGAATCGAATCCACAACTGACGCGTTCACAGGACCGGCGTCGACACAAGAGTTTTATAACGTATAGAACAGCATATTTATCATATACTGATATTTGATACTTTTTGCGACAGACCGCAGCCAGAATTGCCATTACGTATATACGAGGGGCGTTGAACAAATGACAATAATTAATTTGTGATGATAGAGTGCTATTCGGACGTGAAATTTTGATAGTTAATTAATGTGGTATCGTACGGTCTCTGTGAATCGCGACTGCTATATTTGTAGAGTTATATAGGTGGAAGTTTGTGGAAATTTAATTGAAGTTTATTCTTTTTATGTATTGTTTTTTTTATTAGTGAGAAAATAGTGATTTTTTAAAATTATTTTTCGCCTAATTAGAGTCAATTTGGGTTGGATTTTAAAGGTTAAGTATACGTTACAGTATATCTAATAGAACATATGAATAAATTTAAGCAAAATTTGTATATTTAACTACTTTCTTTTATTATTTTAATCTGTCATATAAATCAGAGTAACCTGAGGGAACCTTGAGTTAAGACACTATGTTCCGCACTTGTCACCCGATTTTCGAAACACGAAGACATGTGAGAACGAGTGGCGGAATTCAACGCCACTAATTTTGTAGTGTTACCAAAGCGAGGAAATGTAAATTAATATAATCGTTACTCCCAATAGGAATCGAACCCAGAATCGCTGCCTCTACAACTCTCAAAAACTTCTACAATATAAATAACTAAATATTTTCATCAATATGTCATCATAGTAGTTCATAGAATAGATGTAAACCGACTTCATGGGAAGCGGCACCATGCTGTCCGCAGCCGATAATTAACTAAAGTACCAACAAACTTACAAAAAAACAGTAAAAAGTTGGCGTTAAAATAATATTTGTTAGCCACATGTGCGGTAAAGTTACTAGAAGTGACTTGGTCTATAATGTAAGCAATTTTTTTCCATTTAACATTTCTTTGTATGTTTTGTTTGTTTTTTTATTGGTTTTGTTTTTTTTTTTAAATAATTTAGATTATAATATTATACAATAGACTAAAAATATTAGAAAAATAAAAAATAGAAATGTTAGGGAAATTAAAAATATTATTACCTGGGATTTGAACCGACATCCTTAGCAGGTATGCTTACGCTATATATGTAGTTAAAAAAGTTACAAAACAGACTTCTTCATATCTATTTCGAGCAATATGAATGTGCGTTATTGCGAAATATATAGTTTAGTATAATATTAGTAACTTTAAACAATGGGACGCGGTTGTGGATTTTTATTTCCACGCTCTGGTAACATATCAAATCGCAGCGTTGAGTTCCGCCACTCAGTACGGAATATGTTGAAATTTTGGGCGCAACGAGGCCCACAGAGTAGTTTAACATTAGTTTCTCTCGGTCCACTCTGTTGTGTGCGGGATCGCAGGGTTTCGCATAAAGTTAAAAAAAAAAGATTTAAAACCATATGTCTTGGGTGTCCTTAAAAGTTTAAGAGAATCGTGATCTATGAAGATGTTCTTGAGATAAAATTAAAAAAACTTGAGGGTTACTTACATATGTCCTATTAGTTGAAGAGGTGTCAAATGTAAAAAATTTTCGAGTGTTTCAAAGTACTGCGAAATAGTTGAGCTTCACAGAAAGATATAATTTATTGCTTATTCTAATTTATGCTCCACTTTTCGCACAGTTAGCGATATTGTGCATTGAGTGGCGAAACTTAACGCTGTGCTTTATCTTCTTATGAGAGCGAAGAAACTAAAAATTATTTCAATTATTCCAGTGCAGCTACTCCATGATGGCCTCTTTAATAATTTAATTTTATATTAATTGTCTAAAATTTATTAATGAAATAAAACAAAACTAAAAAAACAAAATTTCATTATTTTAAAAATAGCAATAATATTAGTACCTATTCAATATCAAACTATACATATAATAAATAAAAAAAATACTATCTTACATACAAAAAAAAGCACAAAATAATAATACATGAACGCATCCATTAATAATGACTTCCCTTGTAACCACATGGCTATGACAGATGCGGGACATATTACTGCGGTATATCTATTTGTGAAATATGGCGATAGTGTGGATACCCTATACTATAATATAGATACTATTGATAAAAATAAAATAATTATTATAGTTAAATTAGTACGAATTATTATATATTACCTATTCTAATGTTATAAAGGTTTGGAAAAAAATGTGTATTGAAGCTTGGGGTTACATTGAAAGGATTAATAGTAGAGAATATAATTAAACTGCGTAGTCAATTATTTAAAATGAAAACCTCTCTTTTTAGTACATAACACAGTGTTGAGACACTCTGTCTCCATTAAAACACTTTTGTTCCTCACTTTCGGCCCAATTCTGGAGGCACTGTTGAGTTATCACCTTTAACATAGAGTAAAACGTGTTTGGTAAATAAATGAAAATTGCTTATCAATTTTAAAAGTTTATTGTAAAAAAAAATTAATTTTTAAATCTTTATATGAACTAAGGTCAAAACTATAGATTTAATGAATTAATTTATTAGACACGATCGTTAGTAGATTATTGTTAATGCGCATAACGAATTAATAGATTTATACAAAGAAGTTAAATTGATGCTTATGTTTTATAGTTATTTGGTTTATTAAATAATATTTGTTTTGTTTTTGTTACTTTGGCACCTTCATTCAAATCTAATATTAAATTGGAGGTTATCTATTTATCTATTTATATATATAAAACTACTAGCGTCGTACACGCAGCTTTGTCCGCCTATGTGTTATTCTGGTGCGTAAGCTATATTATTGCAAAGTTTTATCTAAATCCGTACAGTAGTTTTTGCGTGAAAGTGGAACAAATATCATTCTCCTAAATGTTTAAAATATTAGTAGGATTTTGGTGCCTTATTTTCTGACATAGTAGAGGTACGACTAAAAGTGACGACTGCGAGTTCAATTCCCGGGCCAATCAATTATTTTGATTATCTCCCTATAGTAAGAAGATAAATGACGTTGAGTTCCGTGAATGCCTTGAAAATTGGGGGGAGCTTGGAAAACGGAGTTTTTAAACTTAAACACTTCATTCCTTCTGACTATCCTGCTACAACGTGAAATTAAAAACTGATCTATCTATACAATCTACATAATATTTCTCTTTCTTTTCAGATAATGCCATCAAAAAGATAGCATAGTAATGTCCAGAACTGACAATGCAACTCACATATAAGCCATGGCATACAAAACTATAGAGGGTCGCGCACCAAATGATAGGAAACTTCGAAATAGATTGCACCGGAAGTACCGCGGGCCGGACGCGTGCATTTGGCTTCTGTTGACTTTTAGTTTCCATCTCGGATGTCATGGTTACCAGGAGCAGAGGTTCGCCATGGAGCCGCAGGATCAAGTGAGTTAATTTAAAGTTTTTTGGTAAAAAATGTTGTAAATTTTCAGTTACATTCAGAAATATATGTAGATTTTTCATATTTGTTTAGTTTATAAAAGGATACCTAGCATATAGCATTATTAGGACATTGCTTTCGAGTCCGCGATAAAGTGACTCTTAAAAATATAGTAATAAAAAAACTTAAATATCTGTTTTAAAAACCTTTAAAAATACGTGCATATTATACAAAATAAAAAAAGCATAGCTCTTGTATCGATCAGAATAAATGAATAATTTTAATTAAACCTGTGTATATAAAATGCACCGTTATTAAATATTTTACGACTGTTCTAACAACAATGGTTATCAATTCGGGTCGATGCACTCGTAAATTTTTTAAATGTAAACAAAAATATTTTTATTGTGATTCTTATAAGAGTGCATTTAGATTTATGTATGCATGTAGATGTTGTTAGAAAGGAGTGGGAATCTAGGAAACTATCACCAGCTTTTGACGTTTTATTGAATATATATATATATATATATATATATATATATCGTAATGCGGCGTTTAGTTCCGCCACTCAGAGAGCGAAGAGAGAACTCTACTATACACCTAAGTGTCTACATCTGAAAATATATATTATATAATAGTTTTTTCTATAGCAGAAAATATTATCTTATATTATCTTTCCTTAACCACAGATATGGTGGCTAGAAATTGAAAAAAATGCTTCACACTGTATCCCCCGAATGGAAATCGAACACAGAACTGCCAAGTTATTGTAGTAAGAATATGTATATACGAATCATTTAATTAATTTCCAGACAGTTATAAATACTGTTAGTTATAATGCAGCAGATGCCAATTTTGAATAAATAATATAATATTAATGACAAAAGTTGAAATAATTAAGTCGAACTAAATTAAAACTTTGTTTTGCCAGCTACTGTTTGTGATTTTAATGGGTTCAAATCTCAGACTGGTATATTGTTTTTGATATAAATATTAATGTTATTCATTACTTTTTGTTTTAAATAGTATGCAGGTTATAACAGAATAAGTAGAGCTGGATTTTCTTTTTACTTATATGCAAGTGTCTACAAATCTCTTAGGAAGAAAAAGCATAAATTAGTATAAAATTTGAGGCCAGTCGTGGCGCAGTAGTAAAGGCGTGCCTGACTGTAAACGCGGACTGTTGTAGATTCGATTTACACTTGAGGAAATAAAATATTTAATAATAATTAATATTTTTATTTTCTCGCTCTGGTAACGAGGCAAAGCAAGGTGTTGACGGTCCCCACTCTACATCAAATATTCGGCGAAAAATGGTAAACGGAAGCTTAATGGGAACGTTAACACTAGGTTCCGTGGTTCCCTCTCCTTATACCAGAATTTGTGGAAGACAACGTGAAGCGAAAAAAAATGTTACAAATTCTGTTTCCAAAAGTATGTATTCTTAAAGCACACGACACGACAGGAAAGTTTTATCATAAATTATCATACATCTCGAATAATTATCTCCAATGAATATGGAATAGGATCCGAATGTAAGTTAGCTACTTATAGTTTATTAATAAAACCGTCGACCTTGCTGTTTTACTTTGTAAACATGGATATTTCGCTTGTGGTGCTTGTTATAGGCGATGTAAGATAATATCGTCACTACAGTGACGGAGTTGCGGAACACAACCCCGAACTTTTTTTTTATATAAAATAATTTATTACCATAAATGGAAATCGCGCCCACGACCGTCAACCATCGAAAGTTATCATTCGTCGTCGGCGTTAGGGCGGAGAACGGAAACGGAGTGTCTTAACACTAAACCCTTTACCTGTATAGGATGTGGACTACTAAAATATTTCCTTTTTTAGCGTCATAAAAGAAATATATTAATAGTCTACATTCTATAAAATGGTTCTTTAGCCTACATATATACAAGAGATGACCATATTAGATTAAGGCAAAGTTATAAGTTAAAAGTTTAGCATATATTAATATATTATTTTAATTATAGAATAAATATCTATATTCTAAATATAAACATTCTTAATGGTGGAATTTGAACCAACGACTGTCATTTACAGTTAGAATTGTATTCATTGCACCATGCTCATTAACACCAAAAATATTTTCCTTTTTATAGGTCACTAGTGGTTTGCTTTGCCTTCGTTATTTATCATTTAGAATTTATTTAGAATTTATTGTCAAATTCAGTCTAATATAATAAGACTGTCCAATACAAATAATATAAGGTATATATACCTAGGTCCTCTTGATCTAGTGATAAAAAACTCTGTTCTCTATTTTCTCTCCATTTTATAAATACTATTATTTATTTACGGAAGCCAACGACGCATTTCTTATATATGAAAACTCAAATAAAAAACGAACCTACTAACATCTCGTTAACAGCTACCACTTATACCTCTACGCTAGCGTTATAATTAATTCAAGTATTTTTTCATTTAAATAAACGTATCAAAAGATCTTCTTAGCACGTGTCCTATATCAGTTTGGAAGAAGTCTATAAATTATACGTTAGAAATTCTATAATTTGACTTGATAATTATTTTGTTCATTTACATAGACATATCTGTTTAAATAAGGTATTTATTTAGTAGTGTTTACATTTCAGATTTATCTGTGTAGTGTCTAGTATATTAATATTATATAGGTTTAATAGTAAATTTTGTACTGAGGTCAGTCGTGTGATGTAAGTTCGATTTTCTCTCGAGGAAGTTAAATATTTTATATTTTCATATATATTTTTTCTTAATTTCTGTTAAAAAATGGAAGAAGACGTATTGTTTCATATTTGTATTGTAGTATTGTTTCATATTTCTTCAGATTGAGCTCTTGTATGACAGGCGGAACTTAACGCCGTACTTTGCCCAAGTTAACCTTTATCTATATATATAAAAGGACTTGTCCTCACTGACTGAGGTAAGACGCGCACACAGCCGTAACCGCTGTGCGTAGAAACGTGAAATTTGGACAGATGTTTACTTTCGTAATCTGGACATCCACTAAGAAGAGATTTTGAAAAATTTTAACCCTAAAGGGGTGAGATAGGGGTTGAAAATTTGTATGGAAAAAAAATTAAATCAGCACCGATTTTTATAAAATTTGAAATTTAGATTTTTACAAGTATTTAATTGAACACGTGTTTCATAGTTTTCTAGAATTCTCCCCCTAAGGGTACAAATAAGGGGTTGAAAGTTTGTATGGAAAAATCTTTAAAACGCCACGGATTTTTATAAAATTTTAAATTTAGACTCTTAAAAATATTGAATTGAACATGTGTTTCATGGTTTTCTAGAATTCACCCCCTAAGGGTGCAAATAAGGGGTTGAAAGTTTGTATGGAAAAATCTTTAAATCGCCACCGATTTTTATAAAATTTGAAATTTAGACTCGACTTAAAAATATTTCATTGAACACATGTTTCGTGGTTTTTTAGAATTCACCCCTAAATACGCAAGCGAAGCTGCGCGCGTCCGCTAGTCAAATATAAAACGATATGAATTATCTAAACTTGTAATAAATTAAAACATGTAAGCATTTTTTTATGATCGATAATTGTTTAAAATACCGAGAGTAACACAAAAAATGTAAAACTTTTCCAAGAAACCACTAAAAATATCTGTTAAAAATGTAATAAGAACAGAAATTAATTCTCAAAGTAAAAAGGACCTAAACCAGTCTTTTTGTCGGTCTGTACATTCGTTTTACAATAAAAATACATACATTAACACATTGCCCAACTTCCTGTCAGTAACGGTATGCTAAATGGAACTGGTCTTAAGTCGTCAAGGATGGAAATAAGATGAAGGGAATATGTTACTTGACTTCTGAATTATAATTATTGAACTTATTTTTCATTTTATTTTAACACGTTTTTTTTAGTTGAGTCAGAGAACATTTTTTTTTTGTTTTCGATATTTCCTGTATAAGTAGGGTAACACTAAGTTGGTGTTAAGTACTCCGTTCTTCACTTTTCGTCTGGTTATCAGCTTGATAGTTTCATTCATGTTTTTCCCAGTATATGGGGTACCTAGTGTTGAGACACTCTGTTCCACAATTTCCGCCGAATTTTTGAGGCCGCGTTTTGCCTTGTTACCAGAGCGAAGAAATAAAAAAAATATATATCCTTTCGTCGTACTAGACGTACTGGTCTAGACGAAATTTGGCGATGCGTGGGAAACGGAGTGATGTAGCATTATTAGCCTCTGTCCACCGTAATATACGGGATAAAAGCCAGGTTGAATTCTATACTTTGTTAAACCAGCCACTATTATAAGAACAACTAACTGATTTTAAACGTAAACGTTTGTCAAAAGGAAATCAAACCCAAAACTATCATACCAAACTACACTACAATAATTTTAAGAAAAAAAAAACAAAAACATACAAAATACAAATACAAATTCAATTTCCTCTCCCCGCAGAGTGCGATCGTGGGTTCCCGAGTAACCCTGCCGTGTCGTGTCGAGAACAAAGTGGGCAGCTTGCAGTGGACGAAGGATGATTTCGGACTTGGCACGCACCGCAACCTGAGCGGCTACGAACGATATGCTATGATCGGTAGCGATGAAGAGGGTAAGTTGGATTTTGTAGTTTCCATTTAGAGCTTTGAACTTTGAAGATGTATTTCGAAAGTTTTCATGTTTTTCGATAGCTGAGCTAAACCTTAAGACTACAAAAATTATATCAGTAAGGTAAGGTAAGTCATATGTCATAATTTTTGTACTTTCATGATAAAAATGTGAACAGATTTCATACGGAGCAGGTACAAATCTTATAACGTCAAAATTTTCATAAAGACTTGTTTTAATTATTTTACAAAACATAAGTGAACCTTAAGTTAAAGTCATATATTATAATTTTATTATTTATATAAAAATAAAAATGGGATATATTTATATAAGAATTCCAATGCCCACCAGAATTTGGCTGGAAATGGGTGTCTTAGCAGAACGTTCCCAGGTTCCCTCTGTGTGCAGGATACATAAAACTAAAAAAAGCACTTATATACAAAAAGTAAAACTAATAGAAGTCAATAACAATTATAAATTCTAATATTAATTAAACTCTACAATTTCCAATACTAATTTAATATCTATCTTTGGTAAGAATTCAAATGGTTTTGTCTGAGTCGAAAGTCCGATCTATTCTGATCGGGTAAGAGTGCTCAGCCATTTTAGAGAGCTGTCGAGTTAGGAATACCTTACCGTCTAGATATTTGGTATTTCTGTCGATAACATTATACCAAAGTAATTTATTATCGGGATTAAGATATTATTATTTAATAATTTTCTTTGAGAAAGCTTTTTAGAGGCGAGACACAAGGGGAAAAGCGTCTAATTTGTGCACAGGTCGGTGTTAAATTCTGCCATTCAATACGCAATGCCTTCAGAATTCTGTGGTAAGTGGGAATGGCATCTCAATGGGAACAGAATGTCTTTCGTTCTTATAAGACAAACAGTGATGTTAAATTCCTTCACTCAACAGTCAAAGTTTTTAGTTCCTCAAACAGAGAGTCTTGACACTAGGTTTTTATTGCCAACCCTCCTATATGATAATAAATTATTTAAATGTAAAAAAAAAATATATAAGTGAAATCCGACACAAAAATCTTCTAAAAATTACTTTCTTGTCTTAGCAAAGTGCTTGTAGCTCTTAAACTGCTGATCCGATTTTCACCAAACAGCTGAGAACCATAACTATGAAGAAGGCTTTCGAATAAAAAAGCTGCTGCATTAGTTTATTTATTCATGAGCTACGGTGTCACAGACAGACACTGACATAAAGCTTAAACGTATAACACCTCTCCTTTCATGTCGGGTATTAGACAGTACAAAACCATACAGATACATGTCTATATATGTATATGCATTCATTATAAGTTGGTTTTCAGCCAAAATGAGGATCACGTTTCGACCGGCACAGTACGTGCCAAGTAAAAATCTAAATTTTCATCAGATTTTTGATGTTTTTATAGTAAATATAGTAGAAAAGCAATTTAGCGGCACAAATGTGACAAAAGACGCGCGTGACCATTGAATTTCTGTAAGAACTACTTGTTAAATATTATTGTTATTTGTTTACTTTTGGATTGGAAATTGAATATTTTTTTCCAGAATTGAACCTTAGTTCAGTAATGGTACTTTATATTTTTGTTGTTAATCGTACAAAATTAGTTCTTTTTTTGATGTTTACTAGCAACACGCAGAGTAATTCGGTAAAAAATGAGGGGCAGAAATGTCTTAAAGGGAATGATTGTCTTAACACTAAGTTCGCTGGTTCCAGAGGGAAGAGACAGTGCGGGTTACAGCGTAAAGCTAAAATTAATAAGTAAATAAAACATTATCTTTTGCTACTGAGTGACAGACTTGGAAAGTCTAAATTTGGCATGAAGGGAGTTTGGAGAGTATAGTAGCATTAGGAGGGGATTTTTCTATAATTCCTTGAAAACGGGAATAATGTACCTATATATTTAAATCTACTAATGATTGTAGCTCTTTAAAATTGTAAAGTATAACAATATTTAATGTTGTTTGAGTTTTACTATCAGCGTTTTTGTGGCCATGACTCGGTTGCGAGAAACCGGTCAGCATTCTAGTTTCGTGTTATTCTAATTTTCTTTTAGATACATAGATATAAGAGCTGTCTAGATAATTTGGCAGGTTTAGATTTAGTATTAACTTCTATGGTCGTTTTTATAATGTGATTTTATTTTCATCTAAATATTTTTCTA
The DNA here is from genome assembly GCA_000313835.2 of Heliconius melpomene melpomene. Taxonomy (NCBI): domain Eukaryota; kingdom Metazoa; phylum Arthropoda; class Insecta; order Lepidoptera; family Nymphalidae; genus Heliconius; species Heliconius melpomene. Next base: position 60,483 of record HE668978.1, on the reverse strand, counting down.
ATTGGGGCCGAGTGAGAAGTATCTTGATAGTATGTTCCGTTTACCCATAATATTTTTTAAAAATATAGAGCAGGATTTGAACCTGTTTTCTCTCGCTCTCTTTAATTTTATTTTTTACTTTACTAATTATTATAGAAGCTTAGCCAATTCGGATATCATATTTATTTATGTAATGTTATTAACATAATTATTGATGTTTAAATTTATGATAATTTTATAATTTAAGTACATAATTTACTTGTTTATTTAAATTATATACATGATATTTCATGCTTATATTTTAATACTAACATATTTTTTCTAAATTATTTTAGGCTATTTGGCCACGTTTAAGTTATAAAATAAAAAAATTCCCTATAAATTAGTTCAAATTCAAAATCGAACATACTACTAATGTTTAATTAATTCGTTTTACATTCGCCTTAAATAAATACAGTAAATTTTTGTCCCTTGTATACAGTGTATAGACACACTCCAACATCTCAACTATTTATTTATAGACATTATAACGGAACTTAACCCCGCAGTTGATCAATATACAAGATCTACGTTCAATTTTAACTCAGCATTGCGCAATCTTGCCTTGACTACCTGTATATTTTACGTCGGTTGCCTTTATTTACAAAAGTGTTGACAGACGAAAACAGCGCGTAACCGTATTACAGAGTCCAAATAAAATACACGTTGAAACGCTATTTACATAAATATTTTCTATTTTGTATATAGGTGCGTGCCAACTAAATTTCTCACTAAATTGCTAATTTTTTAAATTTTTACGTCGTCTACAAATATAGTATGGGAGTACTTTGTAGAACTGGTACCCAGGTCCTTGGCCTGTATGTTCAAATGGAAACAATATATCCTATGTACTCAACTAAATGCCATAGTTCAGAGGTTCAAATACTCTTGATTAGTTATTAGGTGGAAAACTACCTCTGCCTAGACAGCCTCAAAAAAAATTGATAGTATCTGATATCCGTATATCTAGATTTTTATGACACTTCGTTCCCAAAATATCTGCCATATGGATTGGAAGTTGTGACTTCCGCTCTTGCGATATAGTGGAACATAAGAACAAAAAAAAAACCTACTTCACCACTCGGTATACCTGCCAAAATAAACATAACCTTGAGAACATTTCAGCTGGATGCGTCAAACAATCAAGAATCAAAAGCAAAAACCAGAGTTCACCGACTTGTTACGTACTTTCTAATAATATACGCGTTTCATGTGAGAATATTTTAATGAAATAATATAAGCTTTCAGAAGCTGGATTATTATTAGGTATATAGATTTTTCTTTAGTGCTCTGTGGCGTAAGCAGGTATGGTAATATCTCTCTTTTTAACTAGAGAGATTTTCAGAAGTTCAACTTCACGCTGTATCTAGAGGGAACCTATTGTTAAGACACTCCGTCCCCCACTTTCCGTTCCGTTGAGAAGTTTTTTCTAAATATATTTTTGTAGACGAAAGCGAAGAAGTAAAAATATTAAATAGTTATCTCCTTTGAGCGGGAATCGAATCTGTAGCCATCACCTCAAGCTTCAAGCTTTTATATAGTAGCTAAAAGTACTTCCTTTAAATTATGACGCTGGAATAAAGATTGGAGCAGCGTCTAATGGACGTATAATTATCCAGGTGTTTTATGCAGGAAACTAATTAGTGTGACTGTATCATTTAACTGGGATATTTAAATGAGGGACGTGAGAAAGATAGCTTGTAATATTTTCTTTCTTTACTTATCTTTTTCATATTGTGGGGTAGTGTGGGGCTGAATTAAGCTAGTGAGCTGAACGAAGAGCAAGTTATTTTAGTTTTGCATTTAGTAAATGCAGCAGGTGGTGGGTTCGATTCCCACGCGAGGATATGAAATATTTTATATTTTCATTTCACTCCTGACGAGGCAAAACGCGGCGTTGAGTTTCGCCACTCAACATGGTATGCCTCCAGAATTTGGCGGATTATTATTATTTATTAGAGGAGGCAACAGAAATGTCTTAAAAGGAAACACTAGGGGTCCAGGTTCCCCTTTCCTACCCTGCCTTGTGCGACCTAGAACTAAAATAAAATAAAGATTATTTGTTAGTTATATTTAATGGTATATTTGATGCATTTTTAGAAAGAAAAGATGTATTGCGTATTTCCCCCTCGACGAGATAGAAATTAAAGTAATACATTCGCCCGAATAGGTTCCCTATAAAGAACTAAACCACTGTGCCATAACGGCCTAAATATATATAACAATTTAAAATATCTTATATATCTTGAAAGCTATTCTAACATGATATCCAAACTCCGCCCTCCATATTGTATCGATCGTCAATAATACATTAAACATTTTTCTCTCAACGAAAATACTTAACCTATTGTTATAATTTTAAAATCCTAGGTCTTGAGATATCTCTCAACGATGTTCATTATTGGATACAATAGAAGTAAAAGCATTAAGAACGCGATGATAGTTTATTTATTAATATTTTTCTTTTAACAATGTATTTTTTTAAAAGGTTAAGTATGTCAAATTTATTGTCGTGTTCTAAAAAGTACGAAATTTTACTATGTGGGCCTTAATTCAAGTGGTTTTCTTCCTTTCACCCTTCAGGCCCTGACTCCATCATCAGACCAGCTTCGTGATACTATACACTCACTCAAGCTATGAGTAAATGCCAATTTTCATAAATACATTTACTAGTAGGTTAAATTCAATTTCTTTGAATATATTACATTTTTTTGCTTCATGATGTAAAGTGAAGTTCCCAGGTATACTCTAGCTATACGCATATAGCAGTGTAGGCAGAGAAAACCTGAGAACCTAAGGATGAGACAATAAAAGATTGAAAATTTTTTTCGCTCGAGTAAGAATTGAACTCACAACTGTCCCGTTAAAGCCGCAGTTGTAACTTATATTTGAGTTAATAAATAAAATAATATTATAAGAATTTACAAATAAACTTACTTTGACCATAAATCTTGTGTTCCGTACATTTATTTTTCTTCTTTCAAAAGCTAACTCTAATTAAGTAAATGGTTTTCTTTATATTCCAATAAAAGGATCCCATCAAAGGGATCATGTTCTCCAATAAACTAATTACATAACTTCTTACGGATTTTGTATAGCTTCATTTGATTAAAATTATTTCTTGATTTATTTATGAATTGGTTATTTCTTTTATAAAGTACCTGGCTAAAGAAAAAAACTAATTCTATCGAATTTCGTTTCATAAAATTAAAGTGGAGGAATTTCGTAAATGGAAAACCTAACTCGTTAAAGATATAAAATTATTTAGATTACTTTGAGCTTTGATACTTTTAATCATAATTATTTTATACCAACACTATGTGATACTCAATGACATGCAAAAGGCAATGTCTTGAAAATTGGGAGAAAGTTGGGAAGGAGATGTGACTGTAGGTTCTTTTTACTTCTCTTCTCTGTATGTGGGAATAAAGGAGAAACTGCAAAAAAAAATCTTATCAATGTTTGGATTTTAATTTGAATATAGTATATATTAATTAATGAGGAATTTTCCAGTACACTGACTTTTATAATTGGGAATGTATACATATGTACTTACATTCCCCCAAATAAGATTTAAACTCAAAACTATCCCGTACAATTGACAAAGACAGTTTTTATATATATTTTTTATTGTTACAGGTGATTACTCCTTAGATATAAGAGAAGTGTCTCTAGAAGACGACGGGAAGTACCAGTGTCAAGTTAGCTCCGGTCTTAACGGTAAGCTTTGTTTTCTTTAAAAACATATTTTCTTTTTATTTACTCTAGTTTCTTGGAAAAACATGTAATTTACAATTTTTATTTTATTTATTTAAATTAATGTAGTTTTGATTTTACCGATTTAAGAATTAAGAGGATTTACTCTATTTTTCGTAGTCTGGATGACTACTAACCGAAATTTACTTGTTATATGGAAAATTTTGATTTTAATAAACCTTAAGTGTACAAATATGTGAAAAATGCATATAAAATTCCACAAACAGGGGCACAAACACGTCAGGTTGTGGTTTTGATATCCATTCGAGGAAATGGAATATTTAATATTTTCATTTTTGCCTCTGGTATTCCTTCTATACCTAATACCTTCAGAGCATGCCGGAAAGTGGAGAACGGAAGTATCTTAAAACCAGACTGAAGCTAAAAAAAACATAATTATCATCATCTGGGATGGTTCCGTTCCGTTCAACATAGACTCCCCCCAAGGACTTCCTTGGCGATCCTATACCTCCCGCATCCAACAGCAGTAAAAAATTATAGTACCAGCAAATTACTGCAATTAGTCTGTACCGACTTTTATCTTAAAGACTGCCATTTAATGTCAATTTACTTATCATTTATTAAATTAAGATATTTATCTCGTTAAATTTTATATGTCTGAAGTCATATTGAATACTTAATTAATAAAAATTTATACTTTTTTCATAGTTTAAATTAATTTATTCATAGTCATTAAGTATTAAAATGATCGTAAAAACGTATAAATGTTGTTTGCTACTGGCCGTAAAAAACGAGACCTTTCCCTATTAAGGCAAGTATTGCTACATAGTTAATATTATTTTTTCTAGAGTTTTCGAGGCCGTCGTAGCGCCAGGGACAAACAAGGGTGTGACTGTAACGCGACGGTTATGGGTTCGATCCCCAGTGGAAGTATTATTTATTGAATGAATTATTATTTATTAATATTGGCATTTCTTCGCTTGCATCTTGCAAAAAATCTGATTATCGCCTTCTGCCTTAATTATTCTATTAATATTTTCATTGTATTCTAGGTGAACCACCGATCCGTTCCAGATACGCTCAACTCACTGTGCTAATAGCGCCAGAACCCCCGCGGATATTACAAGGTGCCTTCATAGATGCCATTGAGAACCAGCCTGTAGATATAGAATGTGTTTCTGAAGGTGGAAAACCTGCTGCAGAAGTGAGTGAAATAATTTCTTTTATACAATTACTAATACGTAGTGTTAAGATACTTCATTTTCCACAGCAAAACTTAGTAGATTCAATGATTGCCCCATATATACAAATATACTATAGTCCAGAAAACTGAGAAAATGTATGAAAACTAAATACATTTTTTTAAAGGATGTTTACATGAATACTAGCTAGTATTTAAAAAAATTCTAATGTAATTCTTAAACTACTGTAATCTCTGCAAATTTTTTCCCAAACGCTATACAAAATTGTAAAACCCAGTTGAATTATCATCAAATATTTTAAACAAAACAAATGGGTTTCATCTAAAATTATATTGAAATTACATAAATCAGATTAGGTCAGTTTAAAATATACTCATAATAAGTATAAACATAAATTTATTGTAATAATTTTACTATGACGCATATATTTACGTTGTTTGCGTAATAGCAAATTAGAATGGTAAATGAAGATTGTGGGTTCGATTTCCATCTGAGGGAATATTTGTGCCGTAGGAGAGCTTTTACTAATTTAATAAAGGTTTAACTAAAACATATTTTTTTAACTTTACGCTTTTTGTTTTTGTGCTATTTATTTTATTGTTAAGTAAAAATAATATAAAAATAACAATTCCACAGAGCGGGAATCAAACCCACAACCATTACGTCCGATTGTCTCGATAACCTCTTAACCACCGAATAACAAAAATATTATTAATTTGTACACCAAATGAAAAATTATAGCTTTAAGTATTAGATCTTTGATTTTAAAAAGCTCTAACAATTTATAGCTTCCTAAGCTTGATTGATGATATCTAAGTAGGCGTTGTAGATTAAATAAATAAGTAAATACTATCTTTTTAGAGCAAAACGTGGGTAGATGTATATTTATGATATTTTATGTTTTTAAAGTTTATTTACGTTGTTATATTTTATTGGTATGGCTATCCCATATAACTCTACTCTACTTACGAAATATTTCATAATTGTATGTCCAATTATAATAGTTAAATAAAGTACATATTACAGACAATATATTGACATGCTGGTGTTGGGTGGTCGTATCGCGGCATTTGAGGAAAACGTGACGGTTACGTGTTCGATTCCCATTTGGGAGAATAAATTATTTTAATTTCCGCTCTTTGGATGTGAGAAGCGGGGGGGAACTTAACGCCATGTTTTGTCTAAAAGACAGCAACTCAACGCTCAATGTCTTAAAAATTGTGAGACAAATGGCTAACAGAGTGGGCAAAATATATAATATTAGATTTTCTCTGGCTTCTCTGAAAATAGAGTTTCTCTCTATTATATTTTCAGAGAATCAATTACAATTCAGTTTTTGTATCAAAATCTTTATTATATTATACCACGATATGTTAAAATTCTAACTAATTAATACAATTATAGTACAATCGATAAATTTTTAATTAACATCTGATCTGAATTCGATTTAAATAATAATAAATACGGCGCGTATACGTTTCGTAATTAACACCTCGGCTGTGATATTAGCAGGTATATTATTGTAGAGATATCTAAATAGTTTTTATTAATAAATATTAATTAAGAAAATTCTTAGAATATTTATACTTTAGTTGTACTTGTATTTTAATATTATACCCAATTTATTGTAATTCAATGTGATGGTTACGTCATGAATGGATTTAAATCACGTTTTAGACAGATATACTTACGGCGTTAAGTTGCGCTTCTTAATACATAATATGTTTATACGGATGAAAAGAAAAGAATATCAAAAAGCTATTAAAATATACTTGTTAATGAAAATAAAAGAATATCTTTTCTTTTGAACAGATCACCTGGGTCGATGGGAACCAAGTAGTCATAAAGAAGAACGTTGAAAGCAGAATAGAACTGTTACCAGATGAACTAAGATACAAAACTAGGTGAGTCCTATTTTATGAATAAAGTTCTTAACTTTAATCTCATCACATCATTGTTCCTGGCAAGCTTTTATTGCTATACAGTTGTAATTAAAAAAACAGTTTTACGTTTTTCTCCACGTAGCGGGGTAGACAAAGGGAATTAAGTTACTACCTAACTAAGGACACTCCGTTCTCCACTTCTTTTTCTCAGCTGAATTTTCAACCAGAGCGGAGAAATGAAAATAAATAATATGTAACCATTCCTTAAAGTGGAGATCAAACCTACAATAGTCGTATTTACAGCCAAATGCTGTCCTACTGCGCCACGATGGCCTCAAGCTAACTAACAAGAATTAATTTATTAAATACAATATTAAATTTATTAAATATACTATTTTACGAGTATTTTTATATACATTATATACAAATTTACATATTTCCATTTCTTCGCTCTGGAGTCGAAGCAAAACGCGGCGTTGAGTTCTGCTACTCAAAACACAATACCTCCGGAATTCGGTAGAAGTGGGGAACGGGAACTTAACACTAGATTTCCTTCTGCCTACCCCTCTATGTGCGGGATACAGCGTGAAGCTGATTTTTTTATTTATTTATTTAATTACTACAATTGTCTATACAGATCAGTCCTGCGGTTAATACCTAACAAGGACCACCACAATCAAACGATAACTTGTCAGGCGCAGAACACCGCGGACAGGGCGTATAGGATGGCCACTGTACATATAGAGGTGAGGAAATTAACTTTAATAAGATATTTAGGCTTAGTGGATGTTTTTAATTTTATCAGGATTCGGACCCCATTTTGATTTGTGTTCTTAATTTCATACTAAAATTCTAAATCCTTTAAATACAGGTTAAATATGCTCCAAAGATAAACATATCGGTTGTTTCCCAAGTAATTAATAAGAAGATCCCGGAAGGCAGTGAAGCGCGGGTTCGGTGCTCGGTTGATGCAAATCCACCTGCACAACTGTACGAGTGGTATATAAACAATAACCCTGTTGTTGGAGATTATACTGATGAAATGGTAAGTTATTTTAAGGTTATAGTAATTTTCGGTACATCCCGCATATGGTAGCGTAGGCAGAAGAATCATAGTGATAAGACACCCCGTTTTACATTTACCCTCCCAATTACAACACAGCATATGACTGTAAACTCGAAGGTTGTGAGTTCTACTCCAATTCGGGTTTTTTTTAATTTCTCCGTTTTGATAACAAGTTGAGTTCCACCACTAATATTTTTGTTTATTCGCTCTGTCACCAAGCCCATTGCTCGGCGTTGAGTTCCCCCACTCAACACGTAATGTCTTGATTCACGTAAGTCCGTAATTCTACGGAAAGTGGGATGAGAATGGAGTGTCTAAGCACTGGGTTCCCACTGCCTACCCTGTTGTATGCGGGATACAGCGTGAAGTTGATTTACATGTACCTGCGTACATATGATGTATGAGCTAATAGCCTAGGGATTCAAGACGTAAAGCATCATCATATGGGTGTTTCATATTTAACAGGATAGTTCAGGGTGCTGTAAAGGGTACTAGTTCCAGTGAATGCGATACGGTTTTGTTTTAATATCATTTTTTTTTGTTAACTTACTTTTTGGTGGACTTAAAGTTTTCTTTGTACATTTATAAGCAAAAATTTAAGCGTTACTGATGGTGAATTATATACTGAAGTTAATCCTTTTACAATTTTCTCTTATACAAGTATTTTTGGTAGTTTAAATATTATCATAACCATTTTATGAGACCAAATTTTGTTACCAGACTGCGTCCGAAGGAAGATATTCTATTTTGGGTGTACATTTGTTTGGCACGCCTTACATCGCAAACGGCTAGATAGTTTTTGACATTTAATTTTTTATTCTTAGTGGAAAGTACATAATCACAATGGAAAATAATGAAAAATGGATTAAATATGAAACAGGCACAAAAAAAATAAATATATACAATTTATTTCATAGTTCAAACGCTAACGAAAATATTTTATAGCTTTTTCAACAACTACATCACAAGCTTTAGAAACACAGAACAGCAATGTAGCTTCAGTATTAATTCGAAATGAAGGCGGGGGGTTGTTTAAATGAAACGTAGCTACTACGTACTACGTGGTACGTGCGCACGTGAATGGTTATATCTGCTATATGACCTACTATAGGTATATTTTTTTAGCTTCACGATATATACTGCACTGCTTAGTAGGAAACCTAGGAACCTAGTGTTATTGAACCTAGTAGGCGGAACTCAACATCGTGCTTTACCTCGATATCAGGGCGAGGAATGACAATATTAATTTAATTTCGTTAATGGGAAATCGAACCCGCGACCAGTCGCGTTTACAGTCGCACGCTTGTGCCCCGCGGCACGATATACCTCACATCTTATAAGTAACTTATAAATTTATGCATATGTATATTTATTTATTACTTTTTATATTTTTCTCTAATATGTGATCTTTTGTTTTAGATCATTTTCAATGTAACACGAAAACACAATAAAGCGAAAGTCAAATGCGAAGTAAGCAACTCCGCGGGCAAAAGCGAAGCGTCACTGACTCTTAACGTGACTTGTAAGTGTTTTATTTGTGACTTGTAAGCGGAGAAAGCATAGTGACCCGTGTCTATATTAAACATTTTATAGGTTGTGTTTTTAATTAATTGTCCTATAATATTTTATTACATTTAAAATTTCTACGTACTTCAGTTATAATAGTATTTATACAAAAACTGTAATAAAAAATTAATTCCTTTTAATAAGTAATTACTCTCTTTATTTTTTAATTTCAATTAAATTAACATACAATTAACATTTAATCCGCACAGATCCACCTTCATTCCGTACTCGACCTCAAGACATCGAAGCGGCTGTCGGTTCTACCGTGACATTGAGCTGTGACGTCGACGGTCATCCGCAACCGGAGATACGGTGGTTGTTCCACGAGACGGGACGGATCGGGGTAAGTGATTACCATGGCAGCTATTATATTGTGACCAAATAAATAAAACTTAGCTTCACGCTGTATCCCGCACTCAGAAGGGTAGGCAGAGGGAACCTAGTGCTAAGACACTCTGCTCTCCACTTTCCGCCGGGCTTGTGCCTTGGTGTCGCAGTGAAGAAATGAAAATATTAATAAAGAGATTTAGGTTAGGTGTGCTAAAAATTCAGACCTTTTAGATACTTTCAAAAAATAAATGTAACGTTTTTATATGAACGAGTAATATTTTCAGCAGGTCAAGGGGAAGTCCCCAAATATTAAAGTGTACGTCGACGAACGAAGCGCCGGACGATACATTTGTAAAGCAAGTGTAGAAGGTTACCCAGATATTGAGAGTGAAGCGACTATATTTATTAAAGGTTAGTTGTTTATAACTTTAATATAAATTTTTAAATAACTTTAAGCTGAATATTTATCTTTTACATATTTCTGAATTTACGGGTAGGTATAAAAAAACTAGTGTTAACAAATGATTGCGTTTTTAGCCATTCTGCCTGACCAAACGCATTTTTAAAATGTTAAAAAAAAGTAATAACGATTTAAAATATTCAAAATGTAAACGTAATCTATTTTTATAAAAGGACTTGTCCTCACTGACTGAGGTAAGACGCACGTACAGCCGTAACCGCTGATGGTAGAAACGTTAAATTTGGACAAAAGTTTACTTTCGTAATCTGGACATCCACTAAGAAGGGATTTTGAAAAATTTTAACTCTAAAGGGGTGAAATAGGGATTCAAAGTTTGTATGGAAAATTTTTTAAATCGGCACTGATGTTTATAAAATTTGAAATTTAGATTTTTAAAAGTATTTAATTGAACACGTGTTTCATCGTTTTCTAGAATTCTCCCCTAAGGGTGCAAATAAGGGGTTGAAAGTTTGTATGGAAAAATCTTTAAAACGCCACCGATTTTTATAAAATTTGAAATTTAGACTCTTAAAAATATTTAATTGAACACATGTTTCGTGGTTTATTAGAATTCACCCCTGAATAAGCAAGCGAAGCTGCGCGCGTCCGCTAGTAGACTATATACGTTGGTTCATGTTATGTGGTGGAATCCAATCCTCTTTGTCTAAAAACACCGGGAATTACCGCAATTGAAATTTGAACTCATAACCATCGTGTTCATTCATGCATAACACAACTAAGCCACAATATCGTCCATATCAACTGATTTACACAAATAGTTGTATATTCAAAAATGTAATTCATATTATTTAGCTCTATGTTGTGTCCCGTATATAGTAGGGTAGGTTGAACGAACTTAGTGTTAAGACACTTCGCTCCCCACTTTCCGCCCAAATTTTAGGACATTTTGTGTAGTGGCGGAACTCTACACCGTCCTTTGTCTTGTTTTGCTTACCAGAGCAAGGCAAGAAAAAATATTCATCCTCTCGAGTGGGAATCGAACTAAAAAAAGTCTCTTTTAGTATACACAGACGTTGTACTGCAGAGCAACCACTTCTTCTATATAATTAATTTGTATTTAAAATACAAATTTTACTATTTCGTAGATTTTTTATAATTATTTATGCATAGAACACTTCATTTCACTTTTGGTGTTTAAATTATGTTAATTTTATACAAGCTCCTTCATCTAAATTATAATTAGTTTAATATATCAGTTTTCTTTATTTTTTTATATTACGTTTAATATTTTAGTGCCACTGTAAACGCGACAACTGTAGGTTCGATTCCCTCGAAAGCTTCTAAATGGAAACCGTTCCTAACACTAGGTTCCCAGGTTCCCTCTACCTCACCTCAAAACTAGCTAAGCTAAACTACACATACTATATACATCTAATCAAAAAGATAAATATTCATACAACATGTTAATAGGCGCCGTGATCTCGGGCGCGTCGTTATTTATTCTAAAAATGACCTCTTTAGCGCAGATTAATTAGGGTTGCATCTGTGAGAGTTCGTGCTCAGAAAATTAACTTGTTAAAAGATAAGAGTGAAGCAAAGTGACAACTCTCTCAAAGGTGTTAAGGAAGGAGTTAAGGGTTCACCCTTTTTTAATTCCCATTTGCCTTCTATTACTTTGCTGTTACAATCCGGATTTATATTGGTTGCTAAGATACCGGCTATTTTTACATATTTTTTTCTTGAATTCATTATTATTCTTTTCGTCATGAATGAAAATATTAAATACTTCATATCCTTGAGTGAGAACCGAACCCGCAACCTGTTGCGTTAACAATCACACGCTCATACCCCTGCGCCACCACTGGCCTCAAATCTTTATCTATCGTAGAAACAATATAAAATACAATAGAAGTCTTAGATAAAGTAGTTTTATAGTTTCCTTTCTAAGAAACAATTATTATATTAATATTTAAGATGTAAATTTATTACTTTGTCACTCCATTCATCAAGCAGACGTTATGAGCTGTATAACTTTACTAAGCTGAATTAGTACGGAGCATGGAGGTATTAACGTATTGTATTACATACAAAATTGTACACGTAAAATAGTCGTAAAATAGAAATGGTGTTATCTTGGTATTAAATCGTATTGGGTTTGGGTTTAAATCTACGTTTTTTTGCCTCTGGAGCCGGTTAAGTAAAGAAAAGCAAGCAAGAAGCATGTTTGTCTTCTTAAATTAAAGTATAACGTGTTTACATAATAATTTTCATGAATGATATTTTTTAGCTTGACGCCGTATCCTGCACATAGCAGGGTAGGTAGAGGGAACCTGGCAACCTAGTGTTATGACAATCATGGTTGTGAGAGTGTTATTGCCTCGGGGGATATGATTATGTTTATTTTTACTGTGAGGAAGTATCATAGATCATGCAATATCTCGAAAGTTGGATTAAAGTGGGAAACGGAATGTTGTAACACTAGGTTACCTACTAGTAGTAGTAGTTAGGTTTGTGCTAACAAAATCTTTGATGCTTATCACCAAATTTATTAATAAATAATAATAATTTCTGTTAATTAATAAGAATATTTTTTTGTAGGTCCTCCCAAAATCCTGTCAAACAGGACACAACTAGGATCAGAAGGTGAAAAAGTGATAGTGGAATGTGAAGCTCTATGCGTCCCCAAACCAGACGATATACGGTGGTACTTCGAAGGAAAAGAAATTAGCGTTATTCAAGATCCGGTAAATATATATTTTTTTTTATATTTCTGTTTAAAATCATGCAAATTTTCATGGGGTGTTAATGGATACTTCATTACCTAATTATATCCTTTTTCTTTGAACTTGGCATTCATTTTAATTAAATAAATTTATATACACCCGTATATAATCTTTAACCGATTTAAAAAAATGAGGCAGTTCTTAGGGTCGAACAACCCTTGTATTTTCTTTTTGTTTTTATTTGTTCAACGTAATATAAATTTATATCCAGAGAATGATTTGTATGTAGTCGTTATCTAAATGAATAAAGCTTTTTCGTAACTTGGTAACTATGTTTCAAAGCTGAAATTTAGCTCAGCTTCTTTAAGTGGCCGCTGTGGGTTCGATTCTCATTTAAGGGAATGAATTAGTTTCATTTTCTGGTTTTAGTAACAAGAAAAGTGCGACGTTAGGTTCCGCTTTTTAAAACGCAATGATCCATAAATTGTGGAAAGCTTACCTCTGTGATATGGCGTGAAAATAAAAAAAAAATACCAAAACACACATAAGGTCACTAAAACTATAAAATATATGAAGTACGAGTATATTCAATTTTAGTACCGCAATATACCACCTGGTGCTGTCACTACTGTTATATTACAACGAATGGTACCCATATTTACCTCATACGAAGCTTTAACTGGCCACTTACGTTCAATCAATTTATACAACGGTTACTAATAAAATTACATACGTATGGATAGTTGTATAATATAAATATATTGTTTTATATAAGTTGTATAATATAATATATTTTCATTTATAGTAGAATGTGCAAAAAAATTGTGTTAAGACACTCCGTTCTCTACTTTCCGTCTAATTTGAGCATATTGGTTGTTGACTGTCAAAACAAAATATATTATTGCTATAAAAATATATAATTATTATATTCTAATAGAAAATATATTCTAGGATTACGCAAAACTAGAAGAATTCTTACCAGGTGGTATAGTGAAGTCCAGTCTAGTGATACAAGCAAGTCAATCTAAGCACTACGGCGTTTACAACTGTAGTGTCACCAACGAGTATGGGAACTCAAACGCTGCTATCACATTGAAGCCCACGAGTAAGTATTGTTCTGAGTAAATAACATTTTGTTACTGTTACTTGTTAATGATGTTTTGTTACTGTTACTTGTTAATGATGTTTGGTACTGTTACTTGTTAATGATGTTTGTTACTGTTAATGGTTTAGCACTATTTAAATCATTAAAAAATATTATTCATTCGTTCTTTTTATATTACTATATTACTCTATAGTTTTTCAGATGTAAATAGATCGTGTAATTTTATTTAAAAATTTCTTTATTCAAACATTTAGCTAAGAAAATAATAATATTTATTAAAAAAATACTTTTTGTTACAGAAACACTACCGCTCTTCATAATATTAATAGGAGTGACATCTGGTATAATTGTTTTCTCCGCGTTCGTCATTCTCCTGATTCTCTGTCACAGGAGAAGAAGGAGGAAACCAGTGAACGAAAAACCCGATGTGACAGTTACCGATATGTATAAAGAAAGCGATCGATCTTCGAATATAAGTGATTTGAAATTACAGTTGCCTCAAAGTGATGGGAGTTACGATTTGGTAAGTAAAATTTTTCTCTTTGTGGATAATCCACCCTTAGCATCCTATAACCACCCTATATTAACACGCATATTATATACTCTAAGTATATTATATACTCTAAGTTCACTTTACCTAACCCGCTACATATATGCGGGAAATGCGTGAAACTAATATTATTGCTACTATCGATCGTGTACTCTATTTCCACTATAAATAGAAAATTAAATGTACGTCACGCGTACAATACAAAGTTTACGCTATTAATGTCACGTCACTCAAGAGACTATTAAACGCGCAATTGTGCGCCAAATTACTAAAATCTGATTACGACAGAATCGGTTACAATTTAATTTGTCTATGTAACGTTGATGTAAATAATAGTGGGATGATTTTTATGAGATTGTAAAATTAAAATAAATAAAACGATATTAGTAATTTTATTTTAGACAGTGGAGAGTCGTAGCTGTAGGTTTTTTCCTATCCTGCTAAATAAATATATAATAATCGAGACATTGTGTGTTCAATAGGACCTTAAATAATAAATATTAATAAAAAATAAACTAGCTAACTCTATTTCTATAGGAATATACAAACTCCGATCGGTCAGACGCCAAGAACGGGGGCCTTCCCCTCGCCGGGCCTGTGACACTGCCCATACACGACGAGCCAATGATGCAGTTTAGATATAGCAACGATTATTCCGATCCGGCGTACGCGGATAATTATTTTAAAGTAAGTGTTTTTGATTATTTTTTAATAATTATCTTGTGTGAAAATTTGGCATCCTCCTCCTCACCTACAAAAACTACTATTTTTCAATTTTTTTTATATATATTATTGTATACTTTGTAATAGAATCCAAACGCCTACATCTACGACTACCCGCAAGGCTACGCGCCGCCGCCGCACTTGCGAGTACAGTCGCCGACATTGGACGTGCCTACTAGGTAAGTTATATTTTATTATATCTTTTAATGTTAATTTGTTTTTTAGCTTGACGTTGTATCCTGTACATATCATGGTAGGAAAAGAGAACATGAGAACCTAGTGTTAAAACACTTTATGTCCATTAGGACACTGCCATTCCACACTTTCCGCCGAAATCTAGAGGCATTGCGTTTTGAGTGGCGAACTCAACTCAAAACTCAAACTCAAGCAGAGTATCTTAAGATTAGGTTCTCTGCTTACCCTGTTATATGCGTTTAAAAGTGTGAAGTAATGTTTTTTTCATTTCACGCAATCAGGTCCCTCCAAGGCTCTCTAACACGCAGCGTAGATACCTCGTCTACTCTACCATTGTCGACGGGCTCGCCGTCACAAAGCAACTCGCTACAACGAACGAAACACGATACAGATGCTATAAACCATTTAGGGTTACCTAGTGGAGGAGAGGGTAAGTGTTTCAATGTTATCTTAGGAATATTTTAAGAGTAAAAATTTGTGAGTCACGCAAAAACTCCTGAACGGATTTAGATAAAACTTTACCTATAATTATACATAAGAAAGATATTTTGTATAATTATACTAGCTATAATATAATAATAAAGTTAAACTGTCGGTAAATACTATACAGATATATAAAATTAAAGAAATATTTAAAAACATAATATTAGTCATATAATCTCTTTTTTTTAACTTAGCTCCACAAGTCCCAGTGTACAGTCAGCAAAGTAAAGGCGGAATCGACCCGCGTTACTCCGCTACATATGGGAACCCCTACCTTAGAAATAGTTCTGCAGGTAAGCTTTCTTGTAGCATATATGTTGTTTTTATTTAATATATTTTCTTAATATTTTTTTTGAATTATTAATTATTTTTTAATTTAAATTCAATGTTTTTAATTATGGTATGGAAAAAAAAAGATAAAAAAATAATTTAATTAGTGGCATTTTTTTATCTTGATTTTTTTTATAGATTTGATAGAGATATTAAAAGAGTAAAACAAAGTTGCTTTATTATAACGATGTCGTTCGATTAAATTATTTATTATTAAGTTCGATTCTTTCAATATACTCATGGCAATATGTATATGAATAGTAGTTGTTTTAAAGTTAAAATACATATATAATTATAATAATATATCAAAAATAACTAAGAAATATGAAAAAGTAATTTTAAATACTATTTATTATTTAAGACGCAGTGTTAAAATTAGCTTGTAAATTATCATAAAGTTATACAGTTTCTAAAGCCTTTGCATCATCTGTCTTCTAACTTACTCGTGCTCGCAGCTAACACATAGCTCGTCGAAACAATTTTGATTTGTTATGCTAGGAAATATAGCCTATATTTATTTATATGAGAACATACATTTATTTACATAAAATATTTATCTTTCATAAATATGTATATAATTAATAAGAAAATACATGTAATTGATATAAAATTATCCTAAAAGTGAACACAGCGAAACCGGCGTCGACACCCGCTCCGCCGCCGTACTCCGCCCGTGTGCCAGGTACATAGATATTGTAGGTAAAGCTTATTTGTAAGCACGGTGTTTGCTAGCTGGTTATTTGTTTGTATAATTGGTTATGTTATTGTATAATTTATTATGTAATTGTATAAATCATTCTTCAGTATCTAACAATTTTTCTTTAGACTATGATTTTTTTTTATGTAACTGTCTAATTAGTTGTATTAGTATGTAATGAATTTATTATTGTTTATGCATAGTATAAGCTTTTTTTGCACGTTATCGTTTGTTACTTATTTAATTTAGTTTTTGAGTTTTACGCATGGAGTGGTGTAGGTAGTGAATTTAGTATACAAGCAATTTGTTTTTGAATTTATGTTAATGTATAATTTATTATATTATTGCCTTTCGTATCTAACAACTTAATTAATATAGTTAAGTTTTTGAATAATTAATAACGAATATTGTTTTTTTTATTTAATTTAATCTATGCCTTAAATAGAATGCACAAAACATTTTTTTAAGAAATCAATAAAGATTTCGGAGTGTTTATACATAAATAAAACTTAATTTTTACATTTTAACATGAAATATTGAATATTTTCGCTCTGGTGTAGTGGCATAGCATATAGCATAGCGGGGGGTTGAGTTCCACCACTCACCGCGCAATGCCTCAAGTTATCAGCGGAAAGTAGAGAGTGTCTTAACACTAGGCTCCCCTCTATCTTTCATGTTACATGTGGAATATAGCGTGAAGCTGATGTTTTTATAACATACCAAAGTACACATAGATGTAGACATAGTAGTTTTTTAATTTTCTTGTTAAAAATAACTCTTAATATTTGCCTTTTATTTTAACTTCATATTTTTAACTTCATATTATGTCGTTTTCGTAAATGTGCATGTTTAATTTGAAGTTTTGATTTACGATTTTAACAGCACGTTTTTATTTTGATTAAAATTGCAGTTACATTACCATTTGCAATATCTACGCTGATAATTCTTAACCGAACTAACAGTGAGTGTGCATTGACTCAGTAGATTTAGATTTTTGGTAGTTTTAGATTATTTATTAATGATATTTTAAATTATTTTCTTCTATAAACTATTAAGTAAACGCTTTAAAAGGTTTTTGATCTTAAAATGTCCTAAAAGAGATTTAAATTTACAATCTTATTTCTATAGAAATACGAATTGAAGCATTATTCATCTTTCATACCTATAAACAAATACTTTATTTTATTGAAATTTACAGCGCACTACATAATTTGATAATAATGCCTGATATTTAATTTTGTTGGTTTATTGTAAATTATATTTTACAACAGTAACTGTTGATTTTTTTGCTTGTTCTCCTCAGCAGAACTCCTTCAGAGCTGGTAGTAGCTTCCCTGTAGGACAGACACTACTGACATTCTCATTCAATCAGTATGAAAATTCAAAAGTGATTTTTGGCCTTACTGAATAAGAGAAGAAAGATTTTGGTTTTGGTTTTACTTTTAATATATTTTATATTTGCTTTTGTTAACAGGAAGTGGAAATCGGACGACGACGACAGCAACGCAAGCAACGCACGTATAGCAAAAGTGTAATATAAGACTTGTGTAGAATTATAAAGGACTATTTCTATACAATTGTATTAATTGTTATAGTATTTGTAATATATTTTGTTCCTCAAGTATTACGACTGAATGTAAATATATAGTGTAGGTGTAAATAGAGAATATATGGACATTTTTTTTTATAATGGACAAAAAAAATTGGAATAAAAAAAAGTATTTAAAAAAACTTTTCGGCTTTTGTCAGTATCAATGTTGCATGAACCACCGTATAAGTTTTATTTTTTGATTTTGCATATTTTTATTTTAATAATATAATTGTATAGTTTGCTCAAAATGCAATAGTTGTTATAATAAAATAGAATGTATTATAAAACTATGTTTTATGTCAATCTATATAATTGCCCCTTTGGTACAATAACGACGTAAGTGCGATTAAAAAACTATATATCAATGTGTGCTGAAAGATTATTTATGAACTTTAAGTGTAAATACGTCATTGTTGTATCAAATTAATTATAATTGTACGAAAAAAATTAGCCATGTTTCTTTAACATAGAAAATGCTGTTAAAATACCAATTTTTATAAAACGAATCGATTAAAAATATTGTAGACGAACAATCAATTAAATTTAGATAGAAGAAAATATATTAGGAAAATGTCACTTTTAGAGAAAAAAAATAATTCTGTGATAATTTTTATAGTGA
The DNA here is from genome assembly GCA_000313835.2 of Heliconius melpomene melpomene. NCBI lineage: Eukaryota > Metazoa > Arthropoda > Insecta > Lepidoptera > Nymphalidae > Heliconius > Heliconius melpomene. The sequence continues at coordinate 41,264 of HE668978.1, read as the reverse complement.
CAAAGTATTCAATTATTATTATACTGAAACCTTCCTTTGCTGTTTGATACGCTAATGATAATTTAACTTTCAGATATTTATATAGTTGTCTCGTTTCGTTTATCATAATGAGAAAAGGAGAGCGATATAAATATCTATCCTATAGTTTAACAGAGAGTTTAACATAATGGAAAACAAATCTCTTTGTAGAATTGTATCAGAATAATGTGCCAATGTTTAATATTAAATGATTATTTACTATAAAGTTTATATTTGACTTAACCAATGATGTAAAAATATAAAATCCAATGGATTTATATTAATGATTAATATTGGCCTATTTGTGTTAACGTGATATTCTAATTGCATAATATCAACCGGTCTTAAGTAAACAGTGGGTATGTTTAAAATTTAAATAATTTTAAATATTTTAAACGATACCTCAAGTAATATTATATTATTATTAAACGGGTTTATAAAAAGCATTTAGTAGTCTTATATGATTTATGGGATATCTTGTAATAAAAATCATTATAGTGCACCTTCAAATCTCATTTTGAGGCAAGATCGTTTTTGGTTATTTTCTCTTGCTATTTTCTGCCATTCATTAAGTGAGTAGAGAATAGAATACTTAATATATCACTTTCTTTGCTTACATCGTAAAATACGAGGTATTTCCTTACGAAAATTTAAGTACGTATATGCAAAATAAATGTAGCCGTTTACACATCTGGTTGATATTATGCAATAGAATGGACAGATAAAGTCTGTATAAATATGTATATTGCAAAACAGTTTATTGTGTGTTTATATTATTTTTACCATTGAATTGTTTAGTTACAGTTTTTATTTGTGCTAAATATGCTAGACAGAGAGGAGCTCTGATAGTGGAAACCCTTAAGGTGTGTAACCTTGGGTTGGAAGTCCCAGGCACTGCTCCGAGCTCCTCTTCACTATGTACATATATATATGCACCCATGAATCCAGGGAATGCTAAGGAATTTCTTTAATATTTGCATGATAGTGTTCTCGTTTGCATGCGAATATAATTGCCATTTTTTTTATTTGTTCTCCAAATAAATATAACAAAGAGTACGAGTATGTTTTTCTTTTTATTTCCCTTTTTAGATTTTTTTTATATATTCGTTTTCATAGACCGATCGGATAACAATTTGTTGAGAAATTAAGATTATGTTAAAATAATATAGCAAAAATAAAACGTCTCCTCGTCTTTTCCCCTAGAGAACCTAGTGTGTTTATTCTTTGTTTAACAGAGCAAGCATTTAAAATCATTTAAATGTAATTGAATGATTATTACATTAAGATAGAATGAATCCCCGAGTAGGGATCAAACCTACAACCTTTATCTTTTATTATAAATTGCGTTATATTCAGATGCTGTTCCATTGTGCCAGTATAACCTAAATTGAGTATCTTGTAACAATTATTTCATCCCACACAACACGAAACCTGATTGGATACAAAATAAAAATGAAATAAACATAACTTCAAATTGAAATTCTTAAGAATATTATACTTAGGTATTATAAAAAGTTATAACTAAGTATTTAAATTTTTATTGCAAACTCCCAGACAACGCAGATGTAGATCAATAATTGAAAATGCAAAAACTGTTTTCATCTGAGTTATTACTTTTTACTTTACGACGTCTTCATTATTAAGACATCAAGTTGTAATGTCTGTTTTTATATCGCAATGTTATTATTATTGCAATGTTATTTACATATATTCGCCTTTGTGAATATTTATAAAGGTCATTATGGCGCAGTGGAACGTCTCACTGTAGACGGTTGTGGGTTCTGTTCCTATAATCAATTTCTATGTTAAAATTTGAGATATTTTGTACTGATGCCAAAATTATTTGAATTGATTACCTAAAGTGTTGTTATGGGAACAGAGTGCACTAGGTTCCCAAGTTCCTTCTATTTACCCTGCCATCTACAGGATACAGCGTCAAGCTAAAACAAATAATACCTTATATGGAGAAAACACGACGAGGTTATATAGGCTATGGAGGAGAGAAGATATGAGGTTATATGAGATGACGTTATATAGGATATGTCAATTTTATTTCAGCATTTTCTTTTCACTGTGTATAATTTTTTTTTTTAGTTTTACAAAGAGAGAAACACTATGGTTTCTGCGTAAAGAAATAAATGTAATATAATGAAAAATTAAATGTAATGTAATATTATCATTTTACGCGAATTCATTTGACACGAATATTCAAAGCTCTTAATTAAATTCTTGGAGCGGCGGCTTGTGTTTTTATTTGACTGTTTCGTTCGATTCAATTTTAATTACTACCTATCGAGTGTAAGTTACATGTTTTTTTATTTGTTTCTTTTATTTTTATTTATTTATTTTTACTTCAGGCTGTATTCCACATATGCACTTGTATGAATGGAATAAGTTAATTTCCTCTCTTGTACAAGACAAAGTGCGGCGTTGAGTTTCGCCACTTGACAGACAGACAGACGCGGTTACTCTCGCGATCGCGATTGTTGTAGGTTCGATTCCCACTCGCGGATCTTTCCTCGTGGACTTGCAACTATCGTATTAATTTGATAATAATCATACTAAAATTATTTTTATTTCTACCCTCTTCTAAAACAAAACGGGGCTTTAAAGCTGCCACTCATCAGCCAATGTCTGGAATTCAGGCAGACACTGTAAAATAAAATTTCATAAAAACAATATAATATAAAAAAAATAAATGTGGTGTCGTGGGACACCAGGTAGGAACGAAGTTCCTTCGGCTAATGTAGAATCGACACAAATTGCAAAAAAGTCGTGCTCAATTTTATGTAGGTTTTCTTGATTTTTCTCTTAAATTTTGCTGATTAGTTTTTATTTAAGTACAAGAAAGTATTTAGGAAATTCAGTATTTTAGGAAATAATAAATTACTTAAAATAAAAAAAACATCGTAATTCAAATTATCAACTAAAAAAAGAAAGAGGGAGAAAGAGAAAGGTATTATACACTACTCGTCTGTGTATGCGACTGTCGCGCCTGCGCACGTCTCATTTAACGGTTTTATTCCACGCATTTTTCTTACGGTTTTACTATCACATTTTTTTCAGTTCGGTCACGCAGCGAAATCCCTATCCCTTCCAAGCCTGCCGTAAGGAACTTCGTCCCAAAATAAAAAAGTCAAAACTCCCTTTTCCCACAAGTAGGTTAAACACAAATTAAGCAATTTACCGCTTCACATACAAACAGCAATAGCTACTTAAGTATTAATAACCGTGTAATAGGCCTAACTTTTATGCGGACGTTACGTTTACGAGACGTCAATATTTTTCTATACTTTATGACGTACTACGGTTGATGTAACGAAATATATACGTATGGGGGCCCATAGAATAATTTAGAAGTTTTTTATAGAGATTAAAGAGGTTTATTTTAGATTGAGAGTATCCTGCATATATAGTAGAGTATTCAAAGGGAACCTATTGTTCCACTCCGTTTCCTACTTTTTAATATTTGAGTAAGTACTAAGTGTCTAGTTTTGTCTTCTTACCAGAGCGAATAAATGAAAACAATTAATTATCTCTATTGGGATTTGAAATCACCAACATTAAAATATTCTTTCTTATGGCAAAATTTTACTTTAAAAATATTCTAAAATAAATAAATAGATATTATAAAAAAATATTTAACTAGACCCACAAAATTTCAAATTTCTGATTAATTTTTTTACTAAATATCTAGGTAGCACACCAAAAAGTAGCATACAATAGTAAACATAATTACGAATATTATGTTCCGTATGACACTTCTATAAATCTTACATCTTAGTATATACCGTAAGTAGGTAAAATAATACCATGCTACCACCATAAAAGCCATGCGATACAAATATTTGTTGATACTCTGTGGACCACAGTCCTGAGTTATAAATGGGATGTTTACTCTAAAAACATTTTTTCTGTTGAAATTTGTTTCCTTGATTCCTCACTATTCTCCGGAATTACAGCAGAAAAATCACTCAAAATAAAGAGAAAAGTAAATAGATTATCTATCTAGTGTTAAAACTTCATTCCCCCCTTCCAGTCCAATTTTAAAGATATTATGTGTTGAGTAGTGAGTAGAAATCCTTATGCTTTGTCTTGTTACTAAAGTGAGGAAATGAAATAAATTAATTCCCCCAAATGGTAGTCGAACCCAGAGTCGTTGCGTTTACTGTACCAAAACGGCCTCTTTATTTACAACCCAATAATATAAGTATATCAAATGGAATTTACTGCATTAAATATTAAACTGCCTAGAATATAATAATAGCATTTAATTTTTCGTCTATGAACGTGAGAACAACAGTTGTTGCCGGACTTTAACTATTTGCTTAATTTATCTCGTTTGAACTAAGTATTCCGGATGAAATATTCTAATTAGGTAGATGTTTAACTCATTGTGTTTCATTTTAATTAGAATGTTATTATTAGCTTCTTCCTGCTTTATCCCGCACATAGGAGGATAGGCAGAAATCTCTCGAAACCTAGTGTTAAGACACTCTGTTCCCATTAAGATACTTCCGTTCCCCCTATTCTGCAGAATTCTAAAAGAATTGAGTGTTGAGTGGCCGAACTCAACGCTGAGCTTTGCCTCGTTACCAGAGCGAAGAAATGAAAATATGTGAGAATCGAACCCAGAACTATCATTTTTACAGTCGCACCCTTGTACCTCTACATCACGACTGACTCAAATCTTCGTACCATAAAATATAACTAAAAATAAAAAAAAATATCAACTCACTGACATTCCCAGGAACGTAACCAATACTCAGATAAGTATATAGAATATCCAAGAAATCTAGAAATTTCCACTTAACAGTACTAAATATACGGTTGTTGACCACAGGACCCCATTGCGGTGGAGAGGGGCTCCATCCACAGAATGCAGACAGACCGCTTTGGAAAAGCTATAAAAACCTTAAAGGCCTTAAATCTTAAGCTTTAAAGTTCAACTTATACCAATCTTAATTGAATCTCGGTATAAGATGGATGTTGTTCAGAAGATTTTCGCCATTATGATGTTTAAGGCGTGGTGTTTGGGTTTAAATTTGCTTGATTTGTAATAGAAATGGTAGTTTTCGAGTGTTTATAATGTGTATTAAATGAATGCTAAGTGGCAATCGTTCATTCGCCGTGTAGTGGACTTATCTGATTTATCTTGTGTTTGCTTAAATAAATATAGAATTAAATTATATTTATTGCAATTACGACTGTAAATATATTTATAGACTAGACCCGTTCGCGGCTTCGCCCGTTTGAATCACACAATTTTTTATATATTTATTTGAATTACTTTCGTGTTTTAATAGCTTAATCATTTGGATACAATATGAATATAAAAAAAGTTAAAATTTTAGTCTATTCAATAACATTTTTGTAGCAATTTTGTAGAATAAAATAGACTACATTTTTACTTATAAAGCGATTGAAATTAAACAAACACTAAATGTTAAAGGAATAAACGAGAAAAGATAAAAAAAACAAACATGTAATGAAGAACAGAGTGTCCTTACCCTATTTTCTCTCTATTTACTACCCAAAATCTACTTTACTACTTTCTAATTTCTAAAAAAAAACTCTAAAAATAGTCGTCCATTTAAAATACAATATGTTTAAAAGCAACATATTGCTCTAAAGAGTGGAATATAGCGACTGAGATTCCCATTCTGAATTTTCCGTCTGCTATATAACGATGCCTATTGAGTCGTGCTCAAAGCCCCGCTTTGAAGCAACTTGCATTTCTAATAAACAATTGCATATGTTGGAATAGAACACGTGGTCTTCGTCTAAGTAAACAGTGACTTAGTAATATTGTAAGCTAGTAGTAATTTCCGTCTTGTCCTTCTTCTATATAAATAAGAAAATTCGTGAGGTTAATTGATTGTTTGATACAAAAACTACTGAACGAATTTAGATGAAATTTTACAATAATACAGTTTATATATCGGAATAACATATGTAAGATTTGTATTATTTGGCTATAAGAAGCTTTTAATGAGAGCAGCCAGTTGTACTGTGAACGCGACAAGTTGTGGATTCGATTATCATTCGTGGAAATTAAATATTAAATTTCCTCGCTTTGCGAAAACTACGCAAAACGCAATGCCTCCAGAATTCCGCGGTAAGTGGGGAACGGGAATGTCTAAATGGGAACAGTAGCTTCTCAGGTTCCCTCTGTCTACCCTAGAAAACTAGCCCACGACCTTAGATGCTAGAATTGATGCTATTCCACTATGACGACGGAATAAAAAATATTAACAGAAAAAGTCACAAGGCAAAGTAATATACGAGTATCTCCAAGCATATAGACTTTGATATTTGATCTTAATAAGGACAAACAGTTAAGAAGTTTTAAAGTGACTTCTTAGAGGAAGTTCGATTTATATCGAGATACGCTATTACATCCTCGACATATGATACCGTTGTATGTTTACTTTGAACTGTGTATTTTTTTTTTAAATAATTAAATATATTAATAAATTACTTCGTGTGCGTTAAGTTACGCTTTGAGCCCTTGGTACAGTGAGATAGCGTGCGATTGTAAGCGCGATGGTTGTGGGTTCAATTCCTACTCGGGCAAATGAAATATATAATTTTTTTCGCTCTTTAAAGAAGACAACGCTCGTTTCTAAGTTATGCGTCTTAATACGTAATGTCTAAAAATTGGTCAATAAATGTGGAACGGAGTGTCTTTACTCTAGTCTCTTCACCTATTCTGTTATGTGGAATACTTCACCGAGTTTGATGGTATCAATAACTAAAGTAATTTAATCTTATAATAGAATCTTTAAGCTAAGGGTAGCATCTCTTATCTTAAAGATACGTACTTTTTGTCTGAAATCAGAATTAGAAAAATAAAATATTAAAAATCAATGAATTCCGGAAGAACCCACACCATGATTCTTCATAATGTAGTAAAAAATCCAATACCAATAAAAAATGGAGAAGTGCTTTCGACGGAGAACAGAGTGTTTCAGCACCAAAACAAAATCAAAAACGAATATTTTACATTTAAAGCTAATATTAGGTACTTGCAGTTTTTATACGATCACTATATGACGGCGGGCGCGCCTTAACACAATGCCGACATTAATTTGTCACACCAGTGTTAATTGTAAAGATTATATGCTATAGAGTGTCAAGAAATTGTCATTTATTTATTTGCCGCACAAGGAAAATAATAACAGCAAAATTGTCTGTTGTGTAGCGGAACTTAACGCCGCTTTGGATTTATTAGCAGAGCTGGGAAAAAAAAAAAATTCCCAGTCCCCAAAACGAGGGGAATTCATATGAGTAATAAGTCAAGTCTAGCAAAGCTTAGTGTCTGTTTCTCTACAGAGTAGCGTAAACGACTCTAAGTTTTTCGAAAGTCAAGCTTATAGTTATTTTATTACCTTGTAATTACAAAAATAAAAAGAAAATATTTATTTGTAAAACCTATTCAATAACAAGCTTGGTAATTTTTTCATGTTTTTAATTTTATAAAATAAACCCTTTCATGGATACTTAATTAGGTGGGGTGTACCGCCATTTTGTCATCAGAACTGATATTGTAAACTAACTTATAGCTTAATCGGACACTGAAAATTAACCAAGTGGATCAAGGGTCAAGACACTCCGTTCTCACCTAAAAATATATATGTTCAATAAATATATGACACACATTTTGTTAAAAATATAACATATCCATCCATCCATCCACGTTGAAAATGAGCTTTTGAGCTTTGAGCTTTAAACAGGTTATTTATATAACATTCATAATAAATAATTTAATTATACAATAATTTTGTAGCAGCGCTGTCGCTTGTACCGTCCATGTTCATATGTTAATTGGAGTGGGCCACGGACACTATTTCCTTGAAAATATAATTTAAATGATGTATAGTACTTTGTTTTGGAATAAGAAATTTCATGTGCATTTTAAAATTTTGTTGCTAAATTGAGTTTGTATATGAAAACTATTAAATGCACAGAGTAGGGAAGTTAGAAGGACCCTGGGAAAGTAATGCATAGACACTCTGTTCCCATTAGGACACTTTCATTCCCCAATTTCCACCGAATTCCAGAGGCATTAGGGGTTGAGTGGTGGAATTCGATGAGACGCTTTGCCTCCTTAACAGAGGCGCAGCGCGCAGAGGCAAAGCGCGGCGAAACTACTCAAATTATAATTTAAATACAATCATTTCTCCGAGCGGGACTCGAATCCACAACCATCACGACTTACGACAGCTTCTTCTTATTACTTGCTTGTCTAGAATTCTAGATATATAAGTAGTAGTATATAATTACTAAGAAAATCTTAGAGACACATTCTACCAGAGACTAAAAACACACTTCCAATTCAAGATCTGTTTGTTTATTTCAGCATCTTGGAATTGTTGAAATTCTGCTACTATTTGAAGACAAAATTGTTATGTTGTAACAAAACTGAAACGTTTTGGACCTATGCCAACTTGTACTTGTTATAGTTGACTTATAAGACAGATTTCCAATGCTTCAGCTTACTACTATATTTCTATATAGATATATTATATAACTATACTATTATTTCAAGTGGATGGAAAAGTGAAGGGCGGAGTGTTTTAACACTAATTTGCCTTTAAATTACATAAAGTAGTGCGTGCATGGTAACGGAACTGAAATTTTACTTTTCATTCTGACTAAAGCGTATATACATCTCTAATGTATTTTTCCCGCAATTGATACTAATGTACATGTATCAATCTGAGGCCATATCAGAATCCGAAATATTTAATATTTTTATTTTTCCCTCTGATAACAAGGCAAAACGTGGCATTAGTTTTGCCATTCAACGCGCAAACCTTCTATAATACAGCGGAATATGTGACACGGAAATATCTTCATGGGAACGGAGAGTTTTCACACTAGGTTCCCATGTCATCAGCCTGAAGCAGAAGAAAAAAACACTTTAAAATAGACGCAATCTGTTTAAATTACTCACGGCACTCTATATAACTAGTTGTAGCTTCACTGTCAGTTAATTTAGTGTTTTCTAAAGGTTTTTAGTAAATAATACAATATAATATTATATTATACTCGTATTTATCCAACAAAAGGTCACTCACATTACCACGTCTACACCACTATGTAGGTAATAATTTCTAGATTTGAACCTGGACCCTTTCCAACTGTCATTACAGTCCAGATTAATATAATAACCTGAGCCAGGTCAGTCTTAATTAACCTGAGTTAATGTACATCTAGTATTACACTGAAATTGGATGTATGCACATATACATATATATACGTATATGTATATATTTTACATTTAGTGTTGCTTTGTGTGACAAATACATTTGAAGAGAACATAGAGATTTCTCTTTGATTTATTTTTTCTATCTTTATTTTAACCCTTCACGCTGTATTCATCATGTAACAGGTAAAGCAAACACTATTTTCCCCATTTTCTATTCAACTGCGATCGTGGGTCAAATAGAGGTATCAAACGCCACGCCAATATTTAAATTACCTCAACCAGAGTCAGTTCAACCTTTAACTAGGTTCCCAGGTTCCCTCTGCCTAACCTGCTATATGCAGAGTATAAAATGGAACTAAACAAAGGAAAGGCTATTATCCAAGCAAAGTGAAATTCATTAAAAAATTGCAATTTTTACATAGCTTCACGTCAAATTAGCTCAAAGTGAATTTAATAATAAAGAAACTATTATATAAAATATAGATTTTAATTAAACGCCGTAGCGTTCTTTGTTGCGGCTTGTTTGAGTCGGGCGCAGACTCATCTAATGCTAAATACTTACTTAGATGTAACTTTATAAGGTAAAACTACTTTTTACTTCATGTAAGGTAGAAACAAAAAGTAGTAGTAGTCTTGGAATGTGTAAATCATTAAGATAAATTTGCACCGTATAAGAACATTGTGTGGAATAGCCATATGTAGTAGGGTAGGCAGAGGGAACCTGGGAACCTAGTGATAAGATACTCCGTTGTTCATCTTCCGTCAATTTTTGGAGAAATTGTGTGTGGAATGTGTGAACTCAATGCTACGCTTTGTGTTACTAGAACGAGGAAATGAAAATAATTTGTTATCTCAACTAAGAATTGAATTTACAACAGTCGCGATAACATTCATATACTGTCACACTGCACTACAGCGGCTTTGATAATTTTTCTTTTTACGTTACTTACGTACTATATCTGGTTCAGTAATAATTTATTGCGTTGAGTTTTATCATTCAACACGCAGTTTCTCCCTGTAAAAAAAGTTTTTTATACAATTCTATACTATAAACAAGAAAATATACGGAACATCGATCTGTAATCCACAAAGGGGACAAACAAGTATTAGTACAGTGGAGAATACGACGTGAAAAATCGTCGGCGAACGCTACATTTTTCACCTTTCATATAGAGACGAGCTCGTGAAACAGGATGGCGATTTAAAAATACTAGAAGGGGATTGTTTGTTATATAAAATGATTGTGGATTCGATTTAAGGGAATCGCTATAATCTATACAAATATAAAGTTGTAACTGATTGCTGCGTGTACATGGAAAGTATAAGAGAAAACCTATTATTGTAGGCATTTATCAGTGTAATTAAATCAATAACAATACTTATATTTTTTTTAACGCCATAATAAAAAAAAACAAAACGTGCTGTAATGTAGGTGGTATAATTAAAAAAAAAAATCGAAAAAAAAATCAATTCGAACTAGTAAGTTCCTTAGATTGGCGTGGTCAACCAAACGAATTCTTTAACTTTATTAAATTAGAATATAGATAATATGTTACGGCCCTGGATTGTCTAAAGAGATACTTATTAAGAGATAAAAAAATATAATAACAAATTTAAAATTTAAGATGCATTAAGCATAGTGTTTCTACATAGCAAAGGAAAGAAGCCTACATCACCCTCCAATTGCTACACCCTATAAGATTTTTCTTAAAAACCATTTGTCAAAATCCAAAATCTGAACTCCTCATATCCAACTATCAGCACACATTTCTCTACATCCACGCCGGCCGTGATTTATGAAAGCAACGCCCAAAACATTTCAATTAGAAAGCCGACGAGTCACTCAATGCGATATTGATTTATTCCATTTTCGCCTATCGGCTAATAACTTCTATTATTCATGGATTGGAAGATGTGACCTGTATTTTGTTATAGTTTTCACCAGGTTTATAGGTATTGCAAAGTATATGGTCTAGTTTGTTATCCTGATTTTTTGTTCAGCTTCCCGCTGTATCCCGCACATAATAGGGTAGGCAGAGGCAAGCTAGTGTTGAGACATTCCGTTCCCCCCTTTCCGCCGATTTGTTCCAGGTATTGCGAGCTGACTGGCGAAACTCAACGTCGGGCTTTTGACTTGGTGCCGAGAAATATCTCATCGATATATAAAATTATCTAGTAGTAGTAGCTGGTCCATTCTAAAGTTCAAGAAATAATGAAATGGCACAAAGTAAAAGTTATTCCTCTTGGTAGGCAGTTTTCGTTGAGAAGTAAAAATTTTTGAAAATCAACACCGTTGTGGTCCAATAGGACAGGGTCTGACTGTAAATGGTATGGTTATAACGTCGATTTCCATTCGAGGTGTGACAGTAAATTATTTTCTTTACCTCCTCGGTACAACAGCATTGTGTTCCGCACGTGAATAGCAATAAGACTCTAAAATTTCAACGATAACGGTAGTAGTAAATGGAAGTAGTACGGAAATGATCGTAAATCAACACAAATAAAGTTGCCGGCGGTTGCCGGAAATACTAATTACTAAATGCTGTTTCTTTAGTGTAAGAAATTTCAAATAATACTGGGCAAAAAATATAAAGTTGCCTTAAGTAGGTCCTGAACAAACACTGTCAACCACTGACCCAACCACCAATGCCATATGGTATGGTTCTTTGGGGCTCTTATTTTGAGTTTCCCAGCCTGTTTGCCAAAAACGGAACAAACATATCACTGTCCTAGAATTTAATATCGATTTAGTGCGAAAATAGGAATTCTAAGTTAGTCTGGTTGCAAAAATACTTTTTAGATTATTTAAAATTCGAGTTTCACTGTTCGAGAGTCGTGACACTTTAACTACCTTTCAGTTAACGTCGCTGTGAAAAATGAAATGAATTTCTATAATTTAGAATTACCTGACTCTCTCTATTAATAACTTCATGTATTGTTTTTTTTATTATTAACTTCACGCTTGACCACAGTTCCGAGATGAGACGAGAGCAACAGAGCAACATCTAGTGTTAAAACACTCTGTTCTTCATTTTCTTTCAATTTTTAGAGAAAGTCATTGTTAAGTGAATCTAAACGATACCTTTTATTTTGAGTGGGAATCGAACTTACAACTATCGTGTTTTCATCTATATATGTATGTATTATTAGTAAGGAATGAGACATTCTATTTTAATTTGCCATATAATTGTAAAATATTACCAACGTGTGAGAGGAGAATACTACGCAGCAATAACCAGAGCTGGGAATGTAGTGTTAAGACACTCCTTCCTCATTAAGAAACTTCAATTCCCCACTTAAATTATCAAATATTACAAATATATTATATGAAATTCACAAATTTGCTGTCGTAAATAAATAACTTTTCTATTAAATATAAGTTTCAGCAACGTTGCATATTGCATCGACATTATTACAGAACAATGTTCTCTCATTTATCATAACAATGTAAGAAATCGTGGAAGCATTTGTTTAAAAGTTAAATTTAGCGAAATAAAGACTTATCGCTTATTTTTTTTAATTTCACGCTGTATCCCGTAATTAACAGGGTAGACAGAGGGAACCTGGGAACATAGTATTAAGGCACACCGATTTCATTAAGACACTTCCGTTCCCCATTTTCCGTTGAATTCTGGAGGTATTGCGTGTTGTTTCATTGCTCTATTAACAAGACAATGCGCGGTGTTGGGTTCCACCATTTAACCCGTAATGTCTCGAAACACTAGATTATATTTGCCTACTTTGCTGTATTCGACATATAACTATGCAACAATTCTATGACGTATAATGTTTTATTATAGATGTTTAATGGGAAACTTTTGAACTTAATCAACTTATCAAAGGTTTCTTTTGACGTAAATATCAAAAATAGCGTTGAGTAATACATTGAAATAATTGTTACGAAATCTTTTATATAAGTAATAAAATATGTAAGAGGCATGAAGAACCCCCCCGGAGGACATGTTGATGATGACAAGAGATTGATGACAGTGGACAGTTATGCAAAGACTGTAACACTTGGTTCTCTGGTCGAGTAAGAGAAATCGAACCCATAACCATCGTTTACAGTAACACGCCATCCCGGTCTCACGGAAATGAAACTTCAAGTATATAAATAAAAAGTAACACATTTCGACACGGACTATTTCCTTTTTAAACTACGGATGTTATAAATTCAGCACAAAAGAGCTCGATTCCTGCTGTTTACAAGAACCTTTTCATAGAAAATTGTGAACATTTTTAAATTGCTCCACTGCAATATTTATATAATATTATTTTTAGTATTATTGTATATTTATATATTTATCTAACATAGATATTTTAAAAGTTTTTGGGAACAGAGTGTATTAACATTACGTTATTTCTATCTACTCTGCTATGTGTGGGATACAGTGTGAATCTAAAATTATAGTATAGATTATCTAGTTTCAAAACACGTTTTTTTCGTCTTGTGATAGAACTCTTAGGCACACTTCTAATGAACATGAACACTTACCGTCCTGAGTGGGGTTCGAATTCACAGCTAACTTATTTACCGTAAATACGATTCCCGTCCTCCACTGCGGCACAGCATCACAACACAATTACGCTTTTCACTTGAAATCTTTAACCAAATTAAATGCTTATATTTAGTTTTATACACTTTTGAAAAACCGACGTTTCGAATACTTTACAGTTCGTGGTCGCGGGTAGACTGAGGTGGCATTCGTCTGTCAGTTGACATAATTATTATATCAAACTACCGCCAACGATTTCATAATTGTCTCGCGTACTGCCCTAGAATATTGCAGAATGAACTCACTGTATCTTGTCCTCTGGCGTGGTGGGTGTGAGACTTCAATGTTTTTTTGTTTTTTTTTCTCGCGTTGCAGTCTTAATGGAAACTCACTTGTTCCTTTTCTTCCATATAATACAATACTGCATTCACAAAATACTTTATTATAAAGAAAACTTCCAGCTTTTTCCCGCGACGAGGCAGACAGAACTGTGCTCACACTCTCACTTCCAGCATAATATTAACATATTGCTTGATCAGTGGCGTAACTTAACATCGCTCTTGTAAATTTGAAATACAATTATTTTAAGTATAAATATAAACATTTCAAACTTCGCTTTTTTCAAAGTACTTATACGAATTTTAAATAGGAGTTCATAATAAGGTTATTATGAAACAACGGAATTGTTCCCCAAACGAAATTTCACAATTACGCACGTAGAAGTAATTTGAGACCTATTATATTCTATTTTGTTCTTAGAGCTGAGTAAGAAGCTGTGTAGTTTTCACTTCGTTTTTAATACTAGTTTGTTAGCTCTTATTTAAATAATAGCTTGCTATTAATGCACATAGCCGGGTAAGAAGAGGGAACCTGGGAACTTAGTTAGTAGTGTTAAGATACTACTGACACTACTAACCGTTGCGCGTTTGATTCTTACTTTGGGGAATTATATATTTAATGTTTTCACTTCCTTGCGCTAGTAGTCCTTGCAAAGTGCCATGATGAGTTCTGCTACTCAACACGCAATGCTTTTAAAATACAAAGTGGGGAACAGAAGTGTCTAAAAGGGAAGGGAGTGTCTTAACACTACGTTCCTTCCCTGTTCTTTAAATTCCGCACAATTTTCAAGACATTATATGTTGCGAGTGGAGAAAATCAATGCCGCTCTTTGTCTTTTTTCCAGAGTTAAGAAATTTTCCTGAGTGGAAATTGAACTAACTATCGTCGAGTTTGCAGTCTGGTAGCTGCGCTATGATGGACTCATATTTATATATTTTAAAAAATATTCGTTTACAAATGAAAGTAAAGTAAATATTAAAATAGACTCAACTATTTCGGACGATATACTTGTTTTATTATCTTCACGCGATATCCCGCATATAGCAGGCTAGGTTGAGAGAAATGGGAACCTAGTGCGTTCTTCTTCATTTTCACTTTAGGAACATCCTAGTCAGTAAAAATATAGGTCATTTTGCAATATTTTCCATATACTACGTATATAAACATATATACGAGTACATATCTACGAATCAGCAATTTAGAGTAATACCATAAATTAATTCGCTTTCGTATTTAAAAGGGGTTTCCAGCGAAATTCAAATAAAAAATAACCGACAGCGTGATTAAGCACACGTTTCTAAAAGATCGTTATCTAAAATCTGGAATATTCTACCATTTCGCCCTTTTTTTTTTGAATCCGTCCATTTGATGTTTATTTTTATTTGCTTTGCCGTAGCTTGGATGATAAGGAAAAGTGTAAAAAATATAAAAAAAAAGTGTTTTTTTCTTGTTTTTCATATAGGTGTTCCCATCAAGTGCTTATAAAAACGGCGTTAGATTTCGCCATATTGAATTGGGATGGCTAGAGATATAGGACGAGAAGTTGTTCTATACTATATATGAGGGTTATTTATGATTATCAATAATGGAACCCACAATATTGGGGGAAGTGAATTATTTTCATTTCAAAATCATCAAGCCAGACCAATTGTTGTGGCGTCGGTGTTGAGTTCCGCCAATCAACACGTAACTTCTCGAATCCTGGTGGATCAATTCAATTAGCTTGTAAGTAGGTTCATTTTGTATTGTTTTTTATTTCAATTTAGTTGTGGCGCAGGGGTTTTGAGTTCAATTCTTACTCACACATGTGAATTAAATTAGATGAATTAAATCAAATTAAATCAGCTTCACGCTCACATCAGTGTAGGCAGAGGGAACCTAGTGTTAAGACACTCCGTTCCCTACTTTGCACCGAATTCTGAATGCGTGTTGAGTGGCGGAACTCAACGCCGCTCTTTGCCTCGACACCAGACGGAAGAAATAAAAATATAAATATAAATAAATATTTCATTTCCTCGAGTGGGAATAGAACTCACAACCGTCGCGTTACAGTCACACCCTTGTGGAATGTCACTGAATTATTTTTAATTTTATTGTAAATCAGTTATTATTAGTTATTAACTTCACGCTTTATTCCTAACAAACAGTATATATAACTTCTTCATACATGTTCAAGAGAGTCCTTATGTCTTTTATGTGAAATTTCTTAGTATTATCGATGCTTTTCTCTTCCACTCTTGCTGAAAGATGGATCTAAAAAGAATATTTTTCTGTACAGAACCTAATATCAAAATATCGACGGCCATATAAGTTATTTCATGTTCAGAACATATGGCGATACATCGAATGGAGCAATCTGCCCAAATTAGCATTTAAAACGAACTCTAATGAATATCCCAATAAAAATGGTTGCAAGCTGCAGAGGAAATAGCTACCAAATTTAGAGCTAGGTTGAAAAAATATGAAAGTTATAATTATTCTATAATCAAAAATGATTTTTTGTGCGTTGAAATGTGCGTATATTCCTGTACAATACATTTCAAATAGAATAACACTGTTTTTAACTTTTAATAACTGATATTTTTTACAATTGTAATCAAAGAGAAATTTTGACCTGACAAAAACAAAATAACCTTAATAAAATAATAAAAATATAAACAAATGTTCTCGTCAAAACCGTAGAAAAGGTGAATTCGTAGCGTCGGCTGAGGGAACCTATTCAGTCACTGACTCCGTTCCCCACTTTCTGTACAATTTTCAAGACTTTACCTGTTGAGAGGCAGAAATCAATGATACTCTGTTGCAATTAAGCTTCTGACCAGAGCAAGGATATAAAAATATTTAAAAAAATATTTCAAAAGGAAAATCTAAAGCGAAGCTTAGAAAACACAATTTTTACACGTCATTTTTAATTTTTAAACACGCTTTGTAGATTCCTTTTGAACTTTTCTTAATTTTATAGTCAAAGAATTTGTGTAAAAAGTTAATAAAAAAATTTACAAGATACTCTACAATTCATTCTATTAGTCAAAAAGATGTTTGAGTTTTTTTTTAAAGTAAAAATATTTTTTTTTTAAAATGAACGTCTCGCTTTGCCCTTTAAATTAGGTCACACGTAATTTTCCGAAATTGTTCAAAGCAGTTATTACCACCTTAAATAGAATTATCATATGGGAAATTTATATTTTTCACGTATTTGATATGATTACGTGAATTGTTACAATATAAATTATTTATTTTCATATTTTTACTTGTATATTTATATAGTTTAACATTATTTATTTTAACACTTTTCAAGCAAGATGAACTTTATAATAATGCTTGAGAATATGGCAATAAAAGTACTCAATTTTTATAAAAGTTACATTTAAGTTTTATTACTATTGAAAAAGACGTTTCAATGTCCAGATTCAGCAAACAATGAAATATCATTTAATTTAGAAAAAACCTAATTAAATACACAAGCATTCGCTTGACACTTTCCGCCTATATTTGGAGATTGCGTGTTGAGTGGCGGAGCTCAACGCCGCGCTTTGTGTTTTTAATAGATCGAGAAAATGAAAATAATTCATTCCCTCGAATTGGAACAGAACCCATAACCATCTGCCATCAGCCGCAACAAATGCCGTTGCTCCAATCCCATCAATCCCAACATCAATCCCAAACACCTACTTTACGTTAAACCAGAAATCCGGCTCTCAATTACGAATTTTGGCAAAAGTACGCAGATGGACCAAGAAATGGAATAATTTAATTTTCTGACCCGGGGGCTGGTCCGTTTTCGCTGGTCCGATGATTTATTAACGCTACAACTCAAACAGGTGAAAATAAAAAAATACATTTTGAAGTATACAAACACGAAACAGAGTGTATTTTATTAATAAGGGTAAGAGAATTAAGTTGAACAAACATACTTGGAATATCCTTGTGTATTTATAATGTTTACATTGGGTCGCCTTGTCTGATGCAAGGCTCTTGGGATCTTTAATTTCACAAATTTTTGCTTCCTGCTAAGATAAATTTTGTACTGTGATCGTATTACGGTAGCCTCATTAAATAGAGTTCTATTGACTTAACGCTTCTTTCTTTACAGCCTAAATTGAATGTATATAATATAATTAAGTAAACAATTGGTCAAGTGTGTGTTGAACACGCACCGAGGTTTCTAATTTCGTGGTTTTATTGGAATGAAAAATATAACTTATAAAAGACAAATTTAAATTTGCGGCCATATGTACTGCTTTTTTAAAAATTAACTACAAATATAATTTTGTAATAGTTTTTTTATTTGTTAGTGTTATAACACTATCATTCATCATTTTTTCCGAATTTTGTTACCCTAGATTAACGGGGTACCCTACGATACTAGCCACATAAATGACTTAAAAGTTTTTTTTCTGGTTTCCAAGAAACTCTGCTTTTCACTCTCTGACCTACAAAAATAAAACACCTACGTAAACCATTTAAATATAACATAACCAGTCATGTTAAATCACGTTTATTTTCCACGTCACAATTAGTAATAGGGTGATTTTTGTTCTTTTGTCCATTTTTTTATCACCGTCCACGTCGCGTAAAGCGGGGCCAGTCATTATTCATAATTACTGCGTAATGGCAGACATTGTATGCGGCTTTGTAGAAGTGTTGGCTCAGTGATATAGGGGGAGTAGCGTTTTTATATTATACTAGCGGACGCGCGCAGCTTCGTTTGCGTATTTAAGGGTGAGTACTAATAACCCATGAAACATGTGTTCAATGAAATATTTTTAAGAGTCTAAATTTCAAATTTTATAAAAATCGGTGGCGATCTAAAGATTTTTCCATACAAACTTTCAACCCCTTATTTGCACCCTTAGGGGGTGAATTCTAGAAAACCATGAAACATGTGTTTAATTAAATACGTTTAAGAGTCTGAATTTCAAATTTTATAAAAATTGGTGACGATTTAAAAAAACCTATACAAACTTTCAACCCCTTATTTGCACCCTTAGGGGGTGAATTCTAGAAAACCATGAAACACGTGTTCAATTAAATACTTTTATAAATCTAAATTTCAAATTTTATCAAAATCGGTGCCGATTTAAATTTTTTTCCATACAAACTTTGAGCCCCTATTTCACCCCTTTAGGGTTAAAATTTTTCAAAATCCCTTCTTAGTGGATGTCCAGATTACAAAAGTAAACTTTTGTCCAAAGTTAACGTTTCTACTATCAGCGGTTACGGCTGTGCGTGCGTCTTACCTCAGTCAGTGAGGACAAGTCCTTTTATATATATAGATTATAAAAATAGTAAATGTACATGTATAGGCATCCCAGATGAAATAATATTAAAAAAAAAAGATGACAATTGGTTGGTCTTAAATATTTGTTGGGTAAAATCAAGTAGATTGTAGCTATAATTAAGATATTGTTAATCATTTATATGCTTTCCTAAATGTATCATGACGTTATCGCAATTGAGAATCGCCTTGAGAATTGGGAACAGAAAACAGAGAGAACAGAGTATCTTAAGTCTTGGAGAACAGGGTGTCTTAAGTTATTAGATCCTTTCAATCTATCCTGCTTAATACGTGACACAGAAGAAGTATTTTTTCCCAAAAAAAACGATAATACAAAAAGACGAATATAGAGTATGTATAAACAAAACTATAGTAGTAGATATTTTTTTTTTGTTTTAATGTTTTATAAATATATATTTTTTTATAAATATAAATGTATATATGTATATAATTTATTATAGTCCCCGCTCTCTCTCATGTAATATGTCTATAGCCACTGAGACAGTGTTATTAAAACGCTACAGTTTTGAATCCGACAGTGATTTGCTTTTAAAAATGTACTGTAATTTTTTTTCTTTTGGACATTTTTCGGGATTATAAGAGCTATTTTCGATATTAAAATAAAAAAAATCATTTGTTTTTTTTTTCATTTTTAATGAAAAAGCACGTTGTTAGTTACAGCTACCTAATAAAACGTAGTGTCTTTTCAAAGAAAAAGGAGAACAGAGTATCTTAACACTAGATTCTTTCTCCCAGAATATCTTAACTAAGCATTCTACCAAAAAATAAAACATATAGTTAAATAGTTTTTAAAAAGAAAATCTGTTTACAAAATCCATTACCAAGTAATCGCGACATCGAAAATAGATTGTTCTGACGCATTACCTTTCAGTTCGTTGTTGAATTCAATTTGTATGCTATCATCCTCACACCTTTGAATTTCTCAACATTTGCATTTTGAAATGAGTTCCTCATTCTTAGTGCGGGTTATTTGGAGAAGACGTGCAAAATTTAAATTTTATATTCGATACTTTCTCCATAAAATGGATTCGCGTTTGTGTGCTCAATAATAGCTTGATGTAAATAATTATGAAGTTAATGGAGTTAATCTAGTAATAATAATTTGAATTTGAATTTGTATATACTATAGTAAATAATTTATTTTTTATAAATTCAAATTTATAACTATGAAATTTTAACAAGATATTATAAATTCTTTAAAATAGATTCATATTTAAAATATGGCATACTAGCGGACGCGCGCAGCTTCGCTTGCGTATTTAGGGGTGAATTCTAAAAAACCATGAAACACATGTTCAATTAAATATTTTTAAGAGTCAAAATTTCAAATTTTATAATAATCGGTGGCGTTTTAAAGATTTTTCCATACAAACTTTCAACCCCTTATTTGCACCCTTAGGGGGTGAATTCTAAAGAACCATGAAATATGTTCAATTAAATATTTTTAAGAGTCAAAATTTCAAATTTTATAATAATCGGTGGCGTTTTAAAGATGTTTCCATACAAATTTTCAACCCCTTATTTGCACCCTTAGGGAGAGAATTCTAGAAAACGATGAAACACGTATTCAATTAAATGCTTTTAAAAATTTAAATTTCACATTTTATAAAAATCGGTGCCGATAATTTTTTTTTCCATACAAACTTTCAACCCCTATTTCTCCTCTTTAGGGTTAAAACTTTTCAAAATCCTTTCTTAGTGGATGTCCAGATTACGAAAGTAAACATCTGTCCAAATTTCACGTTCCTGTCATCAGTGGTTTCGGCTGTGCGTGCGTCTTACCTCAGTCAGTGAGGAAGTCAAGTCAAGTCCTTTTATATATATAGATAAATTAAATAAAATATTTTATTTTCCAACAATTTTTTAATGTTTTCAACATTTTCCATTAAATTAATTCTTTAATGACATTACAACATTTATAGGATTTTTATTTAACTTTAGGCTTTATGCCCACTAAGGTCAACGCAGCGCCAAACGCTACGCTCTATGCTTACTTCTTTTCACTCGCCCACGATCATCCACCTCTTATACATGACTTCCGGGGTTCTCCAGTTTTTTATGTCACCTTCCAGCCTGCCAGTTTATGTAATAATTTAATTCTAACATTGACACTGAAAAGAACCTGTTGAATTTCTTGACTCCTCTTCCTAACATAACTGTTACCAAGCCAATGGTGTCTATATTTTTTGAATTCAAAAGTGCTTGCAAATGTATATAGCTATTTCTTTAAAGAATATTTCGAATTTGAATTCAAAAATTAAACACCAAAAAGCTTCTTCCACCAAATCACTTGGCAGAATACTAAAACGATATATTTCAATTAATTAGCGTCACTTTAATTTTAGTACTAGCTAAACTACTAAAGTATTTATTGCAAGCCAAATTCACCCGCCACGATACATTAAACAGAGCTAATTTCCTGTACCATTAGCGTTGTTGGATTACAGGGGAAACTATTTATTAGAATGTAAGGAGTTACAAAAAGTTATGGCCTTATACAATTGGCTGTTTCTTATTTGGGAACGGTTTTCTTATATAATATGCCTAATATGGTTTTTGGTAGATATTTTTGTTTATTTTGGTATATATAGTTCATTTTAGCTAGAATTATTTTGTTGAAAATAACGCAGTGGTATTTTTGGATTTCTCATGGGGTTTTGTAGATTTTAAGGCAATAAAAGGCTTGGCCCAACTTTTAATGTAAGTGTGATGGTTGACGTCTCAAGAATTAGGCGGAAAGTGGCAAATAGTGAAATGTACAACAGATTACAACAGATGTGAACCCGCACCTCTTGAAAGCCGTCTAACTGCTCTAACCACTAACCCATATGTTCTCATCAAGCAACATCGAAATCCTTATAGGCTTGTTTACTTATCTATGTTGTTAATGGATTTTGTTTGTCCTTTTAATAACAATGTTTTATTATGTCAAAATTGTATATAGAATTGAAACTTTATGCTGAGTAAAACAAACACACATTTGCATACACACGACAAACACATAAAACACGTTAATACCGAATAAATAATAAATAAAAATAATATCTCAGTAAGTGCCGACATAGATTTTTCTTAATGGCCGCAGCAGTATATTGACGATAAATTTTAAATGAAAAGCGTATAAAGACAGGATGAAAACTGCTGTACGTTCACTGCAATGCAGGATAGCTGCTAATATCTCACAGTCAGTGTGACATGCCCATTTTTCAACTGTTTATCCGTTCGAATGTCGCACGATTTCGAAAATAACGACCAAATGTATGTTTGTACATATATACTCGTATATAATTTTTATTAGCTTCATGCTGTTTCCTGCACTTAGCTGGGTAGATAGAGGGAACCTGGGAACCTAATGATAAGATGATACGTTCCCATTAAGACATTTCTAGACCCTATATTCCGCCGAATTCAGTATCCGTAGTACATGTAGTTCGGTTCCCACTTGGATAGTTAAATATTTTCATTTTCTTGCTATGGTAACAAAACAAGGAACAGCGTTGAGTTACGCCAGACGTGGGACATGGGACGTGCGTGGGGAACGGAGTGTTTTGTCACTAGGTCCCCTCTGGTTACCCACACACACATCCCAACGTGAAGCTGAAAAAAATATATAAAGTGTATTTATAATTGCTCACGATTTCAATATATGGTTATTGTTCTGCTAAGAGAATTACGTGAGATATAAACACGAATTCAGTGGAAGTTTTTTGGTCATATTTTTCGTTGAATATGCAATTCTTTATGTTATTTGGTGGGATTGTTGTTTTCGAAATTTATATTTTGTTGTAACTTCTGATGTTTTCTGTAACTTTAGGTAGAGCGAACACAGTAAAAAAAACTCTAATTTCTATTTCTAAAAAAAAACTTACATATTAAATAGATGATTTTTTGAGTTATTTAAAATAATTAATATGTTAAACAATAAATTAAGTCGCTCTAACCTAAACATCTATATAGTCCTAGACCAGTGTGAACGTCCGGCAACAATAGCATTTACTAGGTAAGATGAATTTCACTAATCGTCGTGCTTCTTGTTGCTATAACTCTCCTTGATTTACTGATTCCATGGAATTGTAGTTATTAAAATATTTGTGCATAATATTTTATAGAGTACCAAAACGTGTTAGAACTGTAAAGGGATATTGTTTGTCACGCTTTTTCTCGCAAAACAGGTTAGGTAGAGGGAATGTAGTATTAAAATATTCCGTTCTCTATTATGACAGTGACCTTAGTGTTAGATGGGATCGGAATGTTCTAACATTACGATCTCTCTGTCACATTTTACATATTTTTTTTTAAGGCATCATGCCTTAAAACCGTGTTTAAAATGTGTTTTTTAGTTTCACGTTTCTCTGCTGCATAGCAGGGTAAGCTGAGTGACAGGTAGCTTAGTGGTAAAACATTCCGTTCCCATAAGTAGATTTCCAATCTCCACTTTCCGCGGAATTTTCAATTACAATGCATTGTATGTCGACTGGTAAAGCTCAACGCCGCGTTTTGCCTCGACACCAGAGCGAAGAAATGGAAATATAAACGTAAATAAATATTTCACTTCCTCGATTGGGGATCGAACCCACAACCGTCGCGTTACATACACCCTTGTGCCGCCGAGCCACAATGGCCACAAAACTGCGGTACAGAGAAAGGCTTTTTTGACCTTAAGGAGTAGATAGGTTTTTTCTATTTCTTTTTTTATAACATTTTCCGTATACAGTACGACTTTGTAACGAAAGCTCACCGAGTATACAAACATTGTGATAAAATTAAAACACCACACTGCTTCCCAAGTTTGCTCGTGGTCGACACTAACTTTTATACAAATTGACAATGTCTCGTGCAAAGTTTAGAATTTCCTGTCCGTTGGAGGTTGGCTTGTGCAAGCTGTTTATATTTACGTATATTTTTGTGCATTTGTAAAGGAATCTTCAAGTATATAAGCGTGTGACTGTTGACGCGACAGGTTGTGAGTTCAATTTCTGATCGAGAAAATGCAATATATTTTGTTCTTGCTCTGGGGTCGAGGCAAAGCACGGCGTTGAGTTTCAACACTCAACACGCAATGACAGACTGAGACGAAAAGTGGACAATGGAAGTCTTATTGAGAACTCCTTAACACTAGACATCCAGGTTCCCTTTGCCTACCCTACAATATGCGGGACATGTTGTAACATGTTGTAACATGTAAAGAAAACTACGTAATATACCTATGCAAATATGTTAGCGTTTAGGAGGGTAATTGAAAAATATATATATATACGAAACGAAACAAATAAGACTCCTTAATCTGAATTTACTATAAAAATAAACAATTTAATTACATAAAAAAACGAAAGCCTTCCTTGAGATTATTCTGTATCTGTCCTAAGCATATTAAAACTTTCAAACAAGAAATTCTCCAAGAAAAAGGTCAAAGGGAATTTTAAATTGTCACATAACCCTGTTAAAAGTTAGCGACTGGAAATTAGGAAACGTCAAACGGTGAAGAGGTGCTGCGATAAATCACGAGATCTTTATTATTGGGAGATGACTCCTCACTTTGAGGGTACGTAATACTATCCTTATAGTTTCAAGCAATTTTCATCTTAAAGTAATTTCAGTCATATATGATGAAATTCTTAAATAGAATTTTATATAAAAATTGTATAGGTTTACAAATATTTGTTTTAGCTTTACGCTTATATTTCGCAGATAGCAGGTTTGGAATATTGAACCTGGGAGCCTCCTTTTAAGATGCTCCGTTCCCATTAAGACACTCATGTTCCCCTCTTTCATACTCATCAATATATCTATCTATAAACTTTCCGTTATTTAGTGATTGATAGACAACGCACAGGTGAAGTTACTGGACCTAGAAAGTTGAAATTTTGGTATTTTCGGGAGTAAAGAGGAGCACTTTTGACCTACAATTCTGAAATTTGTCTAGAAATAACAAACTTGCAGTATAAATAAGAGGAAAACATCCGAAAAATGGAAATCTAAGTAAAAAATCTCAACAAACACAGAATTTTTTACTTTATTTCTTAAGCTTCACGCAAAAAAGTTTCGGACTAGGACTAATTAAATATATAACTATCTTTTAACGTTATCTAGAAACAATAGCGTCTTATGTCAAAAGTATAGTTAATTGAATAGAATATTGTGGTCTTGTAAAATTTCAGTGTTCTAATCTTATCTAGGGGTACGTTAAGCCGATACAGAATCGACCTTTAACACGCAAACTTGACGGTCTACCCTTAAATATTTACCCGAGGGACTCTATTAGAGCACATTTTCGCAATTTAAATTCTATTATAGAGGGAGAAAAGTATTGGTAAGTCTTATTTCGGTTTATTTATAGTAGCTTCTATATATTAATAAATAGTTGGTTAAATATTAATAATACGAGATGTTATTTTTTTTATCCAGCTTCTCGCTGAATCCCATATAAAGAAGGATAGGCAGAGAGCACCTAATGCTAAGTCACTACGTTCCCTATTCTCCGCCGTTTTTTCGAAGTGTTGTGTATTAAGTGGCAAAACTCAACACCGTGCTTTGTCTCGACACCAGAGTGAAGAAGTGTAAAACTAAAATAGTGTTTTTATACAGTATCTTAAATGATATTATTCAAATGCCAGTATTGAAGTTTTAAATTCATGTGAACGTGACCATTGTGGCCACTGCCACTCGAAAGTATGAATTATTTTAATTTTCCTATTATGGTTACAAGGCAAAGCGCGGCGCTTAGTTACGCCACTCAACACCCGATGTCTTGAAAATTAAACGGAAAATCTCAGAGCACTAGGTTCCGTTCCGTTTAGTTAAAAAGAAAAAAAATACAAGTAAAAGTCGGAATATTTTGATACTTTGTCCCTTATATTATAATTTGTTTGTATATTTTTTAATCTACCCTGTTATATACGTATAAAGTAAAAAGATATAAATGTATTCTAAAGATTGAAAAAAAATATTTTCAAAGGAAATCGAACGCAATTTTCATGACAATTTCTATAAAAGTTTACTAAATTGTTGCTCGTGGAAGCGAACAATCGAGTAATTTTGTATTCTAAAAGGATTGAAATATCAAAGGGTCGTTTGAATCAATTGATTAAAACTGACCTTGACCGGACTTTTTTTTGTAGTCCTTATATATTTATTTATTTTTTAATCGACTGCAAAAGAAAGAATTATGTTTTTAGCGTATATCTTGTTTGTACGAGTATGTGTGTAATAATATTCTGTATTAACTTATATCACCAGAACCGCTCAACGGATTTACATAATTGAGGTATCGTTAGATTACAACAAAGCGCGTTTTCTCCGTATAGTAGGCAGAGGAAACCTAGTGTTAAGGCACTCTGTTCCTCCTTCCGGCTAACTTTCAAGAAGTCTTAACATACCAGAGCCCCAGTGAGGACTGGGCGACGACTTCAATAGCTCTTCACTATCCAATATAAAAACCAAGAATAGCAGGTATCTTAGCAACCATCCTAAATCCGGATTATAACAGCAAAGTAATAGAAGGCAAATGGAAAGTAAAATGGACGAAACTTAACTCCTTCCACCTTTGAGGGAGTTGTCACTTTGCTTCTCTCCTATCTTTTAACGAGTTAATTTTCCAAGCACGAACTCTCATAGATGCAACCCTTATTAATCTGCGCTAAAGAGGTCATTTTTAGAATAAATAACGACGTGCCCGAGATCACGGCGCCTATTAACATGTTGTATGAATATTTATTTTTTTGATTAGATGGACATACATATACGGTATGTGTAGCGTGTGTATGTATGTCCATAATTATATTTGCTTTTTTTAACAGTTCTTCAGTTCAGTTGTATTTAGGGTATATTATAGTAGGGCATAGTAGGGTAGGAATCTAGAGGAATGTTTTGACACTAGGTCTATCTAGTGTCAAAACATTCCACTTGCAGCTGTTCCCCGAAACATTCCATATTAAGTGGCGAAACTCAACGCAACGTTTTGACTTGCCAGACCAAGAAAATGAACGTAATCTACTTTCTCGATTGAACCCACATATTGGGATTTATATAAAAAAATATTTTCTTGTACAGAGTAACTGACGACTGTAAAATACACTGGTTGTGAGTTCGACCCCACTCGAGTAAATTAAATATTTTTTTAAATTTTTTTTTTCATTTCTTCGTTCTGGTATCGAGATAAACATGCTGTTACGAGTTACAGGAAAGTGGGGAACGGACGGTCGTAACACTAGGTTCCCTCTGCCCACCCTGCTGTGTGCGTGATACAGCGTGAACCTGATTCACTGATAATTAAATACACAAAATTGTATGTAACATGTAACTTTACTCAAAAGAATACGTAACTACGAGCATGAGTGATTCATAATTTAGACAGTTAAACAAAGCGGATTATTTTGAAGGCACTCTCGGTAACGCAATAATTAATGAGCCGATATCGGTTAGAATTTTAGACTAAGATTAAATATGGGAATTGGAAGGGAGATGTGGAAATAATTTTATATGTATAACTAATAGTGACCAGTAGTATATAGGGACACCAGGATGCGATTGTAAACACAGGTTCTGGGTTCGATTGCAACTCGAAAAAAAATCTTTTTTTCTAAGTTGTGGTAACGTCTCGAAAGGCAATGCCTCCAGAATTTGGTGAAAAATGGGAAAAGAAATGGAAGGGAAGAAAGGAATGGAATGGAAATTTTTAACACTAGGTTCCCAGATTCTGCCTTGTTATGTGCTGGATACATCGTGAAGCTAAAAATAATAATTTAGAATAAGAGCTGTTATAGTAATAATTTTATATAATAAAACTACAGGATTAAATCATTTTTAATGCTACATTTATGATCAATTAACTATATTTTCTTAAATTATATTTTTTATTGCTTACCACTTCTAATTTACTTTATTCTAAGGTTTAACAAGGAGTTGAAATTATGGAGTAACCTTTTTGTTTGAAATTTGCAGGAAATTGATTTATTATTCATATATTAATAAGAAATGATACTAAGCACTTATATTTGTAAGCCTTTATCGTACATTAGGGAATACGTCTAAGAAATATAGAGGGCTGTTGTGGGGGTCACAGGCGGGTGACTGTAAGCGCGACAGGTTATGGGTTCAAAATTAATCTAATATTTATTATTAAAAATCATATTAATATTATAAATGTGAATGAAAGTTTCTTTGTTACGCTTTCAAGCTAAAACTACTTAACCGATTATCACGAAACTTTGTACACCAATTTTTAGAGGACAGAAAGGTCGTCTATGATTTTAATTTTTAAAAAATGCGTATTTGAATATATATTATCCTTTGGCTATAGTATATAAAAAAATAAGTCTCTATTATCAGAATAAATAGATATAGTATGTACAGATTACAATAACAGTAATGAAGAAACATTTCTCAATACACTAGCAACTAATATAATATTCGGCCATACGTTCCGCAGTAAATCAAAAGTCGTAATACCAACACAATAAAACAAGTTGGAACGTGATAAAATATGTTTCTACCCCTCAAATAAAGGCCATTAAGACGGGAAGTAGGTTCGATTTCCTTTATTGCTACCCATAAAGGTGCTAAGCTAGTGATTGTTATAATAAACGGGGCGTTAAGTTAACCTACTAGGTATGTAAGATTTGTGTGATTTAGTATGGATATTTTGTGCGTTGAAGGAATTTTTATTCTCCGTTTTTATTTTAGCTTCAAGCTGTATTCCGTATATAATATAATTTTGAGAGGGAACCTAGTGGTAAGACACTCCGTTCTCTTCCCATTGCTCAATTTACGAGACATTGCGTGTTGAGTGGTGGAACTCTTTGACACATTATGACATCTTACTGGAGCGAATAAATAAAAATAATTCATTATTAATATATTTACCATGTAACACTTTGTTTAAAATACATGTACAACCATTTTATTTCAGAATTTTTAAAAACTTAGAAGAGAAAATTTCAAGAATTGCATATATTGAATTAAAACCAATAATGAGGAGATTGAAGAAAGAGTGAGAGCAAGAGATAGTTACATAGAAATTAGACATGACGATTCTAATTGAGAGTTAATAAACGTCAGGGATCACGAGTTCTCGTGTTATGAGTCTAGGTGCTCTTTTCATCTTAAGATATGAGCGATGTAAAGTAGTTCATAAGCATATTACTACAATAGGTAAATGAATTATTTATAATATAATAAATAATTACTAAAAATAAATAATTAATAAGCGATTTCAAATTGTAAAGAAACGTAATAATAAAGTAGAAAACGTAATAATATATGAATGAAATGAGTAATCTATAATGTAGCTATATATTATTATTTGTTATAAAAAAATAAAATTTAAAATACTTAAATATAGCTATGTTTTTCCTGTAAACCTTCACTTAAATATATTTTTTTGGTATATTATGCAATTTTTTAATTTTATATGAACTTGGCTCTTTTGCAACTATGCCCAATGGCCATAAATACTCAATTTCAAACTAATCTCAATTAATATATCAAACGCTTCGCCATATTTAGACTTAACTGATGCAAATCACGCAATTAATTTATAAAATGGTATTAGCATGTGCATAAAACAAATTTGTGTTTCACTGAAATCTGACTAAAATAATTTATATTGTTGTAAACGCCGTCAATAATGATTAAAATATTTGTATCTAGTTTATTAGTATATGTCAATATTTTTATATTGTAGTTTTCATTTTCAGTTTTGCGCTTTTTTCGACATAACTAGGTAGAGAAGCAATATTTAGGACACTATTTTCTCCACGTTCCGTTTAAATATCGGGTCAGCTTGAGACCGTATCCACAAGACGATCTCAAGATATATGTAAGTGTACTTTACTATTGTAAGAAGTTTGTATAATTTTAAATAGTTTTTAAATAATTTACCCATACATTGTTGTTCGTTCGATGAATTTAGATATAACGATTTTCTTGTAATATATTTGAGATGAGATCATTTGAAAAATCTAATAAATTTTGGCAAAAATAGGTTTTCTCCTAAAAATCGTTAAATATATTAATAAGAAACATTAGACTTTTTGACTAACAAAGTTAAGAACATTCAAAGGATGAATACGGAACTGCCGTAAGCAGTTTCTACTTCCAATTCAGTCTTTTACCTTGTAACAAATATAATAGTAAATACAAATTAAACTCATACCAAATAAGTGTTATTTAAACGGCACTACCGTTATCGTGCTATATTAATCTTCTTGGCAGATGTTCCTTTGAGTAGGGTCTGATAAAGCGATCTAGCGAGGTGCCACGGGATTTAAACAAATAGACTTTGGGCATTAAAATGTCACGACTATATTATGTAATGTGAATTAAAATAATTGCTTGTCGCGTTTTGAAATGTTTTTCAAATGTTCGTTCTTAGGGTCCTCGTGCCCAAAGGGCAAAACGGGATCCTATTGCTAAGACTCCGCTGTCTGTCTGTCTATCTCCAGGTATCTCATGAACCGTGATAGTTATGTAGTTGAAATTTTCATAGATGATGTATTTATTTATTTGGTCGCGTGAAATATTCACAGAATATTTAGTTATATAATGTATATTTACTCAAAAAAAACACACGCACTATTACGTAGAGGGAACTTGGGAACCTAGTCACTTTCTGCCAATTTCTCGAGACATTACGTGGTGAGTGATATAAACCTAGTATGAGTAAATAAAATTAGAATAACTTTGTAACAATATATATATATACGTATTATTTCGTTAAGTAAGCTTATTTTGAATTTAATTTGTATGTAAAGAAACATCTGCCGTACAAACATACATGTCTCAACTTAATCATTAAAAAACTTTTTAAACAAGGAAAAAATCTTAAATTTCAAGTGACGACAAAGTAAATTAAGACAGCAACAACAACATACTTATACAAGTAAATCAAAGATCAAAATAAAATGAATTCCTTCAAAGTCTTCATTGTTCCCAAGTTTCGACTGACAATCCCGTGATGTACAGAGAATACGTAATGAAAGGAAAGTATCAATTACGGTACAAAAAGCTCTCGTGATCTATGTCGAGTGGCTTACTAGAGTCGAGGGAAAACTAAATTATTTATTTATACATATATTGTGGCCAGTCGTGGCGCAGGGGTACAAGTGCGACTGTAATAGCGACAGGTTGCGGGTTCAATTCCCATTCGAGAAATATTTAATATTTTCATTTCCTCGCCCTGGTAACGAGGCAAACGCGACGTTGAGTACGTTTTTTTCAATTCTAGAGATAGACATAAGGAACCTTTGCCAAGACTATCTGAACGTCTCTCCAATTAGTTTGAGTTTGACGCTGTTACCAGAGCAAGAAAATGAAAAATTAAATAACAATAAATAATTTCTCTAAGCGAATCTGAATCCATAACCATTGCGTTGACAGTCACACACTATCCACGAGCCAGAATGGTTTAACGAAAATACATAAAAAATATTTTGAATAGGAAAAAAATCTAATAAATATTAAACACCGGGAATACATCCACCGCAACCTACAGGTATTAGGCAATAGAATCAAAAACAATATGGTAATAATATACAGGAATGGAGTAAATAATTCATATCCTATCCAATACAGGAGTAAGGATAATGTGCTTCTAATGCATACTTATTTTGGTTATTTCTTAGACTTATTTTGATATTTAATTTTTCAGGGTTATATATACGTAAATTTTGGTGAATGAAGAAAGAAACAATAAAGCAAAGAGAAAGTTGAAAGTCTTTTTTATATAGATTATTTAAAAAAGACTTTCAAAAGAAAGGGATGAAAATAATTAAAATATTATAAACATTGAATAGGAAATAAACCCACTACCATCACGTTCACAATCACACGCGGTCACTTTGTTATTCTTAATAATATACAATTTTATTACAATCTCTTCAATACATTTCAGCCACTTGGTTCGTTAAGTTAATACTAGTAACTTATTTTAATTTTCTTTCCTTATTTTAGCAAGATAGGCAGAGGGAACCTAGTATTAAGAAACTCCGTTCCGTTGAATTCTCAAGACATTTCGTGCTTATTGAGAAAATATTAAGTAATAGCGAGGAAATAAATGAAATTCATCCCCCTGAATAGACATAGAACCCACGACCACAACGTTTACAATCTGAAGTTAATAAAAATAAAATAATTAAAATATATCCAAACCTATGTGCTAATCGAATCCACAACCACCTACAGTCATACGAATAACTAAAAAAATATATTTTTTATAAATTTTTTAGTAATATAACAAAGCCATGTGCACTGCACAGTGCAGATGCAAAACCGCAACCCCTAACGACCTGTTCATCCCCTGTATGCACAGAAAGGCACGTTTAGCAGTTAGCTTCAATTTCCACTACGTTATACCCCATCCATACGTCGGATTAGGTATCGCCACGCCCTAAATCCTGGATGTATTACTATTACAGGTATACGAGTATATTATATTATGTTTGTATGGAAATTTGTATGGTATATTGAGGCTAGTCATGGCGTAGCGGGGCCAGTGTGTGATATTTTCATTTTCTCGCTCTGGTAACAAGGTATAACGCGGCGTTAAGTTCCGCCACTTAATAACTTAGTTACCCACTGAATTCTTCCGGATTTCGGCGGAAATTGGAATACGGAAGTGTTTCAACGGGAACGGAGTGTGTCAGCACCAGCTTCCCAGATTTCGCTTGGCTACGCTGCTGTGCGCAGAATAAAGCGTGAAGCTACCGATTACTTTTTATCAAAATATTTTTATGTATTTTTTTCGTGAAATCATTGTAGCACACGTGGACAATGTGTTGACTGCAAACTAGACTAGACTAGACCTTTGGTTGTGGGTTCGTATCCGCTCAGGAAAAATATTTTATTTATCATAATAACGGTCAAAATGCGGCGTTGAGTTACGCGACCAGTGCAGAAGCTAATCTTATCACTAGATTCCCTCTGCCTATTATAATCTAGCAGATTGGGAAAAATAGCCTTATTTATTCGGTATTAGCTTGTACAATTACAGTAGCTACTGGCTTCCACTACTTTGTGGTCACGTTGCACGCTAGCGGTGTACCACAACGGTTAATATGCGAATAGGCTAGAATTTTCTTTTCATACATAACACATATTTTAACACCGTTTTCAATTTCGACTTTCTCAAGTCAAACAAAATATATAATCATATTTTTGTACTTTCCCGCTGTATCCCGCACATATCATTGTGGTTTTATTATACCATTAGGATTTAAAAGAATAACATACAGCTAATAATTTAATATAACTTTAGAAAATATTATCAAAAACAATAACAATTTTTCAGCAAGTCACGTCTCTATCGTGTTTCTTAAGTTTGAACTAAGGATTTTCAAAGCATTTTCACGTAACAGCTGAAAACGTATACTATTATAGATCTTTGTTCCTTTAATCTAAAGCTTATTTTGGCTTGCAAGAGTTTTCAAACAATCAAGTCATTTGCGGTTCGCTGGTAAGTACGTAAGTAGTGAGCTCGAATCGAAGTTGAACACTCAGTTTAATTGTATTCCTAATTAGAAAACCTAGGTATTGTAATTGACCTGTTTATTCTTGTAGGTATTAATATGATTTGCTATGTTCCTGGGGCTGTTGTGGGGGGGAATGGGGGTGTGGATTATGTCTTGTTTGTATTGAATCAAGGAAAATTTTCGCAAGTGTGTACTAGATCTATATATATATTAAAACTATAATATTTCAATTCCTACAGTCGCTTTCTAATTCTGACGAGATTTCCTTTCTAGGAAACACAAATTAGTGATTTAATTCATATAAAAGTTAATAATTTACAGCGAAAACTGATACTCTTGGAAAAGTTGTTCCCGATAAAATATCTAAGGCTACCCTTATAGTATTTTCCCCCTTTTTGTGGGGGGTAATTAAAGGTAGATTCATGAATTTAAAACGCGCCTCGCCCAAAATTTATTTAAAACTTCCCAGTTAAAGTAAAACGACTTAAGGCGTATTGTTCTTAACAATGAGAACGTCAATGACGATGCTACAAAGGAAATAGAAAACAATGTAGATTTAAAGACAAAAGTGTGAAATTGCTTACTTACATTTATTAGGTTTATTGTTTATTTGATAATATAAGTTTTAACATTTTTCTTATATTTTTTATTGAATCTTTTGTCTAATGAAGCAGCGTCAGTTTGATTCTTACTCGGTGTAAATAATTATTTTCATTTTCACGCTTTAGTAAAAAGGAAAATAAGGCGTGGTGTTGAGTTACATCTTTGAACAAACAGTGTCTCTAAAATAGAGTCAAAAGTGGCAAACGGAGTGTCTTAACACATCAGCAGGGTAGGCAAAGGGGACCTGGGAACCTAATCTTAAGAAACTCTGTTCCCCCAAATGGCAGTGCCATTCTCCATTTTTCAAGAAATTCTGGAGGCATTGTGTAATGAGTGGCGGAACCTTAGGTTTGCCGCGCTTGTATCCCGTTACCAGAGTGAGATGAACATATTAAATATTTAATTTCCTCGAGTGGGAATCGAACCCACAACCTGTCGCCTTTACAATTGTAAGTGACTTCCACGAACATGGCCACAGGTCCATTTAATCGAACTAAAAATATACTATCGACAGAACTACGTACAAATTAGAATCTAACATCACAGACAGCTAGTCCTCTATTTTAGACTTTGTGATTGAAAATAAAATTCGTTTTTTGTTTTGGCCTACTTTTAATATACAATAAAAATCCATTTGCATTAGTGGAAATAGATACCATATGGTTAGGATTTTGTTGCTTGAATATGAATAAACCTATTAATCATAAATGTGTATTCTCTTACAGCAGAATAGGCAGAGAGAACGTAATAGTAATGCCCTCTGTTTCAAACTCCTCCTCTCAAGTTTCAAGATATTGTGCGCAGAATTGTGGAATTTATATAAATAAATATAGATTTTTATCAACTTCATTCCTTTTCAGCATAGCAGCGTCGTCGCCTAAAAAAAGTGGGGGACTGTAGACATACAATTTCCCACTCTTTCTATTTATTGGGAGATACCCCATTGTTCTATATTTACATACATAAAGCTAAACGCTACTACACATTTAAAATTAGTGACCTAAGCTTAATTATATACGAATATTGCTATGAAATTGCATTTTTCTACAACAAAAAGAAAAACATATGTACATATATTACATAAAAATAATCCCAAGAAAATGTCCTAGCCGGTGACATAGTTTTTACTAAATCATTCCAAAACGACGTTGTAAAAGTTAGGAATTAATGTGACTTCTTAGTTACTGAGATGTTAAATGATCTACCTCTTGTACTTTTCTTTTAATTAGTTCTGAAGCCATTTGTGTGAGGAATTTCTGTCATTTCAAACTTGATGATTTCTTTGTAATTGTCTATCTTATCATGTTTTACCTCATAAAAGTTATCCTAAGTATTGACAGTGAGGACCAAAATCGTTTTGCTTGATGAGAGCGAACAAATGAAAATATTAATTTAAATAAATATTTCATTTCTTCGAGTGGGAATCGAACCCATAACCAGTCGTGTTTACATTCTTGTGCCCCTCCACCACGACTGACTTCCAAATTTTAATTAATTACGTCATATTAATAGGAAACTTCAATAAATGGATAATTAACAAATAATGAAAGCTAACTAGGTGCATCGCTTTGGTACCCACCAACGTTTACCTTCCACTAGTCAAAATACTATGTTCAAATAATTGTACGGTGCGTGGGTAACAGAGTGTCTTAAATCTAACTTCCCCACCTATTTTCTATATGAGGAAGGCAATCACATTCTCAAACATTAAAAATATAAAGCACGAAACAAATGACAAAGACAAACGTAAACGAAAACTAACTACTACCTAAGCGAACGTGTAAATAAATGAAAAAAATCATAGTCTAATCCGGCATCATACCAATCTCTCTGGACTGTATACCCAATTATCCTACACCAACGGCGGATATCCAAAACGTAAAAACAATATTTGTCAATCCCTCCTAGAAAATTGTTGCCTTTCGCTTACTTTTTTCCAACGGTCCCCAGCAGTTGCAATGTCTATTTGTGATATTTTAAAATGAAAATGTATACTTGAGATAATATTGTCTTAGCGGATTGGCTGGGTTTTAGGTGTGAGGATGAGATTAGGATATCCTGAGCTATTATAGCTTCTAGCATGTGAAGAAGCAGGGTGAAAAAAGAGGAATTAGTGTTAAGGTTCACCGTTTCTTTTTTTTAGCGATGCCGCGTTTTAATTTATAGAGACAAAATAAATTGCAAACTAAATGATGACCTAATGGGGATTAAGTTATTATAATATATCTAATTTATAAGATTTATTGATGTTACATGGCAGTCATTGAACTCAAAAATTTGCGGCTAATATGTAAATGTAAATTTTCATATTAGCCGCAAATCATTATTTTATATGCAAGTTAAAACTTTTTACCTATCGAAAATCACTTAATATTTTTTTAAAGTTATATTGGACTTAGATTATCATTTCAAAAATTAAAATCAAAAAATGAATTTTCAAGTAATATTTTCACGATTTTAATTTTCAAATAATTATTTCACACCCATATAATGGAGTAAGTTAAGCATCGTTTAACACAATTAGTATTTGCCACAAAAACAGAACTATATTATTCTCATCTCATATAATAAAATAAACAGCATCCCGTATTTATACACCTATGTAGAAAATATTTAAAGTTGTGGTAGAAACTTTTCTCATTTAGAAATTCCCGTAACGCATGTTTGCGCTACCCTCCTCTCTTAGAATATTGATTTGAATTCCATGCACTTTGCCCAGATTTTTCGTCCAACTAAAACAGCTACTAAAAATCTTTTATCATAAAAATCTCTTTATATATGCACAGGGTTTTTGCTCGTTACCTCACTGGATTATTATTAAAATATTTTGAGAATTTGTAAAATTCTAAATGTTGCTTGCAGGTTTATTTTTAAGTTATTTTCTCAGCTTCGCGTTGTATTCCACAATTCGTTAGCTAGGCAAAGAGAACTGAATGTACATACATTTTGTTCCCCACTTTTCGTTCAATTTTTGAGTTGGGTGTTGAATGTGGATTTGAATATGTCTGGATAACTCATGCTGCTGAACGGGGAATGAAACCACAACCATCTCGTTTATAGGCAGACGCTGTACTACGACGACTATCATTCTAAAGTTAATTTACTAAATTAAGTGACTAATTATTTCGTACCATTATTTTATCTATTTTTTTTGTACATAGCATATTGAGAGATAAAATTAGTGGAGGTTAGATTGATTTAAAAACGAAAAAGAGAGTGTTTTACCACTAGGTTCCCGATCTACCTTGCTTTATCTAAAAACTATTGCAATTAAGCATGAACAAAAAATCTTTTTTTCAAAATATCACACGACTAGCCAAGCAAATATCCATTCAAAATCAAAAATCTTCTAACACCAACGCAGAAGTGTTACAACCTAAATCTAGATCCACGCTCACTTTCCTAAAAGGTTGCTAGACAAAGACCAACTAAGACCGACAAACCGCAAGATTTATAAAGCCACTCGAGCTGAAGTGTGAAAAATCATTTTCAATCTTGGCAATCTGCCGACGTACAAGAGGAGCTGGTTATATATCATTCCTTTCAATACTCTGCTTCGTTTTGCCCTCTAATATTGTGGACTAATGATTATAATTAATCGGATTTACTTAGTGTTTTCAATAGGCTTGTGTTAAATAGCTGAGGGTTTGGGTGGAGGTTTCCTTGAGGATATAACGAGATTCTTTTGTTTCTCCTTAAAATTAATTTAGGGAATATCGGGACAGGTATCCAATGTTAGATTCAATTTACAAAAATTTAGCATTTATCTTGGATTATTAATCACTAATCTTTTGATCGGGGAAATATTCATCTTTAAAATATTTTTATTTCATTAGTTGTTTTCCATTTCCATCAGCCCATAGAGGGACAGTATTTTTTAATAATTGAAAAATAAATGATGTTTCAATAAGTTCTTTCGTTAATAAGCAGCAATAGAATAACAATAAAGATTTTGAATAAACTTTTAGCAATGTTGACGGATGTCAAATGAAATATAAGAAATTATTTCAAAAAATA
This sequence comes from Heliconius melpomene melpomene, assembly GCA_000313835.2. Taxonomy (NCBI): domain Eukaryota; kingdom Metazoa; phylum Arthropoda; class Insecta; order Lepidoptera; family Nymphalidae; genus Heliconius; species Heliconius melpomene. The sequence continues at coordinate 2,813 of HE668978.1, read as the reverse complement.
AGGGCGAGAATGCAGGAAAGATTACAGCTACCCCATCCCCTTAAAACTAAGAGAGTATTTTATCATAAAATTTAAAGCGCCGTAACCTATTTACGCAAACTGTTTTATTATCAACGAAAATCTAGTTACCCTACTTTCAACACAACCTATTCATTGACGTTTGATTAAGTATCGCCATTTCTGATACGCTTTGACATAATTTAAACTTTATTTTAGATATAAATAAGGTATAATTTAGTAAATTACTTGTATTATATCACCGTCTAAACGTAATCTGTACTAATGAACGCTAACGCCCTATAACTTCAAGTTTAAACTAAGCTACAGATTTGGATAGAAATGGGATTATATAAATAGGTTATGGATGACTTGCTACAGCAATTGACGGTATACAAGATTACTTATTTGGCAATATATCTTTGGTGCAGCGATTTATTTATAATGGTGATGTCGATACAGTATTTGGTCTACGGGATTTTAGGTCAGTTATTTTGTTTGATCGTTAAAAGTATTCGTGGCCATGTATGACAGCGTACTGACTTTTAGTGGTTCAGCAGATATTTGGGAATTTGAAAAATCACGAGCGCAGATTCAACAGGCTGTATTTGCCAATTTTCTTCAGGAATTTGTTTTTTTTTTAAAAAAACTGTAATTTCTGAAAATCGGCTTACATACCCATGTATGTAAATGGATAGGTAATGAAGTTCTCTACCCAAAGACAACCGTTGATCCATCGATCATGTTACATTCTGTATAAACATATAAGAAAAATATTTTGCATTATTTAAAATTAAAACCTAAAAGGGCTGAGACAGCTTAAATTTTCTCTAAGTTATATTAAAAGTTTCATACTTTTCTCAACTTAACCTCATAAGACATATAAAGTATACGATTTATATTAAAATTCCTAAATTCAAAGGTAACGGTAGGTTTTACATGACGCGACGCGATGCCACGCATGAAATTGCGGGGCCGCGATAAGGGAAATTTGCATAGAAATGAGTGGAAAATAATTTCAGTATATTTATTACGGAATTTTGTTTCGGTCGATTTTTTTTATGTTTATTAATATTTCATGTTTTATTAATACGTTAACGCGTGTCGGGTTTTGTTTGAAACAGGCTTGGAGTCGATGTTTACATTTTTATTAGGGTAAATTACCCGAATTTTGAAATATAATATGCTGTAAAATAGGCCATAATATTTATTTATTTTGTCTTTTTTTTTTCTTACTGTCTAAAAAAAGAAAGAAAGTAAAATTTAGTTTTATTTAAGTAATAAATTGTGGATATATATTTGTGTGTAACATTTTAGAATTATCCCAGAAAAATGCTGAATGCATGTTGACTTGCTTGACGGCTTAACTAAAAATTTAAGATCATAATTATAATTATACTTAATCTTAATAGATGTAACAAAATAATTGAATACCCAGAACAAAGAAGCCGAGTGTTTTTTGAATATCAATGAAGAGGGCAACCTGGAGGAAGAAAGAGGATCTTCTTTTTTAATGGCATACTTGAAGAAAGAGAGACTTAAAATATAAAGAATAAATAGTCTTTCCTCTCTGACCAAATGATAGAAAAAAAACTCTATTTGACACAAAAATTATGTTGTAACTTGTTCGAAACGGTACATCCTTAAGTGGGCCAAAAATGGAGAACGGAATATCCTAACACTAAATTCTCTCCGCATATCCTCACTTATATACGATATGTAACAGATTCTTAAAGATAAAACACTAACATAGCGTATTTTCTTAAAAATGAATATATCAAGTAATTTATTTCTTAACTAGTGGACGCGCGCAGCTTCGCTAGCTTATTTAGGGGTGAATTCTAATAAACCACGAAATATGTGTTCAATGAAAGATTTTTAAGAGTCTAAATTTCAAATTTTATAAAAATCGGTGGCGTTTTAAAGATTTTTCCATACAAACTTTCAACCCCTTATTTGCACCCTTAGGGGACGAATTCAAGAAAACCGTGAAACACGTATTCAATTAAATACTTTTAAAAATCTAAATTTCAAATTTTATAAAAATCGGTGCCGATTTAATTTTTTTTCCATACAAACTTTCAACCCCTTTTCGCCCCTTTAGGGTTAAAATTTTTCAAAATCCCTTCTTAGTGGATGTCCAGATTACAAAAGTAAACATCTGTCCAAATTCCACGTTTCTACGCACAGCGGTTACGGCTGTGCGTGCGTCTTACCTCAGTCAGTGAGGACAAGTCCTTTTATATATATAGATTACGTAGTGGTTTTGTGTAAACACCGCATCAAATGCTTTTGGCTTGGCTCCTATGTGAGCTAATTATTGTTTCTTTTATTTTTTTCGTCTATCTAAAGCTTAATTAGTGTTGGCTTATTTTGAACTTTTTTTAAATTTTAATAAAAGTTATAAAAGGTTGGATGTTGAGCTTACAGTGTATGTGATACTATTTAAATAAATGAAGAGAATATATTGAAATACTTGGTTGTCCACCTACCATATATAAAAATGATGATAACATAAAAAACACCATAAAGTGAGTATGAAGAAGATAATGGAAGTGGACGTGACGAAAGAGGTAGGCGGTTCAAATCCCTTTCGGAGAAGTGAATTATTTTAATTTCTTCTTCCTATAAAATAGGTGTAATAAATTAATTTTTAACAAAAAGAAAAACCGAATTCTAACAACGAACTAAAAAGTGAAAAATAATTATATAAAGATTTTATAATTTTGAAGTCGGTGCCAAGTAAAACAAACAGGCTTAGTAATTAGATATTGTAGTAAGGTGTTGTAGCATTAGTTTGACACCGACTTCAAAAT
>HE668950.1:57237-87037 GCA_000313835.2 Heliconius melpomene melpomene | reverse complement strand
GGAAGAGGCAGCGCTCCTTTTACTGAAACTACATATAGGGTAAAATATTTCAAACCCAGAACTAAAGAAATTAATCAAGGTACCTCAATAGTTTGGACGTAGGATTTTTATTTCATTTCACGATTTTTATCCATACCTGTATTTAGTGTGACGTACACATACGTGTGCGACGTTGCCGCTTTGACAGTTAAGTGTGTGCGTGTTTATTTTAATAAATGGTGTTTTATTTTAAAACGATAATTTTATTACTTATTTTGTTTGAAAAAATAACTTTTTAATTTTTGAGTAATTTTTTTTTCTGAATTATACATATAAGCCTTTTTAGAGTATTTAAAACTGTAATTTCATTTAAAGTGGTGCTGACAATTCCACCCTGTGTATACTTTGAAAGAAAAAATCGACTTCACGCTCGCGTATCCCGCACAAGCCAGGGTAGCCAGAGGATAGCCTAGTGTTTAATTGCTACGATCGCCACTATCCGCTGCATTCTGAAACCATTGCGTGTTCAGTGACAGAACTCGACACTAAAGCGAAGAAATGAAAATATTAGATTTTTCATTTTATTTTGAGGATCGAACCCACAACCAGACCCACGCGTTTACAGACTGGCCTCATTAAACATAAAAATATGTATATTATATTTACATTTTGTATATATGTAGTTTACCTAGAGAAAAACAAATAATTCACATCAGCTTAGTAATAAATTAATCGTCACTTCTGCGCATATATGCGTGTGCGCATAATTAATAGGATTAAAATATATTTTCTGATATCTCGCGTAGTTTTCATCAAACGACATACATATTATCAAAAGATAGAGAGACGGTACTGGCACCAAAAACAAAGATATATAGTGAAAGTCACCAGACGGCTAAGCTAACGGTATAAGGAGAGCAAGCCAAGTTTGACATAGATTTATTTCATTCTATGATATAGTAGGTCCTGGCGATAAAAACTTTTAAATACATATAAATATTACATAATTAAAATAAAAGATGACGTTGATTCCCTAAAGTAATAGCGGGTTAATGCCATACATTTTTTTTTCATCTTCACGCTGTATCCAAATAGCAGGGTAGGCATAGGGAACCTAATATTAAAACACTCCGTTCCACACTTTCCAACGAATTTTCAAGGCATTGCATGTTAAGTGACGGAACTAAACGCCGCTTTTTACCTGGTTCCCAGAGAGGAAATGAAAATATGAACAAATAATTAATTCCATCGAGTAGGAATCGAACCCATAACCCTCGCGTTAACAGTCACAACGCTTGTACCACAACTACCTCGGCTCGTTTGTTTTTTATTTTAAACAAAATATTTCAGCGTATTCCATTAAAACATCGTCCTTGCGAGTTCAAATTAATCCACAGGGATATTTATATTAAAAATACCGAAGTTAGAGATTGCCTAACTTTGATAGGACTATAGATTAAAGGAAAAACGTAGAACAAATTGATATATCACCGAGTTGTCAAATACACGGGTGAACGTACAAATACATTAAAATACAAAATAAGGGCATTCCTTCATTATTCAATATTAATAATATAATGTATTAAAGGTACTTTAATTTAGTTGTTGACGCCAGTCATGATGCAGGGGCATATAATGTGACTGTAAAAGCGACTGGTTGTGGGTTCGATCCCCACTCGAGGAAATGAAATGTTTATTTAAATTTATATTCTGGTGTCGAGGTAAAGCGCGGCGTTGAGTCCTCTAGAATGCGGCGAAAAGTAGGGAACGGAGTGTCTTAACACTAGATTCCCTCTGCTTACTCTGCTGTGTGCAGGATATGGCCGCGAAGCTGATTTAATTTAATTTAAAAGTACTTTCAGTTGTTGTGCCAGATAAACAACGGTAGGTACCCGCTGTAAATGTTACAATCTAAACCAGATCGGCCGCCTGAACTTCCACATTTGACCTACTTCCCCATTTTCCTATTTTGGTTGGTATACTCGTCTGAATTCTGACTAGATTTTAAAATATTAAAGTAATAGGGATAAAGAAGTTCCATATTAAAATTACGTCGTCAGTTATGTGAAATTTTTTAATGTTATAAAATATATCTTATTATATTTAAGCTGGCAACATTTAGATTTATTAATCTATATATATATAAAAGGACTTGTCCTAACTGACTGAGGTAAGACGCATGCACAGCCGTAACCGCTGATGGGAGAAACGTGAAGTTTGGACAGATGTTTACTTTCGTAATCTGGACATCCACTAAGAAGGGATTTTGAAGAATTTTAACCCTAAAGGGGTGAAATAGGGGTTCAAAGTTTGTATGGAAAAAAAATTAAATCGGCACCAATCTTTATAAAATTTTAAATTTACATTTTTAAAAGTATTTAATTGAACACGTGTTTCATCGTTTTCTAGAATTCTCTCCCTAAGGGTGCAAATAAGGAGTTGAAAGTTTGTATAGGTTTTTTTTAAATCGTCACCAATTTTTATAAAATTTGAAATTCGGACTCTTAAACATATATAATTAAACACATGTTTCATGGTTTTCTAGAATTCACCCCCTAAGGGTGCAAATAAGGGGTTGAAAGTTTGTATGGTAAAATCTTTAAGTCGCCACCGATTTTTATAAAATTTGATATTTAGACTCTTAAAAATATTTAATTGAACATATGTTTTATGGTTTCCTAGAATTCACCCCCTAAGGGTGCAAATAAGGGGTTGAAAGTTTGTATGGAAAAATCTTTAAATCGCCACCGATTTTTATAAAATTTGAAATTTAGACTCTTAAAAATATTTCATTGAATACATGTTTCATGGGTTATTAGGATTCACCCTTAAATACGCAAGCGAAGCTGCGCGCGTCCGCTAGTATTAATATAAGATTACAAAGATCAGAACCGCCCTTATTCAATTAATAATATTTTTTTAAAATATATAACAGTCTAAATTAAATATTACATAAAAACACGTAATTAAAGTAAAATGTGTAAAATATTACACATTCATTGGTCAGTCAGCACTATCAGTTGGTATAATGATTAGGCATAAAGAGATTGCCAGTGCGTCGCCCTCGCTCAGCTAAAAATACGCAGGCGGTTCACCCAGAGCATCCTCACAAAGAAAGCGCGCGCGTTTTGACCTCCAAAATTAATTGCGTGAAAATTAATTTTACAATAATAAGTTTACTTAATAAATAAATAATATATAATATACCTAATTCGTATTTAATAATTTTGTAAAATTCAATCAATTAATTAATTGAATTTTATTATGTAACCTGGTCCAAAGTCCTTCCCGAATCAGGGATTGTTTTTGATTTAAATCCTTAGATTAATTAAAGTAAATAATTAATTGGTCCTCCAATTAACAAGCAAAACAAGCTATGTTTTTATCAACAACCATTGAAAATAAGCCATTAATTTTTATATCATATCTTACTAAAGTCTCATGGCAATTTGAAATATGGCGGAAACACATTTGAGGAAGTGTATAAAAGGATATGTAACGCAAGTTGCGGAAAACGAGACGTATTAGAATATTTCGAGCAGAGTGAGACCTTGGAGACGTCACCACGGGTGGGTCGAAGGTTCGATGACGCATGACGTGCCTTTCAACGCTGTCAACGTTACTTGGTACATTAATGTGATTTCGAGGACGCCGTGGCCCAAGTGCATAAGGATGTGACTGTAACGCAACGGTTGTGGGTTCGATCTCAATCGGAGGAAATAATTATTATTTCATTTCTTCGCCCTGCCACCAAGGCCAACGCCTGGCGTTGAGTTACGCTACTGAAAACAATTCGGCGGAGTGGAGTACGGAGTGCTTAACTAGGTTCCCTCTGCCTACCTTCATATCCTATACGAGATACAGCATGAAACTGAATGTTTTTATACAATAACTAGCGGACCCGGACGCGGCTACGCCTGCTTGAAATATAAGAATATAATTTCTATAGAAATATAATTTTAATCTAGATGAAATGTTAAAAGTGACTATTATATTTATTTTCATAAGGATGAATATCAAAATGACGCGGTAACGAACGCGGTAGCGTAGCGACGACGGTTGTTATTAACATGGCAGAATAAATTGCATGTCAAATTAGAAAGTATTTTAATATATTAGTATATATGTGTTATGTAATATTATATAGCCTATAGCACTTCTGAAGAATGCAGCTTTCATATAAAACAAAAACAAAGTAAATCGATCCAGTAGATCCAGAGATCTTAGCGTTCAAACAAACAAACAAACTTTTCCGCTTTATTATGTTAGTATAGATTTGTAATATTTTGTTGCTTGATGAAGCAATACTGCACATTATCGGCTACGTTTCCACATAGCATTGCATTAAAAAAAACTCAGTTTTTTTATATTTTAAAAACAACAGCCACGTGGCTGTTAAAGAAAGTTTTGGCACGATCCATGCCGATAAGATGGAATCGCTTCACGCCGCTATTAAAAGAAATGTGTGAATGTAGCACAAGTTCAAAGCGACCATCGCGACGCAGGTCAGATAGGTCTATATATAAAATAAACCTAATTTTCATACTTATAAGGTCGAGGATGGTGTTAGCTTTTAATTTTAAATCGAATAATATCGAGTTTAAGAAAATAATATATAACGAATAAACTAAAAATAGTGTTTATGTAGAAGTTAACATGAGTAATCCACCATTCCAGCAGCTATAGTAAGATACTTGGAACTACTAGAACAATAACATCAAGACTGTAAACTACAATTGAAATGGCCCCACAAGGAGGATAAAATAAGCATGAGCTAATAAATAAGTATCTTAAGAAATGGGGGGGAGCCTGGATTTTAGCTTGAAACAGATATCTTCTTGTAAATGTTGTTTGACCAGACTGTTCTGAAGTGGGCACGTCTCCCCAATTCCTGCTCCCATTTAAATAAGCTTTTCGAAACATCTCGAATAAGGTAAAAGGTAACCACCAAACAAAATGAATGACAATTAATTCATATCGATTATATTGTATGCGAATGTTATTTTCGATTCAATGAGACTGGTTCATTGATCTGGTGATTTAAATCACATGCTTCAAATTAAGTGCTATGTTACTAAGTAATCATTGCGGTTGCAGGCTGGGGGTCGTTCAACCATTAGGTTAGGTTATATATCCTGTTTGAACTTTGATGTGTGAACTATTTTTTAACCGACTTCTAAAATAATAAATGGAGGTTCTCAATTCGACTGTATTTTTTAATCGACTTCTGTAAGAAAAGGAGGTTATCAATTCGACTGTATTTTTTAACCGACTTCTGTAAGAAAAGGAAAAGGTCCGAACGAATGGAAATATAAGTTTAAATAACTATTTCAATTCCTCGATTGGGGATCGAACCCACAACCAGTCGCGTTTTGTGCCCCAGTGCCACAACTGGTCTCGCTATATGATTATGATTTGATTTAAATAGCACTGTTTATAATAATTATTATATTATTATTATAATAACTCAATTTACCGCGTTTGTGGTTATTTATACTAACATAAGAATATTAAATATTATTTTATAACATATATAATCTATATATTTAAAAGAACTTGTCCTCACTGATTGAGGTAAGACACACAGCCGTAACCGCTGATAGTAGAAACGTGAAATTTGGACAGATGTTTATTTTCGTAATCTGGACATCCACTAAGAAGGGATTTTGAAAAATTTTAACCCTAAAACGGTGAAATAGGGGTTGAAAGTTTGTATGGATTTTTTTAAAATCGCTATCGATTTTAATAAAATTTGAAATTCAGACTCTTAAATATATTTCATTGAACACGTGTTTCGTCGTTTTTTAGAATACACCTCCTAAGGGTGCAAATAAGAAGTTGAAAGTTTGTATGGAAAAATCTTTAGACGGCCACCGATTTTTATAAAATTTGAAATTTAGACTCTTAAAAATATTTAATTGAACACGTGTTTCATGGTTTATTACAATTCACCCCTAAATAAGCAAGCGAAGCTGCGCACGTCCGCTAGTATAAATATATAATACTAAAATCTCAATATAACATTTCTAGCTGATGGTCGTGTCAACGAGTGATTCATCCTTAGTTTGATGACCTGTCCCACCACATTACGAAGTCGGGTCTTTATAAAAACTAACGGTACCCGCTGCCACGGTCTTGCGAGTTTTAATCGTGTTTTTAGTATTGTTAAACCAACGTATTTTATTTTAAACCCATTGTTTTGAGGCGTGCTTAAATATTTAGTATCGTATTTCAGTTTGAAGTGAACTAAATGAGTATCCTACTCGAATCTACTTTCATGTTGTATTCGGCACATAGCGGTTTAGGCAGAAAGGACCCTGGGAACCTTCCGTTCTCCATTTTCCATCGAATTATCAAGGCTTTCGAGTATTGAGTGGCAGAACTCAAGGCGCTTTGCTTCATTATCAGAACGGTGTAGTGAAAACATTAAATTTTTCTTTCCTCCAAGTTGGAATCGAATGCACAACAGTAACAAACTTACAAAACAATACATATCCTATCCTATATCTTATAAAACAAAGTCGCTTTTCGTGTCTGTCTGAACTTTCTAACTCTTCTTCTTCTAAACCATCCAACGGATTTTTATGCGGTTTTCACCATTAGGTCGAGTATTTCTCAGGGAAGGTTTATATATAGTTTATTATTTGTACATTCTTATGTAAATTAACATAAATACGATAAATGTGTCTAAAGTCCTACCCATTGAGACACTTTCGCGCATGCGCTGCTTTAATGGTAAGTACTACATGAAAAAAATGTACGGAGTATTGTTCCTCTTAATAAGATCTACAAAAAAGTCCGCGAGAGCATATTTTTATCTATTAAGGATAACGTGTAGTGATCATATTTCTGTCTAAAAATAGTAATTTCAATATATTTTTTATTGTGAGGGATATTTTTCCATAATTGTATTAATCCTTATCCTTTAAAATACTTTATTAATTTTCTACGTTAAACGAAGATAAAATTTGCTTTTTAAACTATTTCGAAATTGCGAATAGTTTTAGAGAAAAACGCATTTAATTGTTGACACATCACGCCGTTCACACATCAACTATATCGAGTCAAGTTTCACTTATCCCTTACTCTCAGCATATAAATAAGTATATTAGGTACGTTGGCCATTTAATGTAGATCAAAACGGTCTTTTCTGTTTTTCATTTTAATAAGTACTTTAGAAGTTGTTACAATATCAAAACATCCTTGCTGCGAAACGCGCCCCGCGACGTTTTGCTTATACAAGCGCGTCATGAGCAGTCATCGGTGGTTCCGTGGTAGAATGCACGCCTGCCACGCGGGCGGCCAGGGTTCGATTCCCGGCCAATGCATTCTATTTAATTATCCTCACAGGCAGCCACGTAGTGCTTGCTTTTCATCAGGGGCAGAATACCCTCTTCAACATTAACCACAAGCTCGAAAAAAAAAACCCGCCTGCCTTTATAGCAACGAAGATTTAGATGCGTTTGCACGTATTGGATAATTGGAGTTGAATGTATTATTTCAGCGCGATATATTTGGTTTCATATTTTTTGTAGTAGTTATTAGTAGGAAGGTTTATAATTTCTTCCGTTTAAAAATAGTCATTTAACTATCTAAAAATAGTAATTTAAATATATTTTAATAAGTACTTGAAAAGATTAGTAGCACAGATTTAAAATTACGATACCTACTAAAAAATCCTTGCCGAGTAAAACAATTGGAAAATCCTTATTGGAACTACGAAAATGCGGGTTGCATTAGAGTTTAATTAATTTTCACATTATCTTAAGTGCTTTGCAAACATACATTATATGAATAATCCAGTAGTAAAAGCGGGCGAAGCCGCAAGGGGGTCGCTAGTATATTATAAATATCAATTTTAAAGGATAAATTTATGAAATACTTTCGCATTACATACAAATAATTGATTAGTTTAACATTATTTAACATTTTCTATTCTTATTTTCTAAAAAGTGCGATTTCACGGTCTCAAAATTTGCAGCAAGTAAGTACAAGTAGGTCAAAACTCAATATGGAACAGAATGGTGACTCTGGGTCAAAGACGAAGATTGTGTCGTAAGATTGCGATCTGAAAAGTGTCGATCTTATTATTATAATGTACCTACTGAGAGGACACCGACTGAATTTTATGAAAAAAATAAAAATATATATTTTCAATTTTTGGTTACATATATGGTTTTACTAGCAACCCAAACGCGGCTTCGCCCGCTTAAATTTATTGTTATATTATAGCCAAGTTTTACAAAATCTACATACCTATATAAATTGTATCCTATGTGTTATTCTGTCTAAATCCGTTAAGTACTTTTTGCGTGAAAGTCCGGGCTTCTATACTCTCTATTTTTAATATGTATTTATGATAGACAAGCTTAGCCGTATCTATTTTAACCACAGCCTTTTTTTGTTAGTCCAATCTGGGGTGGGCACGGAGCACGGACCACCCTTCCTCCCGTGTTCCTACATCCATGCTTCGTTTTTTTAAAAAAAAAGTACCAACAGGTCTGTCAGTTCATGAGCATGACTAACTTAAGCAATTTATTTTAATTTTCTTACCATATTAATATTTATGTGACTTTTTTTGCCTGTAATCGCTTGTAGGTACAACAGGAAACTGCGTAACTATTAGGTACTTTTCGCAAAATCATATATTTTAAGAATAAATGTACTAATATTTAAAATAATTAATGTTGAATCTTCATTATCTTTAGTTATTTTGAAATTTTCATAATTTTATTTTTTTCCCTAGTAGTGCCCAGTCATGCAAATACTCGAGAATCAACTGTACTTAATATTTCATATATTAGCAAGAAATTATCCAAAAATGATGCGTCAACATTTTCTGGAACACGTAGGTGACTGTATGATGTGAATCATGATAAGTTTGATGTTGCATTGTTTCTTAGATATCATTTAATAGATTAAATTTTATTTAACAATAATTTATTACTTTTTACAAACATTAAAAATTGAATAAAAACATGAGAAGTTCAATTAAAAATTTAATATTATTTCCAATTAAAATTTTTACTTGTATAAAAAGCACAAAACAAATTAATATACTTCTCTATAACTAAGTAAAATATAATTGGTTAGATTCCCTCAAGGACTGTGATTAAACATTTTAGTATGCAATATATGATTTTAGAGTTAAATTTAATTTGTTACTTGTATATCTAGTTTAGTAAATAAAACATTCAAATCTACAGATTTAACTAACCATTAATTTAATAATAAGAAGTTGTAATATTGTTTGTTAATCTAAAATTTGTTTGTGAATTTCAGTGTGTTCTTTAACTCTTTTGTTTTAATCTATGGTAAGCAGATATATTACCACCAGTTCAATTGTAAAATAATCATTACAAACAATTTCTCATAATATGTGTGTAATTCATTCACATGCTCATCCCGGAATAGTCTAGTGCTAATCCCAGAAATTTTATTTACAAAAAAATTGCCTCAAAAAATAAAAAAAATAACAGTTACACAGGTCTCCCCCAGAAAATATCTCTAGTTACGCTAAAGTTCATTCACCCATTTGGCAGTTATAATGCCACAGATACACTAACAAATACAGTTATTAAGCAAAAATAAAAAGTATATTATCTTAACATAACAAGAGGTTTAGGATAAAATACCTAGAAACCAATTTAAACTTAAGATATCATTGTTGAGTTTCCCTCCATTGTGTTTCACTAGCTTTTATTTTATAATTGAAAACACTTCCTTATTTAAAACTATTTTTGTATAGTTACATTGGTTGGTTCTTACTACCTGAATGGGGTCTTTTGTCTTCAGTTTATAAAAAGTTTACTTTTATTAAAATTTTAGTTATTCTACTCAAATTTCATTTATACAGTAAGTAGGTACCACATATTAAAAATATCGTGCTATTAAAAAAAAGATATGACCTTCATTAATTTATAAGCAAATTATAAATAATCTCAAATGGGTTTGTCTTCCTTGAACATAAAAATATTAAAGAAATAAATCTATTTCATGCAAAATTACTCATTCTCATTTTATGCTTACCTCATAGACATTTGGATGCCACACTTTAGTTAAGAACCTAATAGATGGTGGTGAATATGGATAATCAGGAGGGAATTTCATGTGTGCCTGAAACAAATAAACAAAATAAAATGTACAATATTGATATTGATATAAACAATTACTAAACAAAATATATTTCACATTATACTAATGTAAGGATCTTGATCTTTAGGTTTTAAAAAATATCATACATTTTTAAATCACTGTTAACTATTACACCTCAGTGGACTACACATAGTATACAGTAGAGCAAGATACAGAGAACATAGTGTCAAGACATTCTCTTCTCCATTTTTTGTTGCAAATATTTTACAATTACATTTATCTAATAGTACTTTATGTATGTCATGACAAAGTAGCATAAATATTATGTTGTGCTGCTTTAATTTTATTTTAATGGAAAAAAAAATAGTGACAATACTAAAAATATGTATGTACCTTAAATAATTTTTACTTATGTTTTTGTAAGAAGTTCTTATTATAATAAAATTGGAATTGTTATTTCCATCATACCTTTTATAAGGTGTGTAGAAATAAAAATGTTCAATTATCTTTTGCATTTCTAATAATACTAGTTCAAAATAAAAGCTGTATCAGAACAATGGTGTAGGTACATTCCTACATCATCTATTTTTTTTATCACTTCATCCTTATCAAACTGTCATTAGCAGAAAGAACTAATTACTATCAATGTATTAAAAAATAAATATGTCAGAAAATAATTTGTCTATTTTTTGTTTGTATTTTTAATAGTGCATGATTTATTAGGAAAATAATATATTTATGTACACTGTGTGACTATAAACAAAATGGTTGCTGGTTCGATCCCCATTTGTGGAATCATTATATTAAATTAATTTCCTTGGTAGAAATGCCTAGCATACTCTGATCCTGAACACTAAATATCTTGACACGGTTTCTGTTGTCTACTATGCTATACTTGAAAAGCTACCTCATTGTTACCTCAAACACAAGCAAAATAAAATCTGCCCAACAGTCTACAGCTAAATTCAGGACAACCAAAACTTGTTGACCATACTGTACTTATCATTATTTAATAAATTAGTCAATTGCACTTTTATATGGCAGTAAGAAAGTCTGCTCCTTACTTCTACTTTGTTTAGTCAAATAATAAAAGATAAGTACTAAAAAAAATTACTTGAAATTATTAATAATAATAATACATATTCATATAGAATATTGAATTACTAATTACACAAATTAGAGTCATGTGACTGTCTCGATCAACATACTACAAGTTATAACATGTTCCCACAGAGTGGGTATGGAGTGTCTTATCAGTATGTCCTCTGCCTACCCTGCATTATAGAAGTAATAGAAGTATAATGTAAAAATACAATACAGCAATATTACATACACAATTATTTGAAAGGACCAAATGAGGGTAAGCAAACTAAAACTTTTACAAATCATTCCAGTTATAAAAAATTTATGTTCAAACAACAATTTGTTATTTTAACATTTTTATACTAACTATAGATAGAATCTTCAAAGTACATAAACAATATATGTCAATGTTATCTAAAAAATATATTATTATTTATTTTTAATGTCTGTATGGTACTTTTATCTGATATTGTACATTGCTATACATGAGTGTTAATAAACTAAATATTTACAATTTTCATTATCACTACTGATAACAATTGTTTTGAAGATAATTGCTTATAATATTTTGAAATTTCCGATTTATTTCATGAACATTATAACAATAATTATTGATACCACATTCTACACAATTTACTTTATAGTTTTATGTATTCATATAGTTTTCTGCATAGATAAAGGTATTTTTAAATATAACACTTATATAAATTAGACAAAAGATATACATAGTATGTAATACAATTTCAATGCACAATAGAATTGACTAACTTTTAAATACTACGGACGAGTGCACAATAACGAACTGTCTTACCTTGAAGTATCCGCCTTGGTAAAGCGTGTCTGGAGGTCCAAAAATTGCCACTTCCCATTCAAATAAATTGTCCTCACCCGATAACTTTACTCGAAAACCTTCCACTGGTTCCTCTTGAAGACTCTTATACTCTAAGGCTAAGGCCCTCAAAGCTGAACTGGTAGGTACCGTACTAGACATTTTTCACAATTATATTTCACTATCGATAGAAAATTAAATAGCTATCTACAGGTAAATTATTGACATGACACTGTGGAGCTCTCGCGGTCCACGTACACACGAGGCATTTCAACTAGTCCCAATTCACAATAACAATGAAATAATTTTCGTAAACATATCGCGGGTAGCCCACGGATAGCAAGATTCGCGCACTGCCGACGCCAGCACGTTGTCTTCAACGAAACTATGGAAAAACTGGTTGTCAATAACACGAGGCGATATTAAACAATGAGAGAGCCACCATTCCACGTCTAAACAATCGCAGCTCCAAGGAGAACGACAGCGTATTCACTTGTACACAGCTGCTACCTGAGTTGCCCGACCGAATATTGTAGAACAGCTGTTAGTTATTTCCGTGCTCGATTGCGCAGCGATGTGACGCACGCAGCCATTTATCGACTGCTCGCGCTTTTACTGCCATCTGGTGTTCGATAGTGGAAGCGTCAACAATTGAAATTAACAAGTAACAAGTGTTCTAATAAACCAATATTATAATAATAGATGGCAGCACTATATATATATTTTTTAATTTATCAAGAGATGGCGTTACATGTTAACAATTGGGTCATTTTTCTGTATTGGAATTGACTTGTGAATCATATTTGTGAATTTGTTAATTTATATTTTTGGATATTACAGACTTACTATTGAACAATCTCATTTTCCTTTAAATATATTGTATAAATTTTTCAGTACGTTACGTGGATGTTGTCATCATACCGTTCTCTTGAAAGTTATAATCACCTTTTTATTAATAAATATTTAGAAAAATATAGCATTTTTTAAAATTAATTATCGATAGAACTAATTTAACTTATTTACTTTAAATTTGAAGTTTAACTAGTTATATATATAATATTTATTAATAGCATGTATGTTTATAGTGTTTCCAATTAAAATAAATAAAAGTGTTTAAAATATTCATTTTTCGTTATCTTTAAATAAAAAAGCATGTTAAGTTGATTGCACCTTCAGGTATCGATTGTACGATCGTCATAGGCTTATTTTCTCCTACTAGTTATGACGTTCGACTTTATCCGATTTCTAAAAAATATATTTTCTATTTAAAAATGTTATGGTTTCATCTTATGAAACATACGCTTTATTAAATTAGTCTTTTTGCTCGACTCACAGCTGTAAATAAATATGACCACCCATAAAAAAATTAAAACAAATTAAGGAGGGAAAAACACTATACCTACGCAGATATTAAAATAATAATGGTGGATTTATAAATATACTTAATATTTTTCTTTGTAAAACACTGACATGTTAATATTTTTATGTATATTAGTACATTAAGGGCAATAGACGATGCTAGCTCGCTCTACATTCGTAGGTAGAGTAGGAATGTAGCCACGGTCAGGCTTAAAAGACATTTAGAAAAGTTTAAACCTCAAAATGTGTATTACAGATAAAATAAATACTTGTATAATAAAGCTGTATTTTAATCGTAAGTAATTATTTATTTTAGTATTTTGTAGCAAGTGACTGTTAATGCTTAATACAATATTCTAAAGATAAACTCAACTGTCTCTTTTATGCACTTTGTTAAAGGTATTAAATAAGTATTTTTTAGTGTGTCCTAGTAGATGTTAAATAAATTTGAGACTAAAAGAGTAGAAAAAAAAAATTGGTTGTGATTTTCGGTTTAATAAATAAATATCAATAACTTACACTCATATTAAAAGTAAAACGAAGTTAAATATATTTAAGAAGATAATTATATGCAAAATATAACAAATCTGTTTTATAAATATTAGTCTATGCATGTCAAGATATATTTAAAAAAAATCAACAGTATTATAAATATTTTGTCTGCTTTAACGTTAAATCATTTTAGCACGTTCCATCTGGATAACTTATCGTAATGTAGAAAAACAACGAATTATTTTATTTTGTATACCACGATAAGTGTTTACACAAAGAATTTTTTTCCAGTTTTACGCTTTTTTAAGACACTCTGCTCCCCACTTTACGCCGAATTCTGAAAGCATCGCGTGTTGAGTGGCGGAACACAACACCTTTGCGGATACCAGATCGAAGAAATAAAAAAAATATTATTTAATTTCCTCGAGTGTGAATCGAACGTACAACCTATCGCCACTGCGCTACAACTGGCCTCAAATAAAAAATGTGAATGAATTTTTCTCATTATTATAAAAATGATTAATAAACTTATTCTTAGTGCATGCAATCAGCAAGTGGGCGCGTGAATCAAACCTACTCGCCCACCATCGCCTTGTAAAGGCAACAAAAACCGGGCCTTGCGCAACCTACGACTGTAACCCAGAGGTTTTCATTATATATACTCTATAGATTATACATTTATTGTTTAATAATCAATAATTTCAACTTACATCTACTTAAATGGTCATATTTATTTATCTGATGTTAAATACATTACCTAACTTTTGACTCCCACCCACGCAAGTCATTGATAAATCGGAAATTTAAGGTTGAGTTGCATTTATGAGCTTAATGCATAATATGAGCTTTCACTTCTTAATTTGTAAAGGCTTGGGACAATGTTTTTTTTTAAATATTAAAGATATTTTAGTTATAAAATCTTTTTATAAGATAAGTATGGCCCAAGATTTTACTAGTTTTATATAGTATACTCATTAAAATGTTAGTAATAATAATGTTGTAGACAAACTATATGTTTCTAGTTTTCTAACTAGTGTATAACCAGTTAGTTATAACTATTTCTGTTCTTATAGCAATTTACGTAGGAAGTATTAATTTGCGCTACCATTTCTGTATTTATTTCGATAGTAAAATATATATTGGAAATGTGTATAATTAAAGAAATTTATAATGAACATATACGTACAACATTTTCTAATATTTGTTGAATATCTTAAAAACGATTAAAAAGGTTGCATGTATTTAATTAGTAAATAAGTAAAGCTTTAAGGTAAACTCTATGGAACAGTTATTATAATAAGAGTTTCGTGAATTTTGTATTTCATATATTTGAGTACAGTTTATTGAAAATATTTCATTACATACGTAGATAAAATTACTTTAGCCAATGTTTTTATAGCTGCAATCTTTATGGAGACGAAACATTACGTTCTCTTCTCTATCGACTCGCCCACTGCCAACATCTTCATACCTGTTCTAAATAATTCTTCTCAATAATTCCATTATATTATTTAGTAATATTTCTAATATTTATTGCTAAAAAACGACAGTCAGGAGATATTTAAATATACTTAAGCTTAACTAAAACCATCGATAATATTACGCAAGATGTCAAAAGGGAGACTAAATAAAAGTAGGTCGATACGAGTAAAGCAACTTGTGTCATAGTCAGACTGGATTTAATCGACGCCACCAAAGGCTTATGTAAATGCACCTCACACGTACGAGCACAATGTCACTTTAAAAGGATTACATTTCTTGCATCCATGTTTTTATATAATATATTTTTTATCTTCTTGAATCTTTTCTACTTTTGTGGGTTCGATCCCTTCCACTCGAGTAAGTGAAATATTTATTTACGCAATGCCTCCAGAATTCGGCAGAAAGTGAGGAACGGAGTGTTTTAACACTAGGTTCCCTTTGCCTGCTGTGTGCGGGATACAGCGTGAAGCTGATTTGAATCTTTTCCATTTACATAGTAGATAAATAGTCTAGATAAAACCTATATAAATATATCGTAGATAAGGCTTAGAAAAAGCCTAGATAAAGAATATAGAGCCTGCGTTCTCAACAAAAAAAACTTAATATATGTATTGTGTGTGATGGAAATTGAATCTGCGACTATCGTATACCTTTGACGATGTTATAATATTGTAAAAAAATATTTTAAAATGTTCTAATAATCTTTTTATTATTTCTCGTAAAAAAGTTGACCTTGAGATAAAAACAACAATACTCGTAAATAATTAATATTTTAAATTACTTATACGAATATTGTATCTAAAGATATGTAGAGTAGTATTTAGTTTGTAAATTTAATTCTTAGTTAATATATTTCATGCCTTATTTACATTATTTTCTAGTATTTTTACATATATTAGATACATTTTCCTTCTACACCGTATAAGCTTACACGAATACTCTGAAGAGTGAGTATGTCATGGTTTTCTTGTGGTTTTTAGCATTCTCAATAAAACTAAAAGGTTGTTTATATGAATAAACTATGTTTTTAAATATATAGAGCAAATGAATATAATATTAAGAATGACGTAAGTACATTGAATTATATTTAAAACTGATATCATAAGTTCTAATAATTATTAAATATTTGTGAAATAATCTTAAGTAATTAGGACCTAGAAAAACAATAATCCAAATAAACATGACATAACTAACTATCATTAAGAAAATAACGATTTGTTAATGTTTAAATATTAGTAATAATTTTAAAATGTGTTTCCAAGAAACATATTAAGCTGGCCATATTCATTAAGTAGCATTCGGTATACCATTTTTGGTGTGAGTCCAACAGTGAGATGTAAGCGCTTACGTGTCACGAAGGTTGGTGGGCGACGCCAGCTTGCATCAAGGTGTGAGGGGGGACCGGCGCACGCGCAGACTCCGCGAGCCAGTCGCAGCCAGCGCGCGCGCACGCAGCGATACACGACACGAACGACTCTCGCGAATTTATTTTTATATCTTATATTGTTACATGGCAAACGTTTGACTTTTTAATATGTGATATAGTTATTTTTTTAAAATTACGTGTAAGGCTATTTAATCTTTAATTTAAGAATCTCCTATAAAGTATTTAATTTTTATCGCATAAGTAAATTAGTGGGACCAAAATGACTATTAAAAATAAAAAGACTAAACAATCGTCCGAAGTGACTACGTCTAAGAGTGCGTCTAGCAGTAGTGTTCAGAAGAGCAGCACTTCGACGTCCGTGCAGAAGAGCAGCAGCAATGTACAGAAGGTCAGCTCATCTGGTAAGAAGGTCCGCTACATTGACGTAAAGGTCGAGGAAGATGACCCCCTTATGATTACCGATGTATCTGATCACGCTTCAACAAGTGGCTCTATTATATCAGAACACTACAATAGCCATCCTCACTACATAATAACCGAGGCTCCTTCCGTCTCCGACTTGTCACATACAAGATCTCATGAGCATCAAGTAAGCGATATGGCCCAGGCGAATACCGGTGAGTTTGTATCTAGCTCTGTTCTTCAAGAATCCTCGACATCTCACCAACAAAGTTCTAAAAGTGAAACTTACCAGTCGTCTTCAACGTCCATCCAACATTCCGACTCGACTCACAGTCAAACATTTGATAGGACTGTGGATTCTTCTAATAGTAACCAGACACTCAACACCGCATTTATTGACAGTTCGGCAAACAACTCCGGTAGTAACAGATTTTTGACAAGATCACAGGGGGCAAATGCTACCGATTCTTTCATTCAGTCCGAACGCCAAAGCTTGGTAAACTCACAAGCTACGCAACGCCACCATCAACAAAAATACAGTTCGTCGACTGATAAAATTACAAATCAGGGATTTACATCGAATATTTCTGGCACTACGAAAAATGTTAATGTTCGCGAGAATGATCGGAGAAATATTTCTGATTCTTCTAAAAGAATTCAAACTGTAGATTCAGATCGCAGTAATATTTATAGTGGCGAAGGAACCCTTGATAAGAATGTTACATCAAAAGAATACACTAGCTCCTCACACTCCAGTGAGCAGAAAAGTAGCAGTGTAGCGAAGTCTACATCTTCTTCCTACGTTGTGGAAATCATTGATGGAAAAGAACGTATTGTTGATAGTTCTAGCAGAGAATGGGGCGATGCCCAAGAGCATTCAAGTAAAGAAAATTATTCAAGTATTAGTGGAACTGGCATTAAACCAGAGTCTGCTTATAGTGTTCAAAACTATGACATGGCATCAAAATATGACACAGGGAAGGATGGTAAAAAACCAATCAGTGAAATGACGGTGAAAGAAAATTCTAAATTTATTAAGGATGGAAAACATGTTACAAGCCATGATAGTGTAATTTCACATAAAGACAATGCAATTCAACAACATCAGAGTACAAGACAAGAACAGATTACAGATAAAGATCATTCACAAACTGACGATCGCTTTGAATCTACTTCTTCCCATTATATAAACAATGAACAAACTAATAAAAACATTATTAAGAGTAATACAACAGAAAGTAACAGAGTTAGCAATGAGACAATAAGAAGACGTAATGAAACAGATTCTTCAAACTTTTATGGTTATGATTCTACTATTAATAATCAACTACGCAAAGTAGGTGATATTTTACAAGTTCAGGACATTGAAAATCTTGATTACTCTACAAAAATCCTGAAAAGCAATACAAGCAGTGCCCAACAAGAATCAACATCTTCTTATGTATTAGAAGTCGTAGACGGTAAGCAAAGAGTAGTAGATAGTTCACATAGAGAATGGGGAGATAGTAAAGAGCGTTCTACTTACGAGAAGAGTCATAAAATAGGTGGAACTGGAATTAAGCCAGAACATGAATATTCTCGTCATGTTTTGGATAAGAAGTCGTATTATGATACCGGAAAAGACGGAGTACCCAAAAGCGGAACATTCGTTACGGAGGAGTCTGCTTTATACAAAAATGGGAAAGAAATTGCATCAACAAGTAACACATATGGTGGAGACTTCCAGAAGAAACCAGCCATCACAGAACACGTTCCCGGACATGGAGATGACACAATAAGAAAGGATATCACTATTAGTGACAAAAACATTTATACTGATACACGTGAGACAACAAGTGATACTAAATCTCATGTTCAAGATTCTAAATATACTTCACATACAACAGATTTTATTTCGAAAGAAAAAGAAAATTTAACTAAAGAAACAACTTCAAAATCTACTTCCCAGACCAAGGACAATTTGACAACTTATGAAAGAAGCACTGGAACCTGGAATGGGAAATTTATTTATGAAACCGACGACGGTAAGCCTAAACGTCCTAAGGAAATGTCTCCATTTGGCAAACCTGAACAACCTAGACATCATCTAAAGAGACAAGATACTGAGGATAACATAATATTATCTTCAAGAGATATAAAAGATTTTACATCTATCAGTGATTTACGAAAAATCATTGAACGCTCTCAGTATAATAAAGATGTAACTGTCAGTAATAAAAATATAGTAATAAAAAGAAATATCGACGATAGTGTATTGAAGGAAATAATTGACACCGTGAAAAAGTATCCTTTCAAGCGCATAGATAAAGTTACTTTTGGTACTAAAATTAACGAAGACGTAAAAGACTTATACGAAGGTGTTGATACAGAGCAAACGACAATTATAAACACAACCACAGGAGAAAAAATAAAAAAATCATTTGAAGTGGACAAGACAAGGAGTCAAATTGAGGTGACAAGATACATAACTGAAAATGGCATCACTAGGAAAGAAACTACTTATGAAGATGCAAAAGAAGACGAAAAGATAAAAACAGATGTTTTTGTCGACAATAGTTCGTTAGACATCAAAAACTTGGTAAGTTAGTTTATATGTGTATACATAAATAATTGAGTTTTTTATACTTATTTAGAGCATAATAAATTAATTGTTATATTGCTTTAATTTTAGAAGGATGTCCGCACAACGAAAGATATACGCGAATACGACGTGGTTGACCGAGCAATTACCGACACCACGAGAGAGGACACCGTCGTCAGCACCATCTACGACGAAACCATCATAGATGACAGAAAAACTGTGCGAGACGACAGGACCGTTGTAGAAGAGAAAATTTATGTAGACGAGACGAGGCCAAGGCAGGGTGGACCCAAGAAACCGGAGAAGATCGTGGATAAGGAGCAGTGCATATGTGAAATATGTACTTGTGGGTGAGTTGTATTACATATTAATAACTATGAATCATTTTTTTATTCGAATAGATTTATTTTCAAGGTCAAATGTTCATATACTTTGTATCGACTGCCTCAGTTGTCGGTGTTTTTACTTATTTTCCATAATAGATGAGTTCGATAAGATTTTTTTAACCGATTATGATAATAATAGCAGTAAATGGGTGTAAGTTTCAAATGAAAGTTGAAAGGCATTCCAAGATTATCTAACACAATGTCTCGTCACGTGCTTTTAAGTCGTTGAGAGCACTCTAAATATACTTAAACTTAAGTGCCAGTGCTTATCTTCGAAATTTCAGCTACCACTGACAATGTAAATTACATTTAAATTGCATTCGACGAACTTAACTTAACTAAAGAAAACAGCGAATTTTTTAATGATTATTACATAAATTTATAAACAAACATTAACTAACTATAATATTTGAACCTAGAACCATCAAATACATTATCCACTACTGCGCCACGACGGTGTCTATTATATTATTTACATATTTTGGATTAGTGCCTAATTTAACATGTACATTCCGCTTTCGTTTGTTTGACCTTCAATTGTTTAACATAATTAATTTTGACAAATCCACCATTCACAACGCCATATATTGTGTTTCTATGACGTAGGTAATATGTAATTCTACAAATAAAATTTTATAGTCTGTCGAAGCCTTATTTTGACAATAATATGAGTCATATAGCGTTGGTAGAGTTCTTGTATTTTATTTAAGCTTATGTTTTTTGTTTCCAACCGAAATTCATTTGTCGAAAACTCGTTTAGATTATATTATCGGGTATTTTAAAACAATGTATAATATTCTAAAGAAATGGGGTCTCTCTAAAGATAAACGAAACGAAAGTAGGCATTCCTTTTATTGGTCGTAAGCAAATAGAGCTACTATCATCACAGTTTGACATTTTCGTCTTCTTTTAGGATTTATATATCATATACTATCATTTTGTCAGAGTGTAAGTTTGTTTGTTACACTTTCCCGCTAAAATTACTGAACCGATTGTTATGGAACTTTGTAAACATATTCGTAGAGATATTAGAAATTACATAGAATACTTGTTATTTAAAAAAAATGTTGATTCTCTAGTTATTCTTAATACAAGAAAATATATTAAAATAATATTATTTTTTTTATTCAACATATTTCAAGAGAATATAAAAAAATCGTAAACATGTTAATATAAATTACATAAAAAAATATTAGTAAATAGTTATCATAGTTGTTATCTGACTATTATATAATGCTTAATCAACAACAAACAGTCATTATAATAAATAATTGATTTTTGCCAATAATATGTTATACTATATATTAGTCAATTAACATATATTATTGAATCGATTATATACATTTTGCTATCGTGATAAAATGAGTTATACTTTTGATAAATAATGTTTTAGCTAATTTGTAAATTCAGATTGTTATACGGCGTTGAATTCTGCCACCCAATACGCGACGTCTCCAGAATTCGACAGAAAGTGGGGAACGGAGTGTTTTAACACTAGGTTCCCTCTGCCTACCCTGCTGTGTGTGTTTATATTCCATTCTGTATTTAGCGAATAGACAAAAGCTACATTTTCGTTTATAGTACACAAAGATTAATGCTTTATTTAAATAAGAACTCCTTTGAAATATTTCCATTAATTATTAATAAGTTAATACTCTAGTTCTGATAATTCAAATTTAATACACAATTTAAATACGTAGGAAAATGACGCCCACACGGCTTTACTATTAACAATATACTATGTATATACATTCTCCTTCTTATATGTACTATGAGTCTATGGCCATTTACTAGTTTAACGTAATCGCTATTAGGTACAGACAGCAATGACATCATTGAAATTGTCAAATTAGTTATGATAGGAAACTCGATTAACCGGACTAATTGTTGTCGTTATTCATCCGGATAATCGAATGTATATAGAAAAGTTGGTTTTGTGTGTGGCTGAGGGCCGGGTAATCGAGTTTCTACTGTAAAATATTTGTTATTTATTTTACTTTTGTGTATTGTTCTCAATAATATTAATATTTTTTTCATATGGTTGTATATATGAAATACGTTTATTTAAATAATTTTACAATCATAGTGAAAGCAGTTTGATCACTTCATTTGTCAATGATGTTAATAAATTTTATATTCTATTTTCTAATTTATTATGAGTGAGAATGTGCTAGTTGTCTAGATATGTATTTATATACAGTACTAGCGGACGCGCGCAGCTTCGCCAGCTTATTTGCACTTTTAGGGGTGAATCCTAATAAACCATGAAACACGTGTTCAATGAAATAATTTTAAGAGTTTAAATTTCAAATCTTATAAAAATTGGTGGCGATTTAAAAAAAAATCCATACAAACTTTCAACCCCTATTTCATCCCCTAGGAGTCGAATATTGCATATTCCCGTCTTAGTGAGCATCTACGTCCTATAAATAACTCCTATGCAAAATTTCAGATTCCTAGCACTTGCAGTTTCTGAGATTTCGTGACCTTTCGATTTTATATATATAGATTAGGGCTCGTATTAAATCGGCATCTCAAGATCGATCCCAAACTTGAGAGCGGCTTACTGTACTAGGACACTTCTATGGCCATATAAGGAATATAAATTAGAAGCTTTAACGTTTAATGTTCTTTAAGATGTTAAATTACCGTTAAAGTCTATACGCATATCTAATCTAATGTCAAATTTCCTTTTATGGATATGTATGAGTCTCTAAATTAACCTAAGTTGACATTTATATGTAAGTATATGAAAAACTTGTTGGTATTTAAAGACGATAAAATTTAATTAAAGTATTTACAATGACATGGATAGGTATATTATCTGGGAAAGAAGTCTGCAATGTTCTCGTTATCTAAATCTGGCCAACAAGTTGTGAGAATCAAAAGAAATCGCGGAACTAGTTTCCCCTAGATACTATCATGAGAAAGCTTTGACAGTATTTATTTTTATTCTTGGTTAGATTCCCACTTGAGGAAATTAAATATTTAATATTTTAATTTCCTCGCTCTAGTGTCGAGGCAAATCGCGGCGTTGAGTTACGCCCACCACGCAATATTTCCAGAATTCAGCGGAAAGTTATCTTTGTAGAATATTTTGCAATTAAATAATTTATATATAAAGAAATACTCTTGGAAGGATTTTAAAAGAGTTTGTTATTTTCATCGTCATTTTATTTACCGAATCATTCCACACGCTATCGTTGTACAGCTGAGAGGTATTCGTGCACGCGATTTTATTAAACATTCTTTTTAAAGGAACGTATTTATTTAAAATAAAATATAGCCATTTTCCCAGTTTGATCAAACAAAGAGACAATTTGGTTCCATTACCCAACATGCAATATCTTTATTTCGAATGGACAGATTAATTCATCTATCCATGAAGTACACAGGGGCACAAAGCTGTGAAGCTGAAGCTGTGTCTCGAAAAATTCGATGGAAAGCGAGAAACAGAGTGTTCAAACACTAGGTTCCCTCTGCCTACCTTGCTGTGTGCGGGATAAAGCGTGAAGCTGAACCTGACGGATTAGTCATTAGGTTATTTCTGTTTTAAAATGCATATACCTACTTATGACACTATTTAAAATTTGTATACACTACCGGCCTATTCAAAGTTTAAGCCTGTTTAACCACCATGACGCTCCAAGTTACACAGGTGTTATATTAACATGTTTTGAATTCCTACTAAATTATAATGTTTTGAGTTTTCAATGTAAGTACGTGACTTTTTTATTATATACGCTTTAAAAATATATTACCAGTGTAATGCCTATTAATATTCTTATTTCTTCTATATATAACCACTTACGTATTTTACACAACAGAGAGTGTGGGTTCGATTCCTTCTCGAGGAAATGAAAAATTCAACAAGCAATGCCTCTAGAATTCTGTGGAAAATGGTGAACGGAGTGTCTCAGCACTAGTCTCCCCCCATATGCTGCTACATACAAGTACAGCAAGTAATCGATACATTTACAATATTACTGTTAATAGAAGATAATTAATAATAATTAATTCCTCATACCATTGCTGCTAGATTATTGAGACATGGACTGTGCTCTAACGATAACTACAATTCGTTATATTAAAACAACTTGTTTACCTCCTCCTATTAGGTAGGTACATCACTATATAAAATGATTATAGACTATAAATAAATATGCAGTAATACATGAGTAATTACGCGTTTACCCATTCTCGTGCAGTATGAGCTCTATGACACAGTTCGTGATTATTCTCTTTGACCCTGACATATGACTGTTAAAAGTACATATATTCCTTTTTTTAGCTTCCCGCTGTATCCCGCATGTAGCAGGGTAGGCAGAGGGAATCTAGTGATAAGACACTTTATTCCCCAATTTCCGCTGAATTCTGAAACCATTTTGCTTGTTGTTTTTTCTCCAGACCAGATTGAATAAATAAAAATATTAAATATTTCTTGTCCCGAATGGGAATCGAATACACAACCTCTCGCGTTAACAGTCACACGCTTTTGCCCATGCTCTACGACATATAAATATTTGATTTGATTTTTAAACAAAGACTTAGTTTTGACGAAATAATCGTTAATAGAATTTAAGTAAAATGATTCAATTAAATTACATTTCATAGGTTTTGCCGGTTTTAAATGAATCGTTTCTTTAAATTGTTCATCTTCTATCTTCTATATTATCACTTCTATTATTAGTACTGAGTACGGCAAACAGCAAGATCGAAGGTATTTGACATTTGTGGCAGATAAATATTTCAATACATAGCTACGTCTGCATTACATTGGACGACCTATAGATAAACTATAACCTCAAATTTCTTGATATACATACCTATATAAATATAATACTTATATATAAAATTAAATTACATTTAATTTATATGTTTTTTATATAAATGAAATAAATTACATTCGTTTGACCCTCAAAGAGGATGCAAGTCGACCCTTACGAGGTGAAAACGAGCATTTTTCATTGATGTCTGTTATATATATAAAAAATACTTTCATAGCGTTTCAAGTTTAACTACAGGCATAAGAAACTTGTTTATTATATTTTACAGTGCTAAAAGGTTGATTGGTGATTAATTTTTACTTTTTTTTTTATTTTAACTTTTCAAAAAAAGAAGACAGTAATGACGCAGAGACATAGTGTCGACAGGTTGTGGATTTGAACCCCACTAGAGGAGGAAATTAAATATTTAATATTTTCTTTTCTTTGCTCTGGTAACGAACCTCGTAACAGTTTAATACTTAGGTTAAATTTAGGTTAATTTTACAATTTTCTTAATTTATAAGTAAATTCATGTATATTAAAACCGCTTCACGCTGTATCCCGCACACTACATGGCAGGCAGAGGGAACCTAGTGTTAAGACCTTCCATTCCCCATTTACATTTTCAACTAGGTATATTAAGGGAAATTAAATTATACACAGACAGCAAGTACTTATACAAATTTTACAGTATAATATAAAAGAGACCGCCCGTTCCACTAACACTGACAACAGAATAGTGATGTGCTCGCTCATTGTGACAGTCGACTGTCAATTGCGACACACTGTGTTGCAAAAAGGTCTTTGTACTTGTATCCGATTCCAATTCCATGCATGTATGGAATATTGAGAAAGATGCAGGTGGTAGATGACTTTAAAATGTCATTACTGCTTTAAAAATCAATATTATTATCAAAATCATTCTATTTTATACAGGAAAATAATATTATTAGGTGTAAGCTGTACTGTACGTACCTAATGATAACTTTATATCTAATTTGTTTTTTTAGGCAGAGGAAATTCCATTTCTATTAAGACACTTCCGTTTCCCTTTTCCCGCGGAACTCTGGACGCATTGCGTGTTAAATTAAAATATTAAATATTTCATATGATCGAGTGGGAATCAAACCCATAACCGGTCGCGTTTACAATCATTCGCTTGTGCCACTGCACTACAACTGGTCTCATCAATTTTGTTGACTATTTAATATTACAGCTAATATGAATAATGATATTAACTATGCTAATGTTCCTTAAATAGAGAATTCCATAGGAAACTAAATTATAATTTACTGTAACAAATCAATATAATTTAAATTTTTCCAATTGTTTTATTAATCGATACTCAAAGACGAAGTGATCAATAAATTTTTATTTTAAATGATTATTTATTAATTTTTAACGTAATATTTTAGCAAAAGTTGACATTTCTAATTATAATTTAAGTGAACTGGTTGCTTTTATGAACTAGACGAGGTAAATAGTTCAGCGTGGGCATGTTTATGTCGTTTTCTATTGAAGTAGGCGTAATTTAGTCCTTAGATTGTCTAGATCCATTAAAGCCTGAGATTAGGAAACAAAATTTAATTTCGTGCTTATCTCATAAATAAAATATGTCAGCCTGTTTAAATAAAAAATTGATACTTATATTTTATTATAAAATTTCCTAATAGAAACTGGAAAATGTAATACCTTTTCACTAATTTCTTTCAGCATTTTCTCCACGTTTACTGGAAATATCAACGTGAAAATAATATCACGATATCAAATAGCAAAAAAAAGGAAGCAAACGAGAGCTCTATTGTTGTTAACGATTAAATACTCGTACTCCATACACAGCAAGTGCCGTTAACTTTCACATTATTATTATTAATAATAAACCTTTGTTATGTATGTATGTACGTGACTAGTTTGGCGCCTAGGCGATATACTTGAGTACTAGGCATTCGAAACACGTCCGATATATCGATTCAACAAGCTGTTCTAGATGTACGAATACGTTTTATGCAATATAAATTTCTTTTTAGAATTTGTCATCTATTTAAGCGTTTGCTGTACCCCGCATACAGCAGGGTAGGCAGAGGGAACCTAGTAAGATACTTAGTTCACCATTTTCCGCCGAATTCTGGAGGCTGAGTGCTTTGCATCGACACCAAAGGGGAAAAAATGGACATATTAAATATTGAATTTCCTCAAGTGGGAATCGAACTCACAACCTGTCGAGAATACTGTTATTCATTCTATAATTTCAAAATATTTTTTATTTAAAAAGAAAAAGTCAAAATATTCAATATAGGAATATTACTAGGTATATTTGAATTTTTTTACTTCTTTAGAAACAGACAGGGTCGAAA
This sequence comes from Heliconius melpomene melpomene, assembly GCA_000313835.2. Classification (NCBI taxonomy): domain Eukaryota; kingdom Metazoa; phylum Arthropoda; class Insecta; order Lepidoptera; family Nymphalidae; genus Heliconius; species Heliconius melpomene. The sequence goes on along the minus strand of HE668950.1, from coordinate 59,842 downwards.
AACTGAGTTAGCTTTCACTTTAAACCACTTTACATAATTGATAATAATTGCCTTTTGTAATGGAATAAGAAGTGTTCAATTAATGACACTTGAAGAAAGGATGTTATATCATTTTAGTTTCCTTTATTTAGATTAGGCCGTATTAAACTACAGTCGTCCATTTAATTTTGGTTATTTAATATTGTTTATACTGGTTTCTATGTAATTTTACTTTAATGTTAAGATTAAATCTAAAATGTATTTAGAATTTGCATAATAATTATAGACGATAGCCGATAGATTGTGGATTCGATGCCCATTCGAGGAAATAAAATATTAAATATTTTCAGTTCTATTCTCTGGTGTCGATTCGCGCTCTGGTGACTCTAGAATTAAGCGGAAAGTTGGGAGCGGAGTGTCTTAACACTAGGTTCTAAAAGCGTAAAGCTAAAAAAAAATCAGTTGAGTTACAATTATTACTTATTTAATATCACTTGCCAAAGTCACGGCTTTCATGAAATAAGTGTGATGTTATTATTTAGATTTCAATTATCGCCTAGATCTAATAATGTCGCGATTTTCCAGACATATTGTACGTGTACGTGTTAATCGAATAAAAATCACGAACGTTCTTAGAAAATGTTTCGCTATTTACAAGCATTGTATGGTAATTGTGCGCTGGGAAGAAACATGACCAACTTTTCAATGGCGGATGGCAAAAACTTACGTTATTATACATTGTATATGTGTATATATATATATATATATATATATATATATTAAGACTATTGAAATTTGGTTAAATAATTTAAACGCAAGAGAATTTAAATAGAATATCAATAAGTTTGCGGTATTAATTTGCATATAATAACATCACACAGCAGGGTAGGCGGAAGCCTAGTGTTAACACACTCCGTTCCCCATTTTCCGCCAAATTTTAGAGGCATTGTGTATAGGGTTGCGGAATTTAACGACGCGATTTGCTTCGACAGTGGGGAACGAACCCCACAACCAGTCGAACCCCACAATCAGTACATATAATAGCACTAAAATAATATAGAATCAGTAAATTATGTTCTTCACTTCGATAAACTAGCTAAAAATAGTTTTCAGTCAAGTAGGTGTTCCGTAGGTAGACTTTAGTATTACTGCATGGCAATAGCACGATTTACACAAACAAGGCCTTATTTGTAGTCTGTCCGTGTGGATGTTTATTCTAATCAGCATTATGTCACCAGAGAGCTAGCTGGTCCTCTAAACTGCATAGGTACATTGGATTTAACGGCATTTTAACTAGGGTTAAGAATTTAAAAGTAATGGAACAGCTCTGACAGAGAACGCAATAATAGTAATAAGAAAAGTGGTGCTCGCCCACTGCCTTCTCAATTGAGATTGAGTTGTTGCTAAATTGGCCTTCTCCATCTTAGCGTGTGTATCATTTATTAAAGGCAATCATATGCTCTGTTTGATTTTTTTTTAACCGACTTTTGTAAAAGAAGGTTAGCTATTCGGCTATATTTTTTTTATGTTTGTCATCTTATAAGTTATGACTGGGTGAACCGACAAGAAAGTTTGGGTAGGTTCTGATTATGGGGTCCGTCTGAGATTGAAGAAGTCGATATTTTTTAGTTTGTTTATATAATTTTGTATAACGTCATTATTTAAATATGCATTTTATTTCCGTTTATCCTATTCCTTATATTTAAATGCATTATATAGAACATTCATATAAAATTATTATCATTTTGTTTTTGTGAAGAAATTCATTGAAGATAAGATAACTGGATCACAGCTGTAAAGTTATAAACATAAAGAGCACGTAGGAATGTTCTACCTAATTATGCGCATAAACTAACCTTTCGACGTATTATTACCTATTTGAAACTTGTTTGCCTTTGAAAGTGAAGAATATATTTTATTGGTTATCAGCACCATTATACTGACGTACTCTACGTCACAAACTAGAGAAAGAGAGAGAGAGATTCACAAGAGAAAATATAAAGAATTCTATGTAAGTTAAAATACTAAAAACATAATACTTATATGTATTTTAACTTTCAAGAGTAAAACTATAGACAATTTTACCTTTACAGCCATATGTAGAGACGATAACAATTTGCTACGAAGACCAATAAATTAAAGAATAACGGCATATATGTCTCGAAATTAAATTTAACCAACGAAAGAAATTTTTTTTTTTTCAAGTAATAATAAAATCGGCAAGTCAATTAGAAAGACGTGACGCTGTACCGACCTCAGGTTATTCGCGTCGGTGATCTCATCGTGCCCACGTCCTCGCTTAAACTCGTTTCTTACTTGTTTACTCCATGTAAAACTTAACGTTACCAGCTCGCTGTTCTGCAATCTTACGTCATTTTTGATAGCCGACGCTGCTTTTCTTTTTTCCACATACCAACTCACAATGGGTTTCTTGATCGGTACTTTTATATATAAACATTGAAGCTATTTTAAGATTAAGCGAACAGTTATAAATGTAGGAAGGGAGCGCGGAGAACCGGGTGGACCGTGCCCACCCCAGAATATCCCAATCTGGTGCCCATCCCAGAAATTTTGCTTACTTATTTATAAACAACATTTACACTCCATCCCCAGAAATAGTCTTATT
>HE668950.1:37160-57137 GCA_000313835.2 Heliconius melpomene melpomene | reverse complement strand
GCTATACAGACGCTAAGAAGACATCCTATAGCTAGTTTAACGTGACCATATGCACTTAAATGCTTGCATTGTCAAGTATTCGATACAGCAAGTAAAAAGATCGACCTCAATACTGAACATGGAAAGTTGCTGCTGGAGACACACCATAAAAGGAGACACTACTGAAATAAGTATTTAGTACATTCGACATTTTATGTCTACAGATATTTAAAAATATACGCTTAAATTTTTATATAATTTGTAGTTGAGAATATCGTCGGTGCGCTCGACGTTCGAGGTTCGAGGTTCGAGTCCCGCAGGGGGCGCCGTTACAGTCGTCGACTTCCTCACAGGCAGCAACTTAGTGCTTCCATTTCTTCAGGGACAGAGTACCCTCTTCCATAGCCAACCGGTGTCGCTGCATTAACCTCATGTTCGAAAAAAAAATGTTTATTGTGCCCTAAGCTACAGGCTTAAATATATTAACATTGAAACGACCTTCCTTATGTCAGTTCTATTCATTTCGGTTTAGTTCAATTAGCGTTATTGAATTTGAAATGTTAATAGTGATTTAGAAGATTTTTTTAATGCTCTTCGTAGAAATTGTGCAAGTCCCGTTCAGAAAATAGATATATTATTTTTTGTTTTAGCTGTGAAATCCTTGGGAACCTTGTGTTAAGACATTTAGATTCCTTTTTTCCCGCCGAATTTTCGAGGCATTGTGTGCTGAGTGAAAGAAATGAAAATATAATTAATTAATAATTCATTCTCCCGAGTGGAAATCGAACCCGTAATTGTCGTGTTTAACATTCATTATAATAGTTTAAATTAAATAATTCAGTTTACATTAATTATTCAATTATAGTTATTGTTTAGTCGAGAAAGAAATACACACGCTCGAACTAATACGACAATAATACATGAGATTTAGTTATAAATAGAGTCTTCTAGTTATAGTGGGAAGCGTGCGGTTAAAATTGATATACCTTTACCACACATTGAAACCGTAAAATCGTTTTTTCCCGCACACAGCAGAGGCTAAGGAAATATAGTGTTAGAACACTCCGTTCCCCATTTTCCGCCAAATTCCCGATGTGACGAAGTTGGGTGGTAGAACTCATTGCCGTGTTTTGCCTCGACACCAGAGCAAATAAAAAGGAAATATAAATATTTTATTTCCTCGACTGGGAATCGAACCAACACCCTGTATCGTTTACGGTCACATAACGTTCCTGCGCCACGACTGGCCTCGTAAAATCGTTTTTAAAGTAATTATACATTTTCAATTAAAACAAAAAATAACTATTGCTTAGATTATTCCGGTTCAATCTAATGTCAATGTTATTTCCCGTTCCGCTTGCAATTGATTACATCATTTAACGTGATTTCATGAAAAATTGTTATTTATTATTATATTTTCGAAGCCATTCGTGGCGCTGATTCATATTCATGAGACTGTAAGAGCAACAGCTCGTGGGTTCGATTCCCATTCAATATTATTAATTTCCTCGCTCTGTTCTACCAGTCAACACGAAATGCCTTCAGAATTCGGCGGAAAGTGGGGAAGTATCTTAAAGGGAACGGACTGTAAACACTAGGTTCCCAGGTTCCCTACCCCGATATATGCGAGATACAACCTGAAGCTAAAACATTTTTTTTTATACTTGGTTTCGGCTATGACATCATAATGCTCTGTTTTTGCAATTGCCTTATTAAGGTTATCGTTCCAAAATATTAGCGATATCTCAAGATAAGATATATGTAGTTACATATATATTTACAAAGATATATTTGTAGGTAAGTTTTAAAACTATAAAAGAACTGATAGGAACAAGTACCTACCTATATTTGTTTTAAAAAGTTTATATATTTCAGTACTCCATTATCTTTTATGTTAATTGGAAAATACGAGAAACATTAGGTATATAACTTGAAAGATAAACCAGAATAAATTGACATTAAAAGATATTATTGCTTTGAAAAAGATAAATATTGTTCTTAATATCTCCATTAATTATATCTTTAATGCGGATAAGTCGCTATTTATTGTCGTGTAGGTGTTACATGTAGTATTAAACATTACGGTACATACAATTATTATTTATTATTTGAATATTAATTTTATTTGTTTCTTTATCTTCACGCTTTATCCCACATATTGCAGGGTAAGCAGAGAGAACCTAGTGTTAAGACACTCCGTTCCCCATTTTCGCGCCGAATTTTTCGCAGGAAAGGAATAAAAAAATTAAAAAAAAAGTTCAATTCCTGCAATGGGGATCAAATCCACAACCACTCGTGTTTACAATTACTCATCCCCTGCGCCACGACTGGCCTCAAATAGATTTCTTTAATTTAATATAAGACTAGACCGACCATATGGTCGACGACCTTCTTATGGCTGTGACTGGTTCGTAACACCTACGTTGATGCCGACTTGCTCTCACCAGCTTAAGCCGCCTATTCTTTGAGAACAGTAAATTCATAGGCATTAATATTCCAATAATAAATAATAATTTAGTGTACCGTAATGTCCCATACTATATATAACACCTACACTTACTTATCCGTATTAAAAATATTATTATAAACTAGTCGTGTTCCTAGCCGATTGTATAAGGGATACAGGATGAAGCTGTTTATATTTAATTTTATTTATTTTTTAAGTCAACATTATAGTCAACTTTGTCTCTAGCTCGAAAAGTTCTTTGTTTAGTTCCAAAATAATACTCATAAAATATTAGAACTTGGTTATACTGCACAAAAAATGGTCATTGGCCAAACTGGTCTGTAATTGTAAACTGGTTTATATTTTGTATCAAATAAATTTTCGTATGTCAATCTTATAAACGCAAAGATTAATGTTCTAGAGAATTTCCTATAAGACGGGCTATAAGCTATCTAAAAAAATTGCAAAGGTTAACTTGACTTAGTTTCACACTGTATCCCTAGCGGAGAAGTCAGGGGGAACGGAGCGCCAAAGGCTACATTCTCTGCATACCTCTTTCGCCTTGTCCTTGTCATCAACCTCTTCATAACAGCCCTCCCGGGGAATCCTCTTGCTTTTTAAATTATGATTTAAAACATTTCCATAGCCTCGGTTCCCATTTTACTTTTATCTATCTATCTTTATTAAAACGAGCCAAATTACACTATTTTTTATTCATATGATTTTTAAGGTCGTCGATGTAATCGTCGGCGTCATACAATTATTTCCGCCGTTATTATTTTGCACTTGAAGCCAACAATGGGTCACCTTGGTATCGTCGCGTAGGCAAATGTAATAATACCTTAAAAGTAATGGCTACATTAATATAGAATTATGTGCTATAAATTCTTTTAAATTTACCTTTGCAGATTTGAAATAAAAAATGTGCATATAATTTAATTAAATTAATTTAAATTTTTGAGACATTACGTGTTGAGTGGGGGAACTAGACGCCACGCTTTGTTTTGTTACCAGAGCGGAAAAATTACAATATGGAATACTTTTATTCCCCGAAAAAAGAAAACGTTTATTACGTATTTTTATTTTATTCTACAAATAAAATATATCAGAAACGATCATCAGCTCTGATGACGGCACTAACCTGTCTTCTCACGCCGCCACCGCCGCGCCGGCGATTCGCGTCGATGACCGTGGTCCGCGTCCGTGTCTCCGCGATGCCATACGAAAATGCTAATTTTCGGATTCACCGAAACAATAAATTATACTCAGAATACCAATACAATACGAATGAAGAAAATTATTTATGTATGCCATATATGTTTATAATTGTTATTGTTTTTTTTTGTAAAGAATTGTTATAAGTACCATAAAAACGTAAATGTGAAATGAGAGCCAAGTAAAAAAATGTTGAGTAAATGTCGTTCCCGATTGCACCGACAAATAATGGGAGATCTATATGGGTGCCAAGTTCTCTTTTTACTTTTGATAAAATTCAATTTTACTGAGCTGTCTTGAACTGAAACGGAGGTAGTCGGCCGAGTTACTTTAAAATAATTTTAAAATTCACAACTTAATGATAACTTTAGCTAATTAGATTGTTTACTAGTAATTAGATTGTTTTAAGTTATTAAGTAACTAGAGGTAATTTGACTTATTTATTATAATTTATTGTGAAATTTAAGCATAAATTAAGCATTTATTTCTGTGGCAGACCTTGTATACGTGACACCAAGTTATAAATAATAAGAATAAGACAAAATAACTAACAGCTTTACTAAAAACAATAAACAAATACATACATTTCTCATAAACAAATTAATCACAAGCACTTATTGAAATCTCTGGTTGAGTAATACGCCCAATATAGACAGAAGAGTCGTCACCATCTGAGTCAGGATCTGTTCTTACAAAACCATATGGTAAATATCTCTTAAGAGCTGAATGTGAAAATTAAGGTTTTAGCAGTTTTATTATTCTCTTTGAGAAGTTCTTCTTTTTTGTTAATTAATAAAACTAATCTAATCTAGCTTCACGCTGTAACCCTCGCGAGGTAGTAAAAGAGAACGGAGAGCCAAACACTACGATCTCTACATACCTCTTTCGCCTCGTCCATCTGTCATCAACATGCCCTCAGGAGGGTCCTCATGCTTTTTACGTCAATCGAGGTCTCCCCTACCTCTCTTACCGCGTAATAAATCAATAATTCAAGGAAAACTAAATTTCCTGTGTTATACATATCTACAAAATTTAAATCTGATGATATAGTCCTTATTCCTGTCAATTATTTGTTTGTCAATCGACAATGTTATTGCTTCTGGTTTAATTTCTTAATTACATAATTCTTGATGACATATTTATTTTATTTTGTATAAATATAAAAATCGCTGTATAATGTGTAAATCTATAAGTTACTTTTCATCGACTACAGTTATAAATTTTGGCACGAACTGAGGAAATGTAGGAAAAATGTGCAAAGAGAAAATTAAAAATATCTATAATATTTCATTAAAAAAAGGCATTACAAACTTATATTTGTAGTACATTTCATACAAAATTGATTCATATGCCTGCAAACTTAAGCATTGGTACAGAAGCCTCGGTGGTGTAGTATGACTCGCACTTGACCGACTTTTTTAATAACATTGCGGTGTACTCAATTGTTTTCTACAAACTTGTATTTAATTACTTTAAAACAAAATATATATAACGTAAAGTCAGTTTCAAGAATAATTATGATTCGTTTAAATATGTCATGGTCAATTTGCTTGTGTTCGCGGAATTATCAACCCTTTATACTTGTAAGACTATATGAACTGAATACTTGTACTTACACTTGTGTCAGAAATCTTTCGAGAGAATAATTATTTTTGAAATCTTCATAGGTTCTCTGATTTCTTATTCTATTGGTGGTGGTGGTGGTACTGGTTATTAAGACTACTATTTGACCCCACCACCTTTTGGATTAATAACTTGTCTATTTTAATTAAACACGTGCATAAATACGAAGCAATTCTTTATCTTGACTGATGTCTATTTTCATCTTATTTTACTTTCTATACTTTCCGAAATAATATTGAACAAAGAATTTTTTTGATATATTAGAGAATAGGCTCCATCTACAACCATAGGACCATAATCCTTACTAGAAGGTACCTGCTAGGTATTTATGTACATAGCAACCGACGCTGAAAGTTTACACTATCACTAGTATCAGAGTTGAACAACGTCTAATTGTTTCGGTTTTTAGATCCTAAATGGGTCAATTACTAAATATAAAACATATATTGGATAAATGCTATTAATAAGGTAAATTGAAAAAAGATTATTTTTTATTTATTACTAAATATAACATGACCCAATTTAAAAATAAATAGCTAACAGTAGAATTTAATATGCATTATAATACAAGGAATATATTTGAAAAAACTATGTAATTCTAAAGAAAAAACGTAATAGTTTGTTCGCGTTTGTTATTTGTTTGTGCGTTTGTTATTGATCGTCTAAAGCACAAGGACAGAATTAGGACATGTTTGATTCAGATCGCTAGGCGACAAATTGCGTTCATGATTAAAATATGAGAATTTGGGACGAGCTGTAAAGAAATCTACCTATGAACGTATAATATATTTCCATATCCATTTAACATATAATATGGTTGCTTAATTCAATATTTTGTTTTTACGAATACAGTTAACTATAATACCTAAATATCTTTTTTATATCTACTATCATTTGGAAATCCAATTATATAATTAATTGTCATTTCTTTCACTCAATAGTTTATTAGTTCTGAAAAGGATAACATTACAGAGAATGGGTCCTTACATGATATTGAGTCAGAGCTATATCGGGACACCAGCCGCCCACTTACGTTACAAAGCTTCTTTGTTCTATCAAAATTATGATTACTTTAGTCTTTCTCTTTATGTATAAATCTCTTAAACCTCAATTAATGAGAATATTTTAAAATCTAAGCTTCATATTTATATATCGAAATAAATACTTGCATGTTCTTGTTATTTTTTTCATATTATGTTTCTTAGCAACGGCTTTCATGAAATACATGAGCAATGATCATTAAGTTTAGTAATGATTTTTGTATGAAGCACTTCTACATTTTGGGTTCTCGTAATATAGGTAATATTAACATATAATATAACGGTGGATAAAATATACTTTACAGTTTAATATATCTATATATTATTAAAATAAACGCGAAAAAGCTTAATTTGGTAATTTTCAAAGACGCGAAACGACGAAAGAAAATAATATTTTCATATAGTGTCTGTTTAAAAATACAAATAAGAATAAAAAAAATTGTAGATAATAAAAATACCTATATTGGGGAAAAGAACAAAGCATACGGCAGTAGGCGATGGGATTCGCGACGGATCGGGTTGCTTGGTGCTTTCCTTGGTGATAGATATCGAAAATAGATATTTTTAGTAGTAAAAATAGATATATTTAGTAGAAACATATTTTCGTAAGCTGGGGGGGAAAATGTGAACATTTAGCGCCTATTCATTGGGCCCGATTAATTATTATCTACATAAAAATACATTTTTTGTCTCAATGGCCTATTCAAGTTATCTACTCCAAGTAGTGTTATCCTTTTGCCTGGTTGTAAAAGTTTTGAACTAAACACTATGGATGTGATATGGCTGGACCTGTCACGCTGCCACCTTTGCCACAACCGAGATATCTTCCTATATACTTACACCCGTATCGTGTCAGAAGAAGGTATATTATTAATCTAAGGATAAGACTTTATACCAATATAGATTTCTTACATATAGAACTTCAATTATTCATACGATTCGATAAAAATATATTAATAGTTTATTTAAATGTGATTGTACGTGTAAGAAACAATATTATAAAAAAAATTACCGCACTTTAATACATGCCGGTATTTTCCTATAGAACTTATGCATCAAAAGACAGGAGACATTTATATATTAATAAAACAATTTTTACTATCAGAATACTTTAACAATCTTATATATTTCTTTGCAGGCGTCACCGTTGCACACACAATGATGTCCCGGAGCCATTGTTTGATGTGGAGCACACTACGAGCGTGGTCTCCGCATACAAACAAGATTATGACGAAAAACATGTCAGCCGTACTACAGCTGTTCATCACGAAGATCACTTGAGATTAGAAGGCGATTTTGAAGAACCCGAACGTCCTCGCTGGCAACCTGTTGAACGACCTAAGCCAACAAAACCAGAAGATAATCTAAAGCCTGAGGGCGATTTTGAAAAAAGAAGGCCCGAGGAGTGGCGTCCAGGAGAAAGAGCTCCTGTTAAAAAGCCTGAAGATAATCTGAAGCCAGAGGGTGATTTCGAAAAGCGAAAGCCGGAAGAGTGGCGACCTGGCGATAGGGCACCAACCCGTCGTCCTGAAGATAATCTAAAGCCAGAAGGTGATTTTGCTACACCTGAAAAAGAACCTTGGCGTCCAGCTGAACGTCAAAAACCTAAAAAGCCTGAGGATAATTTACGTCCTGAAGGAGACTTTGAGAGACGTATTCCCGAGGAATGGCGTCCTGGTGATAGAGAGCCTGTAAGGCGCCCACAAGATAATTTAAGACCAGAGGGTGACTTTGAAGACAGACGGCCTGAAGAGTGGCGACCTGGCGATCGTGCACCTGTAAAGCGACCCGAAGATAATCTAAAACCAGAGGGAGATTTTGAGAAGCGGCAACCTCAACAATGGCAGCCTGGTGATCGAGCACCCACTCGTCGTCCTGAAGATAATCTCAGACCAGAAGGAGAATTCACGAGTCCTGAAAAAGACCTCTGGCGACCAGCAGAGAGGCAAAAACCAATAAGACCAGAAGATAATTTGCGTCCAGAAGGAGAATTCGAAAGGCGCAAGCCTGATGAGTGGCGTCCTGGTGATAGAGCCCCTATTCGAAAGCCTGAAGATAATTTAAAACCAGAGGGTGACTTTGAAGACAGAAGACCAGAGGTATGGAGACCTGGTGATAGAGCGCCGGTAAGACGTCCTGAAGATAATCTAAAGCCAGAGGGTGATTTCACTACTCCTGAGAAAGAACCGTGGCGCCCGGTAGAACGACAGAAGCCTAAAAAACCAGAAGATAATTTACGTCCTGAGGGAGAATTTGAGAAACGAAAGCCAGAAGAATGGCGTCCTGGTGATAGAGCACCTGTTCGACGACCAGAAGATAATTTAAAACCAGAAGGTGATTTTGAAGATAGAAGACCAGAAGAATGGAAACCAGGTGATAGGGCTCCAGTTAAAAAACCAAAGGATAATTTAAAACCAGAAGGAGAATTTGAACGGAGACGTCCTGAAGAATGGCAGCCCGGTGATCGAGCTCCAACAAAACGTCCCGAAGATAATCTACGACCAGAGGGAGAATTTACCACACCTGAGAAAGAGCAATGGCGACCAGCTGAACGGCAAAAGCCTAGAAAGCCTGAAGATAACTTATATCCTGAAGGAGAATTTGCACAACGTAAGCCTGATGAGTGGCGCCCAGGTGACAGAGAACCTGTCCGTCGACCTCAAGATAATCTTAAGCCAGAAGGCGATTTTGAAGACCGTAGACCCGAAGCATGGAAACCAGGTGATCGAGCTCCTGTCAAGCGCCCTGAGGATAATTTAAAACCTGAAGGTGAATTTGAAAGAAGAAAACCTGATGAGTGGCGTCCAGGTGATCGGGCACCAACCCGGCGGCCAGAAGATAATCTTAAGCCTGAAGGTGAATTTTCTACACCTGAAAAAGAGCCATGGCGTCCAGCGGAACGTCAAAAGCCTAAAAAGCCTGAGGATAATTTAAAACCAGAGGGAGAATTTTCTACCCCAGAAAAACAAAAATGGAGACCTGCTGAACGACCAGAGCAGAAAAAACCAGAAGATAACCTTAGACCAGAGGGTGAATTTGAAAGAAGAAAACCTGACAAATGGCAACCTGGTGAGAGAGAACCTATTAGACGTCCAGAAGATAACTTAAAACCTGAAGGAGAATTTACTACTCCTCAGAAAGAACAATGGAAACCTGCTGAAAGGCCTCAGCAGAAAAAGCCACAAGATAATTTGAAACCTGAAGGAGAATTTACGACTTCGAGGACAATTACCGAAGATTATAAGCAAGTTATTGGAGAACGAGCTGAAATAATTAGACGTACTGATAATATTATTACAGAAGGCGAATTCACAGGTAATGAACATTTTTATTTCTATGTTATTTTATTTTGTAGTTTTTATAATCATTTATTTATGTATCACATACAATAAAAAACGTTGACTTAATATTCTTCATTAGATCTCTACAGAGAATAAATTAAACCTTTAGCTGTTATTGTTAAATGTCATCTTATCAATTTTTAAATCATGTTCTTTACAGATACGACGACATCACGTACGGAGTATACTATTAAACCTGTGGAACGACCTAAACCAGTGAGACGTAATACTTGGACCAAAATCGAAGGAGATATGACAGTAGAAACAACATCAAAATCAGAATACATAGATTATACAGATACAGTTGAACGAACTACTTTAATTACACGTAAAACAGATAATTTAACTCATGAAGGTGATATTGAGTTTGTAACTTCTAATCAAAAAGATTTTACAGAAAAAAGTACGATAGTAGAACGCCCTCAACGACGTCGTACATGGACAAAAGAAGATTTTGAAAAGTTCTATTCCTCTGAGGATATTGAAAATGTAACAACTACTCAAGAAGAATATAAGACTTATGAAGAAACACATCAAAAGCGTCTTATTGCAAGGAAACCAAAAGATAATCTTAAGCCAGAAGGTGATTTTGATGCACCAGTAAATGAAAAATGGCGACCTGCAGAACGCCCTAAACAGATAAAACCTGAAGATAATTTGCGTCCTGAAGGTGAATTTTCAACTCCTGAGAAAGAAAAATGGCGTCCAGCCGACCGACCAATTCAAAAGAAACCAGAGGATAATCTAAAACCGGAAGGTGAATTCGATCAGTACAAACCTGAAGAATGGCGCCCTGCTGAAAAGCAAACTCCTAAAAAGCCTATAGATAACCTTAAACCAGAAGGGGAATTTACTACGCCACAAAAAGAAGAGTGGCGTCCTGCTGAACGGCCTGTCCAAAAGAAACCTAAAGATAATCTAAAGCCAGAGGGTGAATTTGACCAATACAAGCCCGACGAATGGCGTCCCGCTGAAAGACAAACTGCTAAGAAACCTAAGGATAATTTAAAACCTGAGGGTGAATTTGATCAATACAAGCCCGACGAATGGCGTCCTGCTGAAAGACAAACTGCTAAAAAACCTAAGGACAACTTAAAACCTGAGGGTGAATTTGAGAGTCCATTAAAAGAAGAATGGAGACCTGCTGATCGTCCCAAACAAAAAAGACCAGAAGATAACCTCAAGCCTGAAGGTAAATTTGAAACGCCAGTTCATGAGGAATGGAGGCCTGCAGAACGTCCAAAGCAAATAAGGCCAGAAGATAATTTACGTCCTGAAGGTGAATTTTCAACCCCTACAAAAGAAAAGTGGCAACCCGCGGAACGACCTGTCCAAAGGAAACCTAAAGATAATCTTAAGCCAGAGGGAGAATTCGATCAACATAAGCCCGATGAGTGGCGTCCTGCCGAACGACCAACTCTTAAAAAGCCTAAAGATAATTTAAAACCAGAGGGTGAATTCGAGAGCCCTACAAAAGAGGAATGGAGGCCTGCTGATCGTTCAAAACCTAAAAAACCTGAAGACAATCTTCGTCCTGAGGGTGAATTTTCAACACCTGATAAAGTGCTATGGCGACCTGCTGAAAGACCTATCCAAAAGAAACCAAAGGATAACCTTATGCCTGAAGGCCAATTTGAAGTGCCTCATCATGAAGAGTGGAAACCTGCTGAACGTCCCGTTCAACGAAAACCGAAAGATAATTTAAGACCAGAAGGAGACTTTGAACAACCGCAACCCGAAGAATGGCGTCCCGCCGAAAGGCAAATACCTAAAAAGCCTAAAGATAACCTTAAACCCGAGGGTGATTTTGAAACTCCTGAAAAAGAAAAGTGGCGTCCTGCAGAACGACCGATACCTAAAAGGCCTGATGATAACTTACGGCCTGAAGGTGATTTTGAGAAACGGCGGCCAGAAGAATGGCGTCCAGGCGACAGGGCACCAGTGAAACGTCCAGATGATAACTTAAAACCTGAAGGAGAATTTACCACTCCGGATAAAATACAGTGGCAACCAGCAGAGCGACCTGTACAGAAAAAACCTAAAGACAATCTTAAGCCTGAGGGTGATTTTGAAACGCCAGAGAAAGAAAAATGGCAGCCGGCGGAAAGGCAAAAACCTAAAAAGCCTCATGACAATTTATGGCCTGAAGGGCAATTCGAACAAAGGATACCGGACGAGTGGCAACCAGCAGAACGGCCTGTTCAAAATAAACCAAAAGATAACCTTAAGCCTGAAGGAGATTTCGAAAAACCTAAACCAAAAGAATGGCGACCTGCTGAGAGGGAAACTCCCAAAAAACCAAAAGACAACTTGAAACCTGAAGGTGATTTCGAAACACCTAAACAAGAAGAATGGCGTCCTGCAGAAAGGCCTAGGCCTAAAAAACCAGAGGATAATTTACGCCCGGAAGGGGAGTTTGAAAAACGACAACCTGATCACTGGCGTCCTGGTGACCGTGAACCAGTACGTCGACCACATGACAACTTGCGACCAGAAGGCGAATTTACAACCCCAGAGAAGGAACAATGGCGCCCTGCTGAACGTCCTGAACAAAAGAAACCGCAAGATAACCTTAGACCAGAAGGCAACTTTGAACAACCTAAATCACAAGAATGGCGGCCTGCTGAACGACCAAAGCCTAAGAAACCTCAAGACAATTTACATCCTGAAGGCGAATTTGAGAAACGTCAACCAGAGAAATGGCGTCCTGGCGAACGAGCTCCTGTTCGTCGTCCAGATGACAATCTTCATCCTGAAGGTGATTTTACCACTCCTGAAAAAACCAAATGGCAACCCGCAGAAAGACCAAGTCAAAAGAAACCGAAAGATAATCTGAAACCAGAAGGAGAATTTAATTCTCGTACTCCGGAACATTGGCAGCCAGCAGAAAGACAAACGCCAAAGAAACCCCAAGATAATCTAAAACCTGAAGGTGATTTTGAAACACCTAAAAAAGAAAGGTGGCAACCAGCTGACAGGCCTGAGATAAAGAAACCTGTTGATAACCTTAAGCCAGAAGGAACATTCGAAAAGCCTAAGCAAGATGAATGGCGTCCAGCTGAAAGACAAACACCTAAAAAGCCACAGGACAATCTTAAGCCAGAGGGTCATTTCGAAACTCCTACCCGAGATAAATGGCAACCAGCTGAAAAACCTGAAGTTAAAAAACCTAAAGATAATTTAAGGCCAGAGGGACAGTTTGAAAAACCAAAACATGAGGAATGGAAACCAGCTGAGAGACCAACACCTAAAAAACCACAAGATAATTTAAAACCTGAAGGCAAAATTGATACACCAAAACGCGACGATTGGCGTCCGGCCGAACGTCCTGATGTCAAGAAACCCAAGGATAATCTTAAACCTGAAGGAAAAATGGAAGTTATTCGTAGAACTGATTACTCCATAACTAAAGGAGATAGAGCTGATGTTGTTAGACATGAAGACCATTTGAAAATGGAAGGAAGTATTGATGTTCATCGCTCAAGAGACGATTACAAACGTATTGACAAAACTGAAAAAATTATAATACAGAGACATGAAGACAATTTACGAACAGAAGGTGAATTTATTGATTTACATGTCCGAAATGATTATAGTGCTACTAAAGGTGAACGGGCACCAGTAGTAAAACCTCAAGATAACTTAAAACCTGATGGTAAATTTTATAAGCCAGAAGTAGTACCATCCCAGCCAGCTGAAAGGCGCAAACTTATAAAACATGTTGATAATATAACAATTGAAAGAGATTTGGATATACGTAAAAATGTCGATAGAGTTGATATAATCCGAAGAGAAGACAACTTGAAGATAGAAGGTGAATTTATAGATATGAAGCAAAGAAATGACTACAATGTAGTTACAGGTGATAGAAGAACTATCGTTAAACATGAGGATAATCTTAAGATGGAAGGTACAATGGAAAATATTCGCTCTTCTGATACATATCGTGTTGTAAAAGGCCAAAGAGTTAAATTAACTCGCAGAGAGGATAATCTTAAAATAGAGGGTGTTTTTGAAGACCATACTCGCAGGGATGACTACAAAGTAAAAAAAGATGTCAAGTCAGCTATTACATATTACCCAGAGAAGGATGAGCCTAAAGATACTACAGATGGACAGAAGCCTGATAAACCCACGTACACACAAAAACATGACAAGAATTATATCGATGATAAAACATCAGTTTCTGAGCACTATACTAAATACATTGAAGATGACTCTAGTCGTTATACAACACTAAAAACATCAGAAGTAACCAATCTTTCTGAACGACATTCTCGTCAACCAAATGGACAGAATGATTATTCTGGTCCTAAAGATGAGAAACCTTCACGACCTAAATGGGATAAACCTGGAAATAGAGAAGATAGTCGCCCTATAAAGAGTGATAAACCAGAAGAAAGACCTGAATATAAAACAAAAGAAAGATATCGTGATGAACCAGAAGATAAACCTCATTATAGGACTGAGAGTGACAGGCCAGTAGACAGAACAAATGAGAAGCCAATGTCAAAACTTAACTATCACCCAGGAGAGAGACCAAATGATAAGACTGGAGAAAGGCCTTGGGACACAGCAAATAATAAGCCTCATTTATCAGAACGACGTCCTGGTGATAAATCTAGAGAGATACCTATTTATGGACCAGGCGAGCCACAGGATACACAAAGTAGAAGAGAAGATAATATAAAACCTGACAAACATTTTGGTCAACCTACTAAACCACAGTGGCAGACAAGCGAACGAGCTAGTCCTATTCGACCGAAGGACAATCTATATCCCGAAGGAAATAATAAACAATATCCATCGTCTGTCAGTAGGGCTGATTATTCTCAAACCAAGGAAAGTTCTCACTCAGTTATAGAGGAACGACATACCTCCCATCGCTCTAGTCCTGAAGCGAGTAAAAGGATTCACGATACAAGTAATTTAACTGATATAACTGCAAGAGATATTGACACCTCTAAACATACACATTCTGATCATGATGTAAAATCATACATTACTAAAACTATATCCGATAAGCACCATGATAGCAGTGTGCAAAAATCTCATTCAGAGACACGTACTACTAAAGTGATGGGAACTCATGATAAAGTAGTTGAAAAGTCTCATATAGTTTCTGGTACTAAAGGTCACGATGGTCCATCAAATGTAAACCGTAATAAATTGCAAGACACTTCTATTACATCATCATCAAAAGATGTAAGTCAGTCATTATCACGCGATACTACCGACCGGAATGCAACGGATCGTTCACATAAAAGACAATCTACGGAAAGAAATGTTATAAATAAGAGTGATACTACAAATATTCAACATTCATCTTCTACTAATAAAATAATAAAACAAATAACAGAGAAGAAGTTAATTGCAGGGAAATGGGTAAATGTAACTAGAAATGTTGAAGTCGTGACGAATACTGATAAATCAGGAAGTGCAAACTTGAAAAATGTAATTGATGGGCGTACTGAGGTTGATAAAAACAAAACCAGAAACATCTCGAGCAACATTGTATCTTCAGGACAAGTGAATTTAAGCAATGACAGTCAAAAGTTCCAGAACACTGCGAACACCACATTTGTAGTGGAAAAGAGAACTGATAATTTAAATCAATCATCAAATCATTCAGTCTCTGAACATTCAACAAAAGATATTGGTGCAATATCTTCACAGAAAATTATAAATTCTGGACAACATTCAACATCTTCGAATCAAAATATACATACCCAACATCATGGTTATGTATCTTCAGATACCCGTTCCCATGAAAACATACACAATTCCACACATTCCACTCAGTCAATGAGTCACGTCGAAAATAACACTTCCCATTCGACACACACCAATTCTAGACAAACACAGAGACATATTACAGGAGATCACATTCATAGAAAGCAAATAATTACAGAGTCACCTATTCATCACATGACTTCATCTTATGATACAGACGATCAACATCAGCGTGGTACTCGTTCAAGCGAGCGTCAAGTGCAAAGATCGTCAACAGGAACGTCATCTTCAGGAAGTCGTGTCGAGCAAAATATTTCTAAAGTATCATCAGTGCATCAATCACACAATCATAGCGTAAACAGAAATCAAATAAGTGACAGTGTAACAAAAACGAGCATTGAATTTCAGAGAGCCATGCACGGCGGAGGAGAAGCCTCAACTGTATCAACAGACCAGGCTTCGCGTAGTGGACACCATAAACGTACATCCGATTTGGTATCTGATTTGTCAAGTACAAATGCAGTACTTCATAGAAAAGGTGTATCTTCGACAACTGAAGCCCATCATTCTATCAGTTCCACTGCAGCCGCACAAAGAAAGAGCATAACGAACCTCAATGAGCGTGGAGAATATATAAGTAACTCAACACATAGTGCTGACAGAAAGAGTATAAGTTCAATGCATCGTTCTGGTCGCGATCATACATCTGTAATTTCTGAACAAAATGAAAACAGCGACTTCCGCCGTCAACAAAAACGTGACGGTCAATCAACACTGGCTGTAGATCGACAGCCGCGTGTTGTTGTTCGAGATAATCTTCGTGTCGGTGGAGAGTTTTATGGTCAATCTGAGGCTCGCTCCTACGGCAGCTTCTCAAGATCTAATCACACTGAAAAATCTGAAAGGAATGAACGTGTTGAAAAAGTGGAACGTCGAGTAAGGCATGGTACTACGTCAAATTTCGTTTTGGGAGACGGAGGCACGAGTTATAAGCGAGAATATACCACACACGTCCATGGAACTTGCCCAGCAACGTTAATCGAGTCCCCGCGGACACCATTTAAGCATACTCGCGACTCAAGAGAGCACAAATTTTATACGGCAAAAACAAATCAGCAGAAATCTTAAATTTGTTGTATGTAACAACTACTAACTGATAGTCGTATCATTCTTTATGTACTCTGTAGCTTAGCTCTGTGTAGCTTTGCATCTGATTAAGAATTTTATAAATTTAATATTTTATACAAGCTAACATTGCTAGTCTAAAAAAATTTGTGCCTTTAATTTTAAAGATTATGTATGCATAATATCACTTCATTTAATATTGTTTAACTTAATTTTTTAAATATATTTATAACTTATCAATTATTGCCATGTAATAAAAAAATACTATATTATTTAGTTTTTTATTTTCACAAAATTAAAAATACATTTTGAATATTTGTAGGTATGTGTAAATCTCAATTTTGCAGTTTTCATAAAAACTTACAGAAAACATTTTAGGGATTAAATAATCTAACGATGCAATGTTCATACCAACAGATACTAAAAACATACCTTGCAATACAAAAAAACAGCACCATTTATTTATAATGTTGCATTATAGTCAACGTCATCTAATATAATTTTCTCAACTATATTGATTTCCTTGTAATTTAAATTTATTTTACACACTAACTAATGAAATATAGAAATAAATAGCTTAAAAATCTTTTATTGGATTAAATTAGCTATATTTATAATTATAACTCAAAAACTACTCGTAAATTATAAATTAACACAAGAAAAGATAAAAATTTCCATACAATTATACTTTTAACGATCACGAACACTTCATTTATATTCTTTTAGATCGACTCAGATTGTTTTCCAACTTTTCTAAATGGGATTCAAAAGAGTCTTCTCCTTGATAGTTGGGTGTATCCACACAATTATCTGACGCGAAACTATTATCGCTATTTATAGGGTCTATGGTGCGACCGCTTCGAATTAGCTTATAACTATCATCTTTGTCGTTTTCAACAAGTATTTTGTTTTTAATGTCGCTATTGTTTACCATATTCTCGTCTACTCCTTTAACAATTGAAAATTCGTTATTCGAGGCAACAGAATATTGAGGAATTTTAACCAAATCTGAATTTTCATTCAACTTAGAACTATTAGCATGAATATTGTCTTTATCGGCTATAGCAAGCGTGTTCCGTTTTATTTGTTTGTCACGTCTTGAAAATCTTTTATTTTCGAATTGATTTAATGCCACATTTTCACATTTTTTATCCTGGAAACCCGGGATATAAGGTACCTCACTACCTAAGGAAGATAAATCTCGTTTCTTAACTCGGTGGTTTAATTGCCTTCGCTTAACACGAATTAAAGGCTCCATATTCAGATTACCATCGTCGTATGCGTCGCCATTAGGAAAAGACTCTTCCAAAGATCGCATAGATTCATCGTTTTCAAACATATTTTCTCTATTTATATCCCTTTTTTGCGTATTACTATCCTCGTTAGATTCATCTTTAGATTCAAGCCAATCTCCGTTATCCGAACATATGACTTCTTGGTTTGAAGATGAATCATAAGAGTTTTCACCAGTTGAATCATCGTTAGATTTTACTTCTTCTTGTAACTCTTTTTTATGTTCATCTAAGCTAATTTCTCTTTTATTATCATTTTTAAAAGTTTCTTTATTATAGTTACTTAAAGTTGCAGCCTCAACGTTAAGTTCTAAAGTCTGTCCATTTGCATTTAAACTAGATTTATTTTCCGTTTTTCCTGAATCGTTTTCATTTTCTTGGGTTTTTGTAGTAGATTCTTCACTCTCACTTTGTTTATTGGCTTCTGATGCGTCTGTTGCCAGATCTGAGACAGACTTAGAATCTATGGAAAAACTCTCTTCTAGTTTACTTGAATCTAAGCTATGATCGTCTACAGCGCCCGCTTTTTTTGTGATTTCTCTTTTATCCATAATTTTTCTTAAAATTGCTTTTTTATCTTCTGGAAGAGCATTAAGTAGGTTTTCTAGGTCTTTATCCGATAACTTTTTTATATTGTTAATAATAGAACTTTCATTACTTTCATTAGCGTCACAATTTTTCGCTTCAGACTGATGAGTTTGAGTTTCCCGGCGGTCTCTTATGTTAAATGTATTTTCATAAGTTCTTCCATTAGAAGAGTCTTTATTTTGCTGCATTTTAATGTAGTGTTGTTTTTCCAAATTTGGTTGATCTTCTATTTCTATTTGATCATTTCTTTCTTTGTTTAAATTTTCTTGACTTATTTTAAATAGTAAATCCCCGGAATATTCAGGATTTTGTCCCGTATTTAAATTTTTATTATCTATTTTTTGTTCATGATCACGCAAGGAAGATAAATCTTCAGTCCTCTCTATTGCTCTATTCGTGTCGCTGTTATAATCTTTATGTAGACTTTGGGGAAAAAAATCAGTTTCATGTTTTAGATTTATGTTACGCTCATCTTGACGTGCTTCTTTGTCATCATTTAAATCAACATCAGAAACCTATAAATGGATTGAATTTTTAAATAAACGAAGGAAGTTTTTTTTTATTCTAGTTACTCTCGGAAAAAAATATCGTACTGTTGTAGTTTATTTAGGGTAGGTATTTTAAAATTACTTTGAATTAAACTTTTTAATGAATTTTAACTCATATCTATTACAATTATTAATATGTTATTAAGAATAGCATATTGACTTAGGATTACTATTAAGTACAGCTCTTAAAAAAATCCACTAACTTCCTTATATCCGTTTTGATCAAGGCGTGAATCACGTTCTTGAGATTCACGTTTATCTTCATGGTTAATTGTTGCTCTTTGAACCTGGTAAAATTACTATTTAACTAATACCAATACAAATTACATGATAGTTAAATGTATTGTCCTCTCGGTAAAATGTAACGTAAATGTTAGGACGTTCCCCATTTTCAGCTCAATATTTCGAGGCATTGTCTTGGAAAATGAATATACCTAAGTCATTCCCCGAGTGGGAACCGAATACACAAGAATAGGTTCTCCTGCCTGAAATAAAGTTAGTATAAAATGTTGGCTTTTATACCTCGTCGCTAGCCGGTTCTTGATCTTCACTAATATATTCATCTTGTTTGCTATCGTCGTTGCCTTCATACTCCGCGTCACTACTTTCTCTAAAATAAGTTAAATTCATCTTAACAACTTTATAGCTTAAGTGAGATATAAAACGTAACTATATTTTTTGAGTTAAGAATTATTGTAAATTATACAAATGAATAAAAATGGCCATTGTAAAATTTCAATTTCGCAGCAATATTTTTGATAGCTCCACGCTGTATCAGACGCGGCAGAGTAGGCAGAGGTAACATGGGAACCTAAAGTTAAGGCACTCACACACACACCGCCAAAGTCTGGAGGCATTGCGTGTTGAGTGGCGTGAATCTACTTTGTCTCTTTACCAGAGCGATGAAATGAGAATACAATGTTTTTCTTTCCTCCGGGTCGGAATCGAATCTACAACCGTATTGTATGCACTCACACGCTTGTTCCCCTGCGCCACAACGACCTCCTATATTTTATATTTTAATAATCGGAATACGAAGAGGAAAAT